>CM075344.1:154567500-155167500 GCA_037693485.1 Kitagawia praeruptora | reverse complement strand
CATCTCCTGACTGGAATAGTTGGTTAATTTTTTGGTTGTATAATACTATATAGGACACTGTAAATTGTAATAGGTGGAGTACTGCTTGAATTTTATTTTTGTAACACTATCTTTGTAGGTCCTGGAGCATGTTGCAAATGCAATAAAATCGGAAAAATCATTATCTGTGGTTTGTTGATGGCTTTTAGAGATTTCTGTTAAATGAAGGACTTTGGTTCACCAGTGTGTTGCATCTGATGGATTCTAACATGTGTACTTTATTTTCAGAAAGTTAACAGGAAGCTGGTGCATATAAGTTTTGGTTTAGTATTCATGCTTTGTTGGCCGCTGTACAGGTAATTATAATACGGTAGCTTCTTTCTCCTATTCATATTCATGAAGTCATAGTTATAATTGGTGCAATTCCAGTCTTCATGGAGCACTTTTTGCAGCTCTTATTCCTGGAGTGAATATCATTAATATGCTTCTTATAGGACTCATTGTCCGTACTCAATCAAAGAAGGAGTTGGAATTAAAGGTTGCATCAAAGAATTTCATGATTTTTGGAACTGGAATGAGATTTTGTGCTGGAACAGAATGGTCCAAATGACTTCTTTCCTTCACTGCTTAGTTACCAAGTACAAGTAGTTAAAACGATTGTAATGTCATGATGCAAAGGGTCCCTATATGTAACAATGTTGTTAGTATAACTCATTATGGACAATAATAAATGGTAGTATGTATGTTGCAGCGACTGATTGAACTTTGTTGCAGGGACTGACTGGAAAATTCATAATGATAAGGAGATATCATCAAAATCTTTAACAGCCTTGAGACAAATGCCACGTTAAAGTTGCTGTCTTTAAGAGGTTGCAAAGGGGTTGATGGTGAGTTTGTGTTACAGACGATACTTGGAATTTTACAAGTGAACCCTTGGACTGAGGACATTGATATGACAAGAACTCTGCTACAGAATTCTGGAAAGACAGAAGGTATTAAGGTATTAGTCTGAAGCTAAGGTCAAACTTTACTGTCACAATTCTTGGAAGACAGAAGGTATCATATAGTCCATACTCTACTATCACAACTTTTCCTACCGCAGAGGAGTTTTCTTATGTCAGGATTTTCTGTTTTAGTGATGGGTAACACCAGGAACATGCCTATGATGCTGATATGAATCTTTTTAACCCCAACATTTAGCACATTGTACTCATAAGACCGTAACTTTACCATGGAATGAACTCTGTTTTGGCCAATTTCGTTAGAATTACAAATTTATATATGATTCAGTCAAAATTAAACCTTATGAGCCAGAAGTATCTATTTTTACTGCCATGTGTATGGTCTGTGATATGATCACATTAAGGTCACAAGGTGTTAGGGTGTTGGAGTTTTGTACATTAAGCCCGTAAAATGGTCAATTGGAATATTATAGATTTCATTAAGGTTTATGAGATCAAAACGAAATATCATGACTGCACCTTGAATTGTATTATTAAATTATTGATATTTATATTATTTGCAACTAACTCTTGAGCCCTATTTCCTGTGGGTTTAGTGATTAACTTACATTGTTGTCGTTTGGTGAAGCTAAGTTTCTTTTTACGAATTTAAAGGTTGGTCTTGCTTTGATAATTTAAGTAAGCTATATGCAAGCATAGTTCTTTAATCATTTAATGTATTCAAAGTAATTTTACAACATAGTTCTTTAATCATTTAATGTATTCAAAGTAATTTTTTCAATGCTGTAATAGGATTAATATATTTTTATGAACAACAATATATCTATTTTTTTTTGTTTTATTGATATATAGGGGTTCGAGGCCTCGCCGGAGGCGGGGCCGAGGAATCCTCATAAATATAAATTTTATAATTTACATCGTACACAAATTATAATTTTATTTTTATTTTAAAAAGTTGTAAATTTTTTGGCATTAAGATAATTAAGATAATGCACTGCAGTCTCGCATTTCCAAACGCTAAGGACTGGGGTTATTAAGGATTGCAGTCTCGCATTGTTTCAGACATAGTGGGGGATAGCTTTTTGCATTACAGTGAACAGGCTAGCGTGCTAATTTGCTGACTTCTGTTGGAAACTTATAGTTTTCTAATATTATTGTAAGTGTACATTGTTAATATTGCAGAACATTTGAATATTTTCTTTTGGTTATTTTATTTGTCGTGCTTTTCATACTACTTTGTAATATTAGTTGCATATGTAAAAGATTCAACCACTAAAATGCATATGTATGCTTTGTTTTTCATGTAAAGAAATGAAGAACAATGCATTCTTATCCTATTATTTTTGGACCTTTAGTCTATTTAAAGAAAGATATTACAACATAGTTCTTTAATCATTTAATATTTAATGTATTCAAAGTAATTTATTCAATGTTGTAATAGGATTAATATATTTTTATGAACAACTGTATGTCTAAATTTATTTTTGTTTTATTGATATATAGGGGTTCGAGGCCTCGCGGGACCGAGGAATCCTTATAAATATAAATTTTATAATTTACATTGTACACAAATTATAATTTTATTTTTATTTTAAAAAGTTGTAAATTCTTTGGCATCAGAAGTTATCCTCAAATATTATCCTTTTTATTATATATTTATTATATGATTTTAATTTTAGAAACTCATTACATTATAGTATTTTGGTTTTAATGCAAGAAGTTCATTTCATATTTGACATATTTACAAGAAAGAAGTAGAAATTAATATTTTTAATTCAGGTAAAGAGCCATTTACAATTTAATTTTTATATTATTTTTTTTACATTTTAAAAGGCAATTACCTTAAAGTATATTTGGTCCCAAACGAAGAGCTGAAAAATAATATACACTGAAAAAATTATGTTTATTAATTTTAAATTGGTATTGCAAAATATACCAAGAAATTTACAGGTGCCTTTCTTAAATTCTTTTATCATATACAAGATTCGAGGCGCCGTCGGAGACGGGGCCGAGGAGTATCTTATTAAATTTTAAAATTTTTATTTATAAAAATACAATTTTGTTTATATTAATATCAACATAAATATTTTTACGTATTTAAACATAATAATTATGATTATATGTTAAAGTTTATATGGAGGAGTTATGTTATATAGAAATATAAATTTATTATGTGTTATAAAGATATATCATTTTTTTAAATTTAATTTAAATTTATTATGTATAGGTTTCGAGACGTCGTCAGGGGCCGAGGAGGATACATATTAAATATTTAAATTTTCAATTATAAAAATATATTTCTGTTATATTAATATCAACATAAATATTTTTAACTTATTTAAATACAATAATTGTGATGATATGTTAGAAATATAAATTTTGATTTTGGAATTTATGAAATTTGACATTTAACAAAGAAAATATGGTAACCATTCGTGTTACATAAACAATTAGCAAATTTGAATATTTTAAACAAAAAAAAAATAATCAAAGTTCATCTTAATAACAAAAATCACATTAGAATAATATATATAATTTCAAATTAAAGGCCCAGCATGGCGGGCATAAATACTAGTTTCTATATAGAAGTGAGCCATATCTATACTATGCTATATTATAATAAGTAAAAGAGGGTATAATTTGTAGTTGGTTACCCCTTTTTTGGTTATCCCCATTTTTTGTTATCCCTCATGTATCACCGTTAGATCAGCAACTCAAGTAAATCATGACCGTTAGATATAACAATACTAAAAGTTGTTATATGCAGAGGTTCAAGGTTCGATTCCCGCCAATAACATATTAATTTATATTTAATATTAAAAATTATTATATATAAAGATGTAAGGTTCGAATCAATAACATATTTAAATTAATATTTATAATATTATATTATATTATAAATAAATTATAAAAAATTAAAAGTAACCCTACTTTGCATGGGCTATAAGCTAGTATTTTTAATTTGATAATCTGGTGATCGAGACAATTTTCGTGAAATTCAATTAATTCCGACAATTACTAGCATATTTGTACCGTACAAGAAGTCAACCTACTTAGTGAGCCATAGATGCTTCCCTTCTTTGATTTACAAAACTCTCTTGGCCCTCAAAAAAAAAATATTAAGAGGGCTATGTTGAGTTGTTATGATAGTTGTACACACTGCAATTCTACATAGTGTCCTCGTGACATGAGTTTTGACATAGAAAATGCTACCACAATCCACCTTGTTCAGAAACTTGTGATCGTGTGAAGTCACTTTCCTCCAGCAATCAAGCCAGTACATACAAATATAATATTTTTATCTTATATTTTGAGCAATCTTCCTTGTTATGCCATGGTGGTCATTTTCGTTCCAGCTTGATGATGGCAAGTGAAGAAAAGTTTGTCGGTTTGTGAAATGATTCTCCAAAAAATAGAAGTAATTACCAAAAAAAAAATTGTTTGAAAAATCAGGATTCTTATTAGAAAATGTGCCACATGCTTTAACAGACCAGGGGGAGGGGGTGCTTGCGCTTTAGACCCATGCTGGCAAACAATTTAGAAGCAGCGATCACTTCCTGCAATCAGGGCTTTTATTACAACTATAATGCTTAACTTGTGCTCGACGTTTTGGTGACTGATCGGAGAATCCGACTGACATCTGCTCGAATCTTGACTGACCTTAGTTAAACATTTTTTAATTCCGATAATTAAACTTTTTCCTAATCCGGGTTTAAATTTTACTATCGGGTTTAGTTGTAAATCGTTCAAAATTCTGGTTCCGTCACG
This sequence comes from Kitagawia praeruptora, assembly GCA_037693485.1. Lineage (NCBI taxonomy): Eukaryota > Viridiplantae > Streptophyta > Magnoliopsida > Apiales > Apiaceae > Kitagawia > Kitagawia praeruptora. The sequence goes on along the minus strand of CM075344.1, from coordinate 155,162,791 downwards.
ACGTGCGTAATGCATGTAATGAACAACGAAAAAATGGTTGATCTGTGAGATGCAATAGAATTTAGATATATATAATGATCATGTTTTTTACTAATCAGTAGGGGTATACATGGGTCGGCCAAACCGATTCAAACCGACCCTATTTTCACCCAACCCAAATCGAGTAATTTCAAACCGGAACAAGGTTGGGTCAAAAATAATTTAACCCGGTGTTAATGGGTTGGGTATGGGTTTGGACTTTTTCCACCCAACCCAACCCGTTTAAAATTTGAACAGCCCACTAGTTCTCTAGTCCAGGTCCAGCCCACTAGCCTATCCATTCATTTAACACTTAGGAAGAGAAGCCAGGTATCTGCTCTTTGCAGCATGCAGTTCTCATTTGAATTAATATTATGAGGCCAGTGTGATTATGGCTGTATACTGTAGCATGAGAAACTATTTGACACCTTAAAATCATGTTCATTCACCAAATATTGATTCTCCAATATTTATTTTTGAAAATAAATTGCAAACTTTACATGACCTGTTAAAGTTTCTAGTTATGACTTACTTGGTTATGAATAGTGCATAGTCGCTATTGGTCCATTAATCGATTTTAGTTTATGTACTCTCACTTAAGACTATGTTGAATCAGGATTATGTTAACTATGTACTCATTCAGCCATTCAGTTATGTTGCTACTTGCTATGTTGCATTTGGTCCAGGGACTTCAAATTATAAGACTATGTAATTGTTGCATTTTGGGTTGATTATTTTTTTGCATATCTAAGTTGTTTATTTAACTTTTACATTTAAGCAACCCGTTCAAACCGAACCAAATCAACCCAAACCGACTTGTAACAAATTGGGTTGGGTTATAAATTTAATTTTCATGGGTCGGGTTAAAAATTTCCAAACCGATTTATAATGGGTTGAATCGTTTTAATGCTTTAACCGGCCCAAACCGACCCGTGTACACCCCTACTAATCGGGAAGAAGAAACAGGCAAACAGCAAAGAAAAAAACAAAGTTTTCCATTGCTAAAACCCAAATATGCTTAATTAGATGATTAGGTGCAGTAGTCTTAAAAAATGTTTTATTCTTTGACAAGCATAACAAGTTTGAATTACTGAATCGTTCTAACAAGTCGCGGATTCCGAAACCTGTACAATCCAATGCGATTGTCTGATTAGCATTTAGCACGCCCGGGTGAATCCAAGTAATAGCCAGAGTTGTTTTTACACTGACGTAACACTTAGGGAAGCAAAACAATCAAGAATGTAAGAAAAGAATGGATGAGAAAAAAGCACTATTTTCTTTAATTTTTTTTACAATTTTACCATTTTTTGAGAATATTTACGAAAATACAAGTTGCAATCAAAAGTAAATCCTAATTCTGAGCAGCTTGCAGTTTCTCACTAACAGGCTAAGTTCTCTCTCTTCTTTCTCCCGTAAAACAACCCCTCTGCTTCTATTTTTCCTCCGGTCGGTGGAGGAGAAGGTCCAATTTTCTTGTTTTTTTGTTCTTGTTTTCTTCAATAATTAGTTCTCCTTGTGAGAATTGTTTGCTGCCTTCCTTTTCTTAGATCTGAATCCTTGGAGTTTCCGGATTGTTCTTCTCCGATTTGTGGTGGATCCTCGGTTTTTTCCCAGATTTTTGATGAATCTTCGGTCTCAAGAGGGGTCTGGTTTCTCTAGCTTTTGAGGTTCCATTTTCTAGATGTAAAACTTGTTTTAGTTTGATTTTATTGTGTAATTTCAATTTTCGTTATAAGTTTAGTTTGATTTCTCTGTGAGAGGTGTGGTTTTTCTCTCCTTGGTGAGAGGTGTGGATTTCTCTCCTTATTTTGTGAGAGTTGATTCGGATTCAACGATAAGAACTTGGTCGGAACTTCATTTGTGGTCGTTAGCTCAAACCGATTTTGGTGAATATATGCCCGTATAGGGTAAACCCAACTGCCCGAACAGTAAAAAAGGGTGAGAGCAAGTGGGGGGGTTAATGGAAGGCTACGTGGTGATGGAAAGACGGTGAGAGCGAGGCCAACTAACAATCAAGTGGGACCAACCCCAAGTTGCCCGCTTTCATAGGTATAGCCTCACCCTCACGTAGTAATTGTAGCTCCACTCCACCTATTTTATTTAATTTATTAGTAATTTAATAAATATAAAATATTTACTCCCTTCCCTTTCCTATCTACTACCCCCACCATTTTCAAACTTCAAATACTTCCTTCCTCTACACATATATCCACGCTCTACTCCTCACCTTCTCTCTCTCTCTCTCAAATGTAAAATTTGTATGTATGGGTGTATGTAATTGCTTTAGCCACATGTGTTTCTATGGATAAGTCACATTAGTGTTTTCAATCCATTCTCCTTCTCTGTTCCGATCTGAAGTCCCCCCCTCTCTCTCTCTCTCTGTGTGTGTGTGTGTGTTTCCTTCTTATTTTTGTTTATCAGTTTGCAATAATGGACAGAATTAGGGAACTACACAAGTCCAAAAGCTCCACCACTAAAATTGGAGGTCTCTCTCTCTCCCTCTCTCTCTCTCTCCCTCTCTCTCTCCCCCCCTATCTCTCTCCCTCCCCCTCCTCTCTCTCTCTCTCTCTCTCTCTCTCTCTCTCCCTCCCTCCCTCCCTCTATCTATCTCTCTCCCTCCCTTCCCCCTCCTCTCTCTCCCTCCCCCCTACAAACTACAAATCATGTGAATAATGTTTGTGTTATTAGTAAATTGTTCTATTATTCTGTGAGTGCTCTTTTATGTATTACACAAATAATTTTAGGTTCAGATATTTTTGGTAATTTCTACTGTATGTTTGGTAAATCCTGTATATATAATGTGACTCTGATTTATAATTTACAGTTAGTATATGCTTAAATTGTTTGTCGAATGCTAATGCTAAATTGTTTAGATGTAGTGATACTTTACAAAGTTTGGATTTCATATTATTGGATTTCTATGATGTGCATTTTTGTAACTAACTACCTATAGCCTCGAAAAATACATATTATACCTATTTAGACGTCTACTGTACTTCATCTTTTTGTTTAAATTACTGTTGGGCAGAGCAAATTTCTTATAATTTGTGTCTACCTGTTTTTCGTGTAATAAATTTATTGCAACCGGAACGTATGGTGTTTGGATGTAGTGATATCTTATAATCTCGATTTTCTTCTTTATTGGGTCTTATGATGTGTGGATTCCTGTAACTAAAGTATGATGGGTGCCTTTGGATTCTACCAAGACATCTTTGGATTCTACACATACATGTAGCTACTTTATTTATTGTCCTTTGAATTATATTGATTCGTAAAACCTTAGTTTAAATTTTCTTTTGTGTCTTGGTTGATCTTTTAGGTGGGTCAAGTTTGTAATAGCTTTATATTTGATAAATAGTTAAAAATCGATTTTATAGGGTTCAGGGTTAGTGTACCTCACACTGAGGCAAGCATTCTAAATATATTCTTTCATTTTGTGAGGATAAATTGTCTTCTTCAATCTATCGGAATGCACATTCTAATGTTGGTAAGCCAAATTATGCCAGGAAAACATAAGGAAAAAGGCTCTTCAAGGTTGGCATCACCGAATGTAGTTGCTAGATTGATGGGTCTCGAAGGGTTACCATTACCGGAGGTGATTCATAGATCACAAAATGCACATGCTGACAATAATGGGAAGATTCCTTTACCAAAGATGTCACAAAGAGATGCTCATTGTCGTGAACCCCGGTCTTATAAAAAGAGCTATGTGGAGCAGTCGGAGTTTAAGGATGTCTTTGAAGACACAATCAACAAGTCAGACTCCAACAGAGACTCGGCAATGGAAGTTCTTCACCAATCAGATTATCAGTTTTTAGAGTATCTGCGTGTGCAAAAATCTCCTTCCAGTTATGGATACAATCGCATAGCAGTTTTGAAGCCAGCAAATTCCGCAAACCAAAAAGCTAAGGCCAAGGGCTGGAAAGACGAACGGGGAAGTCCAATAAAGGATGGTTATGTGAGGCACACATGCAATAATCATGGCTCTCAAAGCCTAATTGAAGCATCAATCAGTACCCCAGACAGAAAAGGTGAGTCTGACATTATGGCTAAAAGGATTGTTATTCTAAAGCCAAACTATGTGAAGTCACAGAATGCTTTCAACTCTTTCTCATCGCCTGATTCTTCACAATTTGATTTCTCTGTCGTTAGTGACCGCGAACAATATAGAGATAGTTCGAGGGTAGAATACTATAAAAATATGGATATTTTGAAAGACATAGACTTCTCAAGGCAAAAGTCAAGAGAAGTAACAGAAACTGTCAAGAAAGCTACTAGGGAAATGAGAGACACTTACAGTCGCATGAAGAATAGGAGAGACACTGCTAAAGAATTTAAAGGGGAAATGGTCGAGGATTCTGGTTACATGATGAATAATTTTCCGTCCCCATTTAGCGGAAGTCCTGATATTAGAGGTCTATATGATTTTTCTGAAGATGTTTCTGCAAGTGAATTAGAGGAGAAGAAGGTAACTTCTTATGATTTTACAGAGTCCTTCCCCAGCAGTGAGGCAAAGAAGAGATTGTTGGAGAGGTTAAAAAAGGCTTACAAGTATCAGGATGTGGTAGTCAACAGTAAAGGAAGCATACCAAGGGATATATATCAAGATGCGGGGATGGATGGTAAGAAAATTACACTTGGTGAAATGCTCTCTACATCTGATAAGAAATTCAGGAACCTGGATGTCACAATGGGTGGGATAAGCAGTAAGGACGGTTGGAAGGACAGTTATTCCAAATTCTCATCAAGGTCTAGATCAATTTGTCAACTACCAGGAATGGCAAGTGAGAAACACAATGCAGAGAGTGAATATCGCGTCGATGACAAGTTGCTGGTACCGAAAGAGGACGCATATATGTATCAAAGGAAAGTATTAGATAGAAATTGTAAGAAGAAAGAGAATTCGTCATCCAAGAACTCAAGGTCAAGCAAGAGAAAATCACAGTCAGATCGCCAGCGATATGCTTATAATAATGACTGTTTACTGGAAAGCTATTCTAGTCAGGATCAGATTGAGACAAACCTCAACAAGGAAGGTTCTCCAGATAAGCAGCCGCTAGTACCTCGGACATCTGAAAATGCTGCAAGTATTGTGGACGCAGCGGACTTCATTCAACATGGGTGCAAAACCTTTTCTCCAAGATCTTCTAATGAGTTGCCCCCAGAACTATCGGTATTCTTGAAAAATAGTGATGATTCTTCGGTTGGTAATCACAAGGATTCTACTCCACAGGTATGTATATCTACATATGGTTCACTGCATATATTAGTTAAAATTTTGCTGTTCATTTAGATATAAAGCAGTTGTATGCATATATGATGTAATATTTCTTTTACAAATACTAAATCCAATTTGTATGTCATTGAGGTCATTATTACCTATATGTTTTTGTCATAACTATATTTTGTAAGCAATTGTAAGCTATCTAAGAGGTTGAAATGTGCAGCTTACTAAAGCTGAGGGAGAATCTTCAGAGAGTTCTAAGGAGGCTGATCATCCAAGTCCTGTTTCTGTATTGCAAGTTCCACTAAGAGAAGACGATGTGTTATCAGGTCCTGAGAGCTTTGAACAAGTCAGCGCTGACCTTCGAGGTACCGATAAGCTACTAATCTAGACACCTTGTTAAATTTTCTCGACACTGGGTTTGCATCTTTAATCAGTATAAGCTGGAATTTCTGAATAAGAGGACCTAGGATAGCAAATAGATCCAAAATGTATAGGCCTATGGGGTAAATGTTTGCTTTTTATATTACCATATAATCAGTTGTGAGGCCGACTTCAAGTGAAATATAGTTACCAGTCATTTTATGGTACACACACATGCTAACTTCTGATAGAATACAACTACAAGTGACAACCAACCCAGGTCAAGTAGTGGACTATGTTGGGCATGTTTCAATTGCTATCTCCTGTAAACCTGCTTCACTTTTAACTACCTTTAATCCCCATCATATTGACATCAACACTGAATTAACAATTAGATGATATAGTATATTCCGAATCTCTTTCAAACAGTAATCGTCTAAAATGATACTGAGCTTATTTAAGCTGTGTTGACGAGGAATGAAAGTTGCCAAAGTTTCAAGCTTTACAGTCTCCTGCATGTAAATAATTACTTGATGTACTGTTGCTCACATTAATTGAATCAATGTTTTAGTCCATCTCCCTTTTTATGTTTATGCTTTTAATTGTTTCTCCTTTCATTTTGATATATAATTCTTTTTCCTGTTTTACTTTGCTTTTATAAGAGCTTCAAAAGCAACTTCAGCTACTCAGGAGAGAGTCCAAGTCAGATGAAATGGATTCCTCACCTCTCGATAATGACTACGATGTTCAGCAAGGATCAGTCATAGATTATGAAAGCAGAAGAGTACATAAACCTGAGTGCTGGGAATCATCTTACATGGTTGATGTGCTAATTGAGTCTGGCTTTGATGATACTGACGCAAGCATGTTCACAACCATATGCTACTCACCTGATTGCCCTTTGGGACCATGGGTATTTGACAATCTGGAGAGCAAGCACTATGGTGAGGTAACCGAACCAAAACATGATAGAAAATTACTGTTTGACCGCATAGATTCAGCATTATCAGTGATAACAAAATCCTTTGCGGAGCCATGCCCGTGGGTGAGACCATCAACAGTCGGAAGCCGATTCAGGTGGCATGCTTGTGAGATCAGAGATGAGCTGTATAAATTACTCGAAGGTCAAGTAAAGGAAGCTAATGAGGAAGATTCGGAAAAACTACTTGACAAAGAAATGAACTGGGCGGGCTCACGAGATTCCACTGATGCAATAGGAACAGAAATTGAGAAGTTGCTCATAGACGAACTACTAACAGAGCTTCTGAAAGATGTAAAGTTCGTAAATTAGAATGGGTTTAGTCACAGGAACCTACATTGACAGATAATATTTCATAGCGTAATCAAATCTTGGAATAGAATGACTAGTAGAATAACTTTTCCAGAGATTATGATTTATGACTTGTAAAAACTAAGAACCTTTTCTATTTAATGTTTCATCATAAACATGTTAACTATAAACAGTAATTGGCTGATTCTTCTGTTCTTTTCTATTTAATGTCCGAGAATCATAAGTCTTACTTGTTTGGATGGATTTAAGAGAAATCTTTCCACATGAGTGTTGACGGGGTCTCAAGGCAGGCCTCAATAACCATAGAGAACGTTACTATAACAATTACAGAGATGCCAAAACTATGTAAATGATGTAATTATCTGGGTAGATAATATTGTAAATTTCACCCTGACAGCCCTGGTCTCAAGTTTGGCAACGACCATGAAGTACAATTAAGTTCTACCCATGAAGTACACTGGGTTCAAACCTGTGCATAATGATATTTCAATTTACAAAAAAAATCACATGGGATATTTAATATAATACCATAGCTGCTTAAGTAACAACCTAAATTAAGGCATAACTCGTAAAGATCTTCATACATAACTGGTGAATCTTAAATTCACGATGATTGGCAAAACCAAAACTCTATTACGTGCAACTGCATCTCACACCAGCTCTCCCTGACCGCTCGTGTTAAGCTCCTTCAAATTGTTTTCCTTTTCGACTTTGCTTCCTTCCCATCCAAACAATGGTAAGGATGTTAAGTTGTTCTCAAATCAGCCATTGGAAGGGAAATGACTAGGACATTCCCATCCAAACAATGGTAAGGATGTTAAGTTGTTCTCAAATCAGCCATTGGAAGGGAAATGACTAGGACAAGAGCTCCCTGATTCCTCAAGGTCGTGGACTTAAACAAGAGCCCTTTAAAATCTCAGTTGAACTACCCTTTCCCTGTCAGAATGGCGGAACCAGAAGCTCTTCTTCATTTAGGCATTATGGATATCGCCAAATTCATCTTATCAGAAGGGCATATTGAGTACTATAAAACAGCTTACATTACTAAACCTGCAACAATTAGAGGTGTTTCTTCTCCAACACGATTCTGATATTTCATAATTCTCAATCTCATATAAACGGAAAACTAAACCGCAATCTGATAGAGAAGTATAATGCACAACACAGCAATCTGATATAAACAGAACACAAGATACTTTTATTTGGACATAAATTATCATTACATAAGAAAACTTCAAACTAGATTGAAACTGTATTGTGCCCAAACATGGAGCTCCGAAACACAATAAAGAGACACAGGTTACACAAACCATACATAAATATACCAACACTAAACACCACCACTACGACACAGCTCAAACTACCAATCATAAGCTTCAACCTATCCAATTTATTCGCCTTCCACTAAACCTATATCATAGAAATAAAATCAACTTCAACCGAAACTTCGAAACACAACACCTATGAAAATCAAACCATATATAAATATGTCAATACGAATACTAACTAGTAATCTGCCATATTAAGTACAGAACTTCTGCATCAACCTATATCCGAATTACTTTGCTTTTCACTCGAAACTTCCTCTTGAAAAAATAAAGGAAGTTTACTTGGAGCAAAAAGCAACCGATAAATTACCCAACACAGAGCCTCCGCAATCACAAACCACTCAAACCATGTCTAGACGCAGCAATCTCCTCAAATCGCTAGTAGCCTCCTCAATCTTCTCCTCTTTCTTCGCGAAAAAAGCCGGATAAGGAACAGCACTAGGCGGTGGAGACGGCAACATAGACTGAGACCCCGCATACAAATCATTGAAAACCCTAATTTGCTCCATCACAGTTTCCGGGTCGGGTCCTAACCGATCCGTGGAACCCAAAACATCTTCCTCATCACGAAACCCTAATTTCAAGTCATCCAACTTTTCACCCCTTTTCAAAATCTTCACTTCTCCCATAACCAGATTTTTATTACCAGATCTACTCTCCACCGTCCGATCCAGAGATTTCCTCGAAGATCGGCCGTTGTTATTTTCCGTGATGTTGGATTGGCTTCGTTTGCGCCGCCGTGAACGCGTTGAATTAGGGTTAGGGTTAGGGTTAATACGAGATCTGGATTGAGATGAAATTAGGGTTTCTTTGCGGATGCAATTTTGGGGGTGAAGAATATCTGTAGACATTTTTAATTTTTTTGAACAGAAAATGTATAAGCTATGTTAACATGTATTTGAAGTAGGAGAAAAGTAACCGGTATTTATAGGCTAATGTAACGTATTAGGGTTGTGTGAGTGTTGGGATAAAATATTATATGTACATAGGCGGTGTCTTGTTAGCATTATTCACACGTTTGGTATTTTTTGTGTTTCAAATAATAGGGTAAATTAATTCTAGTTTTATCGAAGTTTCTGGATGAATTTTTGTTTAAATACTCTATATATCATGGTGTTGGATTCGTATCAATATTTTTAGTTGTGAAAATTTCTATAATTTGAATTACATTCTAAGTACCTATTATTTCATGATATCTTGCTTAAAATTTGCATGCACTATATTTAGGTTCATCGTCCAATCCATAAGTAGAATCAGAAGATAGATTCAACGCAAGAAATGAAAATTAGAAATGAAGACACGAACATTAACCAATAAGATCGTCAGTGAAGATGTCTGAAGATTAGATATGAAGAAACGAGCATTTAACCGAAAGATAGTCGAGAAATTAAATTAATTCTAATTTTATCGAAGTTTCTAGATGACTTTATGTTTAACCATAGCATGGTGTTGAATTCGTATTAATAATTATTATTGTGAAAATTATTGTATTTAGAATTATGATTTCATCCTCTCGCACTTTAAGTCGCTATCTATCCGAAAAATCTAGGTGCCCTATCTACTTATGGATATTATTTTGAAATTGATTAAATTACTTCCTAAATTTAACTATTGTCACATTTGGAATTGTGGTGCTATGGGTGTGCAAAATGAATTAATATTGAAAAACTTTAAATGCTAATCATAATATAAATTATAATTGCAAACATAATAGGTTTCCTAAGATATTTTTTTTGTAAATTTATTTTAAAATTAATTAAATTTATATATCTTATAATGAGTATTTATTTTGATAAATTCCGAGATAAACTAGAAGCAAGAGATAACCTTTTTTCACTTGTAAGATAAAGTTCCAAAATAATGCAATTCGTAGAATTTCAAAATTTGGGCCTATCACTTTACAAAAGAAATAAATTTCAGGCCTATCGAAATCAAGACCAAAAACATCCAACAAGAAAGAAAACATTTGGGCTGCCTCCTAAGCCCTCAAAATATCTCCTGCCCACACCAAACTCCCGCCAAATCCTTCCCGCCATAAATGACAGTATAAGTTTATGTTTTTTATTTCCCCCAAAGTTTTAGAGAGAGAAACAGCTAGAAAACGAGAGAGAGAGAGAGAGAGCGAGAGAGAGAGAGAGAGAGAGAGAGAGAGAGAGAGCGAGAGAGAGAGAGAGAGAGAATTGAAAATGTCAGGTTGGGATGAAGGAGGCGTGTACTACAGCGACCAAGCACAGTTCCCCCGTGGCGCCGGAGACCCCGAACAGGCTGCCAGTCGCCACACGGTGCTCCGAAAATTCAAGGAATTTATTCGAAACTTTGCGCATCAGAATCAACCAAATGTGTTCCCCTACAGAGAAAGCTTGGTCCAAAACCCTAAGTTCCTTCTCGTAAACCTCTCCGACCTCCTTAATTACGATAAGGATCAGGATCTTCGCGATTTGCTCCGAAAAAACCCCGCTGATTACCTTCCCTTGGTAATTTATCTAAATATCTAGTAGTTATTGAAATTATATATGTAGTAATGTGGATATCATTGCTATGTTCATACAAATGCTGTCAATTGATGGTGATATGTTTCGTGTATTTGGATTATGTTTATTAGGTGATAAATGCATAATTAGTATATGACACTCAGATCTCATTTGGTGTTTTAGTTCAATAATAATTAAATAATCATGTTGTGTGAACTGAGCAATTTTTTGATTTTGGAAATTATACGTAGTTTGAAACTGCTGCCGCGGAAGTTTTGGCAAGTTTGAAGTCTAGGGTTTCAGGGGAGACTGGTGAAATGGAGGAACCTCAGACTGGGGAGGTCCAGATCTTTTTGACATCGGAGGAGGATCCGGTTTCAATGCGTTTACTAGGGGTTTGTTTTTTCGGTGCTGTTTCATGATGATTGATTTTATTATTTTGGGGTTTCGAATTATATGTTCTGATTTTATGTTGAATAATAGGCACAATATATATCAAAATTAGTGAAGATATCTGGGATTACTATTGCTGCGTCAAGGACCAAGGCAAAGGCAACCTATGTTACATTATTGTGTAAGAATTGTAAGAATGTGAAAGTTATTCCCTGTCGTCCAGGGCTAGGAGGGGCAATTGTGCCACGTTCATGTGACCATGTGCCTCAGGTTTTTTCTTGTAAAGTTTATTCTAGTAACTAGTGATACCATCTGTTTATTGTTGCTTTTGTACAAATATTAAATAAACCTTCTGTAGGCCGGAGAAGAACCTTGCCCCATTGATCCCTGGATTGTGGTTCCAGATAAAAGCAAGTATGTTGATCAGCAGACCTTGAAGTTACAAGAAAATCCTGAGGTGAGAGTTATACTCTGCTCAATGGGGAAGTTGGAAACTGCTTTCACATATTCTCATCTGTGGTAAATATATGTGCTCACCATTAAAACTGTTTATAATAGGATGTACCTACTGGTGAACTACCGAGGAACATGCTTCTTTCAGTTGACCGACATCTAGTGCAAACAATTGTTCCGGGGACAAGACTGACTATAATGGGTATATATAGTATCTTTCAAGCTGCCAATTCATCCTCATCGTATGTCCTCTGAATTCAAAATCATTTAGTTGTTTTACTTTATGTCCTTTTGTAGTTGACTCCGTATTATAAGCTTCATTTGTGATTCACACTTGATTGTTTTTTAATTTTTCTGTTTTGCTAATTTGGAATCTTATGCAGCCACAAAGGAGCCGTTGCAGTTAGACAGCCTTATATAAGGGTTGTTGGAATAGAACAAACAAGTGAGGCCAATTCTCGGGGTCTTTCCAATTTCTCAGTAGACGAGGTAGCAATCTAAACTATCAATTTTCCAACTTCTCATCCTACAGTAGTATGTGTTGGGCTTTTGAGAGGTTTTAGATAGCATTATGTCTATATTCCAAATGAATGCGTATAGTAGGCACTCACTGTGAGTTCCCTTTAGGGAAAAGGAAGTGTATGGACTATGGTATGTGACGAGACTATATATAAATGGGCCTTGGCAGTGATACGGTTGGCACAATTAAAAAATTAGCTAAATAAGTACGAAGTCACGTTCCTGATAACGTTTTGGGTCTTTTTTCCTTTAATATAAAGAGATGAATTTTGTTTATATTCACCATATCCTCATGTGGATACTATTGAATTCTCTCTTCATTCTTATATAGTTTTTGTTAGAAGTCTTCTAATACTATTATAAACAATACTAATAAATTTAAAATTTCAGCTCCTATATGATCAATAAGCTATCCCTGCCTGTGGTAAGTGTCTTACTAAACCATTGGCAACATGCAGACATTAAAATCCTTTCACATTTTTTCTAATATTCAGATTACTAGGTCACAGTTGTTATATGAAATTTCCCACATGACATCAAAAATTCTATCTCTTACATAGTATTGCTGTCTGCAGATTGAAGAATTCAAGAAGTTTGCGTCAGAAGCTAACACATATGAAAAAATATGTTCCAAGATTGCTCCCTCTATATTTGGCCATGTTGATGTCAAAAAAGCCGTGGCCTGTCTATTGTTTAGCGGAACAAGGAAGGTACATTGTGAATTTTGATGTTCTTGGTTGTATTTCCATTTTAATTGTTACAATAAACAAATGATATGCTGCCAAGTATAGCTGTTTATATAAACCATTTCTCTTTTGATTTAGGTTTTACCTGATGGAGTGAAGTTAAGAGGTGATATAAATGTGTTGCTTCTGGGGGATCCGTCCACTGCAAAGTCACAGGTTCGGTTAATTTTTCTAATTCATTTGTGATTCACATCACCTAAAAATTTATGAAAGAATTTTGTCACTGTATTCTTCTGTGATTAAAATTAATATATAAATTAACTACTACTATATGTTTGATTGCATAGAAAGATTGTTTAATCAAGAAAGTACAAAAACTTTAATATCCATGCAAAATGACTTGCACTTTTTCTGGTGTTTTTCACTGAAGTTTCTCAAGTTCGTCGAGAAAACGGCTCCTATAGCTGTATATACATCTGGAAAAGGTTCATCGGCTGCTGGTCTCACAGCTTCTGTAATTCAAGACAGCAGTTCTGTAAGCTTGTGCATTTATTTATGCTTAAGTTGTGGTGTTCTACTCTTATCTATATCTCTTACTCTTATTGTAATTATATGATTTTTTAACATTTGCATTCAGCGTGAATTTTATCTGGAAGGAGGGGCCATGGTTTTGGCAGATGGAGGAGTAGTCTGCATAGACGAGTTCGACAAAATGAGGGCAGAAGATAGGTACATAAGTGTTGAGTTCTGGTTTGATAGTCATATTTTAAATCTCAGATTTCTTAAACAATTTGTACACGTGGCTCAGAGTTGCCATTCACGAAGCAATGGAACAACAAACCATTTCGATAGCCAAAGCTGGTATAACAACAGTCCTGAATTCTAGAACATCCGTACTTGCAGCAGCAAACCCTCCATCAGGACGTTATGACGATCTAAAGGTTTGTCTAGTAATTGTGGGAAATTCTTTCTTTTGAGTTGCTTTTATATCGTTCAAGCAATTAACAAAGTTCAACTTCCAGACTGCTCAGGATAACATTGACCTACAGACAACAATTCTTTCAAGATTTGATTTAATATTTATTGTGAAGGACGTCAGGATGTACAGCCAAGACAAGGTACCAAATTCTATATTTGTCACTCATGTTTATTTATAGTTCATAATGTTTCTTTTAAGGTCATCGTGGTTCAGTACATTTATAAGTTTGAGGGTAAGGTAATTGGTATTGTCTTGCTCTTGCTCAATGCTTGAATACATATACAGTACCCTCCTACCAAATAGCACTCGCTATGTTTTCCAGCTGCCTGTATATACAAAAGCATTTAACCTCATTTCTTTTCTTAAAAACAGTCAATAGCTAGTCATATCATCAAGCTTCACGCATCTGCTAATGCAGCCACAGGAGACACTAAAACTTCTAAAGAAGATAACTGGTTAAAAAGGTGTTTAAAGATACTTTTCTCTTCTATATTGTTATCTTCATACAAGTTACTCCTTATCTTACTCAGATGCTAACCTAGAGGTGCATATAATCAGGTATATTCAGTACTGCAGGACAGTATGCCGTCCTCGCCTATCTGATTCAGCAGCCACATTACTGCAGGAGAGTTATGTAAAAATTAGACAGGTACACTCTGGAAAGATCAGGCTGAATATATGTTTAACTGCGGAAGAATCTTTGTTTGTTCAATTTAATCAGTTCTTCCCTGACCAGGTCTTATTTTCACGCTAAGTAGAACCCTTGATATTACATTATGGTAAAAATTACCTGGTCTCAGTGATGTAACTTGGGTTCATATTTCTGTTGAAGTTGGGTGCAGATATTTGGTTGGTTCGAGTAATTTCTTAGGAGGAGATGTTATATTGTTTTGCTGTCCTTTTGCCTTGGGATCTTTCCTGGCAGTTGTAATGGTTATTGGGGTTTTTTTTAAAACAAAATTAGCAAGAAAGCATCTGCATATCTGAAAATGAAAAATCTACACTCCTTAAAAATAATGAAAAATCTAACAGGAACTGGTGAAATGCATCAAGTACGCTCTAACCCGTCAAATCTTAAGAGAATAGAAGAACTTAGTTTGGACCAGCTTGCACTCCTACTGTAGTATGGGAACTTCTAAAATGAGTGATCTTGCCCTTGGGATGGCTCCAAATCATAATGATCATATTTATAAGCTTAATCTTCTCTGTTATCTTACTATGAGCCAACTCAGCCAACCAACTGCTGTGGATGCAATTGGTTGTTACATCCCATTCCAGAAAATATTTCATCTGTTTAGTTTTTTATTTACTATATGGCTGTCTCTAGATTAACTTCGTTACTGCTATTTAACTAGCACAAGTACTATGGTTGGATGTTTTAAATTGTTTTTGAGCCCCAAATGGCTTCTATTGTAAGTTTATATGTACATAAAATGAAAGCAGGGTTAGAGGCTAATTCTTGTTTAAATAATTTAATTAATTATTTTCTCTTATCTACTTATTTTCCTCAAATGCTGTATTTGTAGGATATGAGGCGACAAGCAAATGAAAATGGAGAAACTGCAGCAGTTCCAATCACGGTGAGACAGTTGGAAGCTATAGTGAGGTTGAGTGAGGCACTTGCGAAGATGCAACTGTAAGTTGGGGGAGGTTCTGTCATTTTCTATATTATAATATTGCAGCTCCATAATTTTAATTTTGTAAAAAAAAACTTCTATTACAGCATTTGTTGTCCTTTTAAGTTTGATGAAAATTGAAGTTTGTGATGTTTTCCGGATAAAGAAAAAAAAATTATATAGGTAACCAAATCTCATAATGTTTTATGTTTAGCGAGGCAATCAAATTATAGAATGAGATCTGTGGATGTGTTGATTATGCTAAACAGCAGCAACTATAATGATTGTGGCTGATACGATTTACACTACACAGTATAAATAGCAAAGTGAGGGGAGCAACAGCTCTCGAGATTTTGAAACTCTCCTAGTATTATTGCTATTCAAGCAATAAAACCAAACTGTTTAGAAAAGTTGAACAGTAAGCAGACATACATCAAGTAAATTCAGTTTCCTCCATACATATGTACATGGGTAGTCTGTCCTGTATGAATTTGTCTAATGTTTATAATACTAATCTGTTTGCATTGCAAATTTAGGTCCCATGTTGCGAATGATAACCATGTATTGGAAGCTATCAGATTATTCAACAATGCTACAATGGATGCAGCAAAATCAGGAATAAATCAGCAGATAAATCTTACTCCTGAGATGGCAAATGACATAAAGGTTTGGCATACATTAATTCTTACACATGACACAAAGGTTTGGCATGCATTAATTCTTACACATTTGGCTAAGTACATGAATGTCATTTTATGTTATGCAGAAAGCGGAAACTCAAATAAAGAGAAGAATGGGAATTGGAAGCCATATATCAGAGAGAAGACTAATCGATGAGCTTTCTAGAATGGGCATAAATGAATCTGTTGTAAGGGTTCACCTACAACATTCCCATATCAATCTGTCTCTTTGCAATTGTGTGAATCTTGTGCACACACAAACCTGCACCACTGTATCCGCATTTCATGTTTCTTCATTGCATAAATAATTGAAGATTATGGTAATAGTTGAAATCATGTTGCAATGTATTGCAGGTTAGGAGAGCTCTGATAATTATGCATCAAAGAGATGAAGTTGAGTACAAGAGAGAAAGACGTGTTATTCTCCGGAAAGCTTAATGTCCTACAATTCTAGATTGAGCTTGGGGCAACATTTGCCTTCATCTTGTATAATGTCTACAATGCTCAGAAGCACAGTCTATTTATATAGACTCTGCAGTTTGATAGTATAATGTTCAAATTATATTTGGTTTTTTTCATTACCCTTGTTGTGTAGGTATAGAAGAACAGACTTATCAACTTCGTTGATAGGCATGTTAGACCAACTCCTCTGATTTCTCCTCTGTCTAATTATAGATAAGAAGAAAACATGGGATTCTCTTTTAGTTCAGCAGCATTTGGTGCTTCATCTAATTTTCTGAGACTGTTCTGCAAAAACCTGGACACCACATCTTGATTGCGTTCTCCTATACAGAATAAAAAACAAGGTGGAAACCTTTTCATTCTTAGGGATGATGTCTGAAGGGGTGTGTGTGTTCACTGTTGAGTTACCTTTTATAGTGAAGTAGTTTTTTGTTAGATTGTTTGGAGGAAATGATATGCGAAATAGAATTACTCAATGAGAAGCTGGACTACTACAAGTCTATGCAGGACTACACTTCAATCAGATAATGTAACAGCCAACAACCACAGCACAGCCATATTCTGCATTCTGCTTTTCTACTTCTATGAGTATGAACTAACTAACAATTGCTCATGCAAGCATAGCAATTGTAAGAACTTCCGAACAAGTGTTCTGAAAATTCTCAGATTTCTCCATTGAAGGCCCTCTACTGATTTTGTTTAATCTCTCGCCTAGACATGATTTTTTTTTTTAAATGCTAAAACATGTATGTAACATGAAAGATCAAATTATGTAAGGACAGTAAATACGAGAATAAGGATTTTGAGATTTACCTCTAAACATTAGAAAAGCAAATGAATAACTAACCAATAACACGAGGAAGAGTATCATGAGGTTTATGAATTATGATCCTTACACTCTTTTATATTTTGACAAGTAAATAAAAATTAGCTTATAACCGTGCAATTCACGGGCTTCTTCTTTTGATATTTTATAAATTTTATTTTATTATATAATTATGTTTTTATATAATTATTAATTTTGAAAATTATTTTAATATTAATTTAATAAAATTTGAAGTAAATTTAATAAATGATTTGCATGATTTAAAATTTATAAAATAAAATTTTAAGTTAAATATGTCGTTGACGGAATTCGAACCTTGGATATTTAGTAATTTAATTTAATCATTAAATATATCTTATAATTACATCTAACGGTTCTTATCTGTTACTATAAATTAAACTTCAACACAAGGGCAAAAAGTGCCATTTTAATGCCTATGAAATTACTATTTTACCCTTATTTGTTGAAAAATAACAAAAATACCACTCTTTTAAGATTTATATAAAAATTATATATAATTATGTTACCTCGAGCCGTGACCTTCCACTCACAAACTCATGTCATAACCATTATGCTAAACTTAGTTTTGAGCATGTTTTAAAAATCATAATAGATAAACCACATCTTCTCCTTTTGTCCCCTTTTTTTCAATTTTTATTTTGACTAAATAGCATATTGATTTTTGTTATTTTTAGAAGATTGCTAAGAATATAATTACAAAATACATTTAATCTAATGCGTATACTCTACAATTATACTTTGCCATTTTAAATGATTGAAATTAAAAATAAAATTTTAAGAAAAAATTTTATTTTATACAAAAATATAACCGAGTTCGGGAAAGAAATGTATCTATTTACATTATTTTCCAAGTAGATATTGAATTATTAAAATAAAAAATAAAATTTGGTTTTTAGAAATATGAAAATATTATTTATCAAATCAAATATTATTAATAATTGCATCACATGATTTTTAGGTATATAAATTTTTAAATATGTGAGTCATATTAGAGATTTATAGTTAACCTACTATTTAGACTTTTAGCAATTTAAATGTATCATTGGTGTTAAAACATAAATAATTTTAAAAAAATGAAAAATAATTGAGTTTATTCTCAAGAGATGAAACTCTAAAAATGAATTTATGTTATATATATATATATATATATATATATATATATATATATATATATATAAGGGCTTGTTTTTACTGATGTTACCTCAGGTAAGTTCTATGAGGTTATTAAAAAAACAATACAAGAATATGGTTATTTTTGTAAATACACGGGACCATGTTCAATTATTACAAAAATACCATTAAAAAATTATACTAAAACTAACGTAATTAATTTTCAATACAAGAATATGGTTATTTTTGTAAGTTTCCTGAGATAACCTCAGAAATATTATTCTCTATAAAAAATAACGTAATTAATTTTCAATATTAAATGAAAGAAGATATGATCCTTGAGTCATAAATATTACAAAACTGTAATAATTATAAACAATGATCGATTAGATTATAACTCGGCTATAAAGTATGGTTAAATGAATTTTCATATAATATAATTAATTGATCACTATAATATATAATGGTAGAATTGTAACATATACTTATATTACAATGAATGTAACAAAAAAAAAAAATTTGATCTAGGATATCATATATATGTAAAAGTCATTAAGCTTGTTTAATCATATTTTACTTCAATTTTAATCTTTGAAAAAGGTTAAAGTTGAGTTTCAAAAACATTTCAAAATTATAATATAATTTTTTTTCAAACTAACTAATTTCTAAAAATAGATTTTCGATATTATGCAATAAGCATTAGACTGAAACAAAACATTTGAATTTAAATGTGTATAATTCTGTATGTATATATGGACCACAAAAATAACTTTTACATAATATTAAAAGATTTTGTAATATGTTTCTGTCTACGTTAAAATCACATGAATTTACATACCTCTATGTATTTATGGACATTTTTACTAATATAATTATTTGTATTATACTCAAATATTCACTTTGATAAAACTGATTTCATGCCATTTCAAATACTAAATTAATATTTCAGCAATTAAAGTAAACATGTAATTACTATCGTATTGATATTTATACAATTGTTGTGGAATAAAAACTAGGTTATGATTATGACGGCTAGGGTTTGTGAGCTTCGAGCTTTAATGGCTGTTTCCGTGTTCGGGACTAATCGGTCCTCACAGAGTGCCTACGTATCTCGTTACTGAGAATCAAGCCAAGACGTAGTTCTGAGATGTGAAGGAGCAGGTCCTTATATAGGCTGAGAAGCCTTAGAATTATGGTAGGAGTCAGAAACTTGGTGGGGAAGTCACCGCCTCAAGGAAGGTTCTAGACTCCTTCCTTGTAGGAGTCAGTTTCCATGTTGGAATAGGTATCTTGGAGGCTAAGTCAGGCAAGAGTAAAATCCTTTTTTGACTCTTATTTGCTGAGCTTTTTATTACCCCTAATATTAATTACGAAATTAATATTATAGATAGGGACTGGGCCCATCTGGTGGGCCCCACGTTTGGACCATTCTGGGTCTAATTAATGCCACATTAAATGTGTCTTTAGGGCTTACTTTTGGCCCATATCATTTGCCCCCCAACTTCTAGGAAAACTGATCAGGTTTTCCTTGAAGTTATAACGGCCTTATTCGAGACTTGGGTCAGGGTTTATTACTCTTATGTGAGTATTTTCAACAATATCATCTTAAAGTAAAGCGTGGAGCGACCGACGCATTTACGACGATGTTGAACGACAGTAAACGGTGTTAAATGGCACAAGACAGCGCTAATAAGCCTTAAACAACGTTTAAACAGCGTTAAACAATGTTAAATGGCATAAAATGGCACTAACGGCACTAATCGGTGCTAAACAGTGCTAACCGGCACTAATCTGTGCTAACAGGCACTAAACAGTGCTTAAACAGCACTAAATGGTGCTAATCGGCACTAATCTGTGCTAACAGGCACTAAACAGTGCTTAAACAGCACTAAATGGTGCTAACCGGCACTAATCTGTGCTAACAGGCACTAAACAGTGCTTAAACAGCACTAAATGGTGCTAATCGGCACTAATCTGTGCTAATCTCGACCTCTTTTCATCATTAACAATCACCCGAGATTCGCTGAAAAAGTCGAGATTTAGGTTTGAAAAGTTCACTGAAAAAGTAGGGATCCAGGACCAAGAACTGAACCTAGACCGGCCGGATCCAGGTTCAGAAGTTGGTCGGCTGAACCCCCTCCAAAGGAGCTGGTCGGCCGGGACCTGGTCGGCTGGACCTCCTCCGGGGGAGCTGGTCGGCCGGGACCTGGTCCTCCGGGACCTGGTCGGCTGGAATCCCTCTTCCGGGGCTGGTTAGTCAGAAGCTGGCCCTAAAAACCTGAACTTAGACTTCTTCATGATTTTAAAAGAGAGTGTGGGTCTAGGATCAGGAATCATCCGTGGTCCTAAGGATCAAGAATCTTGATCTTGATTACGAATCGTCAATTTGGTCGTGCGTGACTTCATGGCTAACTTTGGCCTTCACGATTTAGCCTTGGCCTTCATGGCTAATCTCGTCCTTCATGGTTAATCTTGGCCTCTCTTTAGTATTGGCAATCATCTAAGATTTGCTGAAAAAATCGAGAACCATGTCCAAAATCACTTGCTGAAAAAGTCGGGATCCAGGACCAAGAACTGAACCTAGACCGGCCGGATCCAAGTTCAGGAGTTGGTCGGCTGAACCCCCTCCAAAGGAGCTGGTCGGCCGGGACCTGGTCCTCCGGGACCTGGTCGGCTGGACCTCCTCCGGGGGAGTTGGTCGGCCAGGACCTGGTCCTCCGGGACTTGGTCGGCTGGACCTCCTCCGGGGGAGTTGGTCGGCCGGGACCTGGTCCTCCGGGACTTGGTCGGCTGAGGCCCCTAGTACGTCGCGGTCGATTGCTTCTCGGCTAGCTGGTCGACCCGGACGTGAAAATCTTTCGTGGTCTTGAGGATTAAGAACCTTGATCTTGATCTCAAGTCACTATTTTGGTCATTCATGACTTTGTTATCTCAAGGATCAAGAAACTTGATCTTGATCTTGAGTCGCCAGGGATCTTAGGACTTAAAACCATCCGTGATCATAAGGATCAAGAACCTTGATCTTGATCTCAAGTCATCAGGGATCTAGGATCTAAATCCATCCGTGAACCTAAGGATCAAGAATCTTGATCTTGATCACAAATCGTCAGTTTGGTCATTCGTGACTTCATGGCTAACCTTGGCCTTCATGGCTAACCTTGGCCTTCATGGCTAACCTTGGCCTTCATGGCTAATCTTGGCCTTCATGGCTAACCTTGGCCTTCATGGCTAACCTTGGCCTTCATGGCTAATCTTGGCCTTCATGGCTAACTTTGGCCTTCATGGCTAACCTTGGCCTTCATGGCTAACCTTGGCCTTCATGGCTAACCTTTCGTGTTTCTCATCCTAGGATTCGAGGTTGATGTTCTCAGGTTCAACGTCGGTGTTCTGGATCAAAGACCCAGGATCCCAAGTTGATTTTTCAATTTCCAAATCGAGGTATCAACCTTTCTTATTAGCTTTCCTAATAAGTGTTCTTAATCAACTACCAACACATTTATCAAGTTGGGGGTGTTCCGGACCACCAATCGCGAGGTTTCAGGTCAATAGGAGGTGTTTGCCATGCCTTGAAAGGTTTCATGAACCTTTAATTCGAATGACTTGTTCCTTAGTCCTCGTGACCTTCCGGGCCTTAACTTGTTTGATGAATCCTTGGTTTTAAAGTTATCACCAACCCATGATTCTCATTCTAAGATGTTGAACTTCAGATGAGGTTCTTTAGTTCTTGCCCCCCTTGTTCCATATGTGGGAGGTCTTACTTCTCGGTCGATCGTTCAGGAAGTCCACTTTCTCCTTAGCGCCTCAGGAATGGTATGTCTTGGTTGGTTTTCAATCCTTTATCTTGATTCTAGGTTTCCAACCTTTCCCTGATACTCATAGAACTTTGCTTAGGTTTTAACTTGATCGACGTCTCTTAGTTCAATGCTTTGAATCCACACAACAAGCTTGATTGGAGGCGGACAGCCTTGTTGGCCATCAAGGCTCAATTAATGTTGGGTTGAGATTTGAAGTTCAAGGCTTCAATCCTTAATCTTGGAATGTGTTCATCATCCCAGATTTCCAACCTGTAGAATCCTCGTCCTGGTGTCTTCCTGACTCGATACGACCCTTCCCAATTGGGGGATAGTCTTCCCTTCTGGCCAACTCTGGAGGCCTCTATCTTCCTCAGAGTCAAGTTGTCTTGTTTAAAGAACTTCTCTTTAGCCCGTTGGTTGCAGTGGAAAGATGCTCTCTTCTGATGCTCTGCGTTTCTAGCATTCGCTTCATCCTTAACCTCGTCAATCAGATCGAGGGCGAGCTTCACGCCTTTTTCATTGGTCTCGGGATCATATGCTTCCACTCTTGGCGATGCATGTGTAATCTCTAGGGGGCACAACTGCCTTGGCTCCATAAGCCAGCAAAAACGGGGCTGCTACAGTTATTACTTCGTAGGTGGTGTGGTATGCCCAAAGTATATGCAGCAACCCATCCACCCAAGTGTTTCTTGAGCGTTCGACCCTCTTCTTCAGTCCATCAAGGATAATTCAATTTGCTACCTCAGCTTGTCCATTAGCCTCAGGGTGAGCTACTGAAGTAAAGCGAAGTTCAATAACATTCTTCTTGCAATACTTCTTAAACTCTTCATTGTTGAATTTTGTCCCATTATCCGTCACAAGGATTCGGGGAATTCCATACCTGCAAATAACGTTCTCCCAAAAGAACTGGGCAACTTATTTGGTGGTTATCTTGGCTAAAGGTTTAGCCTCAATCCACTTGGTGAAGTAGTCGATGGCGACTATCAGAAACTTTCTTTGTGCTGAAGCCATAGGGAAAGGACCAAGTATGTCCATCCCCCACATTGCAAATGGAATAGGAGAGTTAATCGAAGTTAACATCTCAGGCGGCTGCCTTACAATTGGCGCGTGCTTTTGGCATCTGTCACACCTCTTAACATAATTCTATGCATCGGCCAACATCTCTGGCCAATAGAATCCTAGTCGTGTGATCTTGTGAGCTAGGGCTCTGCCCCCCAAGTGTTGCCCACAGATCCCTCCATGAACTTCCTCCAGTGCTTCCTTTGCCTCTTGGGGCCTTAGACATTTTAGGTACAGGATGACAAAAGATCTCTTGTAGAGAAGGCCTTCAGTCAAAGTATATCTCAATGCTCTCACTGACAGTTTCCATGCTTCCATGGCATTGTCAGGGAGCCATCCATTTTCGAGGTGAGCTTTGATAGGATCAATCCAACAACCTCCCACATCAATCGGTGCTACCAACTTAGAGTTGATAGTTGGGGCCTTCAAGACCTGGAAGTAAACACTTCCTGCATAGTTCTTAATTTCAGAAGAAGCAAATTTAGACAAGGCATCGGCCTTAACATTCTCTTCTCTCGGAATGTGTTCAACATAGCATTCCTCAAACTGAGTCATAACAGCTTTCACGACTCTCATCTCGTCTTTGGCCTCAAACTCACCATTCACTTGCGAGACTGCTAGTCTTGAATTTCCACAAACTTTGAGGTTCTTGGCCCTCGTGATTCTGGCCAGGCCCAATCCGGCTATCAAGGCTTCATATTCAGCTTCATTGTTGGTAGTAGGAAAATCCAACTTCAAAGCATACTCAACTGTGAACCCATCGGGGCTTTGCAAAACCAAACCCGCACCACTAGATTTTGTTTTTGATGCTCCATCAAAATAGAGCACCCAATATTCCTTCTGATCAGGTACAAGCTCTTCGTCTTTATCCTCACTTCTAGGGGTGTTACTATCTCCTGCCCCCCGACTTCTTGGTTGCGAATGGTACATTTAACCACGAAGTCAGCCAATGCTCGAGCCTTGATGGCTGTCCGAGGTTTATATGTGATGTCAAATTTTCCAAGTTCGATCGTCCACTTGGCTAGCCTTCCACTGGCCTTCGGGATATGCAATATATTTCTCAACTGCTGGTCCGTCAGGACTTCAATCTTGTGTGCCTGGAAGTACGGTCGTAGCTTCCTTGAGGCTGTTATTAATGCCAAGGCAAACTTCTCAATGGTCGAGTAGTTCAACTCAGCCCCATGCAAAACCTTGCTCACATAATAGATAGGTTTCTGAATCTTTTTCTCTTCTCGAATAAGGATAGCACTCAATGTTTGTTCAGATACCGCCAGGTATAGATAAAGAGTCTCCCCAGGACTTGGTTTGGCCAACAACAGGGCTTCAGCCATGTACTTCTTCAACTGTTCAAAGGCCTCCTGGCTCTCAGGAGTCCACTCAAAATTCTTCACCTTCTTCAACGCCCGAAAGAAGGGCAAGTATTTTTCACCAAATTTGGAGATAAATCTCCCCAGGGCCGCAACTCAACCTGTCAACTTTTGTACATCTCGTATAGAGGGGGTTGGTTCCATGTCCAATATCGCTTTGATTTTATCTGGACTAGCCTCAATTCCTCTCTTCGAAACCATTAGGCCCAAAAATTTTCCTGATCCAATGCCAAAGGCGTACTTGGCTGGATTCAACATCATCTTATGGTGTTTCAACACTTCGAATGCCTCTCTGAGGTGCTTAATTTGGTCTGCCTTGTTGAGATCTTTGACCAATATGTCATCAACATAGACCTCCATGGTTTTTCCAATTAGATGAGCGAATGTCTTATTCACCAGTCGTTGGTAAGTAGCTCCTGCATTTTTTAGACCAAAAGCCATAACAAGATAACAGGAAACACAAAGTCAGTTATGAAGGATACATTAGGGATGTCGTCCTTGTGCATCTTGATCTAATTGTAGCCACTGAATCCATCCATGAAACTTAACATCTCATGTCCAGATGTAGCATCTATCAATGTATCTATTCTTGGTAGAGGAAAACAATCCTTTAGACAAGCATCTTTCAAATCGGTGAAGTCTATACACATCCTCCACTTTCCATTAGCCTTTTTGACCATCACAAGGTTAGCCAACCATTCGGGGAACTGAATCTCCTCAATAAAACCAGCTTCCAAGAGCTTATCCACTTCTTTCTTAATGGCCTCTTGCCTTTCAGGAGCGAAGTTCCTCTTCTTCTGCTTTATTGTCTTCCTCTTGGGATCGACATTCAACTTGTGAGTTATGAATTGGGGATCAATCCCTGGCATATCAGCTGCTGTCCAATGCAAATACATCGCTATTCTCTTGTAAGAATGCTGTCAACCTGCCCTTCAAGGGTTCCTTCAGAGAAGCTTCAATATATGTAACATTTTCAACGGTGGAGTAGTTTAACAAGGGAGTTAAAGGCACTTTGGCTTAGCCCTTCATGGGAACAAGGGCATCATGCCTTGCTCAGAGATATGAATACAAGTTTCAAAGTTAGTTGCCGGACCTTCTTGGTTTTCTTGGACTCACTGGTCTTAATCAAGGATGCCCCTGGACTTCCTGATCCTTGGCTGAGATTCAAGGTCTGTTGTTAACCTTGCATGGCTTAAGTGGCCATATATGGTGTAATTGTTCATCTTGTCTCGTATTCAGGGTCATTCAAGGACTTAAACTCTTATTTGGTTGTGTTGTAACATAACACTCGACCCTTTAGGGTTTTTATTTATGCATTTGTTTGTTTCCATTCGTGTATTCTTTTATTTTCGGTACTTGGTCATCTTTGACTTGCACACATCAGGTGCTTGGCACACAAATAAAATCATAGAACGAAAAGCAAACTTGCATTAATAACTTGAAATGGGTTCAATCCTTACCTACTCGGAGCAACATGCTCTACAGTGGTTTCATCGAACCTTATTTCTACTTCTACTATATAAATATGAAGCTAAGTCCTAATAGGATAATTTAAACCCCTCGGGGCTTTAGGCCTTCATTGCTTGATTTCATTTTTGATGCTCCATCAAAATAGAGCACCTACTACTCCTTCTAGTCTCCTCATTCTTCTTCTGAAGTTCACTTTCTTCTTGGGGTACTATCTCCAGCCCCCCGACTTCTTGGTTGCCAATGTTACATTCAATCACGAAGTCAGTTGACGCCTTAGCCTTGATGGCTGTTCGAGGCTTACGTGTGATGTCCTCTTCTGGACTTTCTTGGTGTTCCTTATCATTGCGGATGTCCGTGTCTTCAATCGGAAGGACCTGCCCCCGACTCCATCAAGCCTTAATGCGGCTACATAACAGCTCCTGGCCATTTTTTGGTCACCTTTTTGTTCTCCTACACCATTCCCGGTTGGAAACTTGATCTTCATGTGATAGGTTGAGGCCACAGCCTTAAATGCATGAAGCCCGGTCCTTCCAAGGATGGCATTGTAAGTCGAAGACGCTTTGATAACCAAAAAGTTCAGCATCTGTGTGGCCTCCATTGGCTTCTGTCCGATCGTAACGGGCAACTGAATAGTTCCCTCAACTTTAGACTCTACTCCGCTGAATCCATATATAGGCATGCTAGATGGGGTCAACTGAGAGTCACTGTATCTCATCTTCATGAATGCATCATGGAACAAAATGTCGACTGAAGCTCCCTTGTCTATCAAGACTCGCTTCACCTCTGAATTTCCAATCATGGGGGTTATGACCAACGGGTCATCGTGGGGGAACTTCACCCCTTCAAGGTCCGAATCATCAAATCTGATTGTTACCTCGATCTTTGCACGCTTTGGTGCCTCTCCAACAATATGCATCACCTCTCGGGCATAAGCCTTCCGAGAGTTCCTAGTTGTCCCGGTCGTAGTCGCCTCCTGAGATCATGTTGATTACTAGCCCCCGGGGCTGTGGGTTGCGATCTTGATCGTCATCCCTTCCATTATGTTCTCTTCTTTGATTACCATGATCTTCACCCTTAGTGAAGTGTCTCAGTTTCCTTCTACGGATCAAGAACTCGATCTCATCTTTAGTTGCTTGCAATCATCTGTATCATGCCCCACATCGCGGTGGAATCTACAGTACTGATCCTTGTTTCTCTTTGCGGGATCACCCCCAAGTGGCTTCAGCCATCGAAAATCTTTGTCTTTCTCAATATCTAACAAGATCTGACTCCTAGGAGCATTCAGTCTTGCATAGTCGTTGAATCTTGGTCCCAAACTCTTCTTCGGTGGTGATTCAGAATCCTTGCTAGTCCGGGGATACTTGTCCCTAGCATCATACTCTCGTTCTTGCTTTCGTTTCTTAAAGTCGTTGGAGCCCTTGCCATTGCCTCCAACAGCTTCTTTTTTCATGCTATCCTCTGCCTTGATATACTTGTCGGCCATTCGTTGGAGCTCGGCCATGTTCTCAGGAGGATGCTTTGCCAAAGACCTCTTGAAGAAAGGATCAGTGGTTCCGTGTTCCAAGGCTACCATGGCCACTTTATTCTCCAGATCTGTAATATTCAATGTCTCCTTGGTGAACCTCTTAAGGTAATCTCTTAGATTTTCGTTCTTCCCTTGTACCACATACATAAGGGATGCATAACTTTTCTAATGAACTCTTCCGCTGATAAACTGACTAACGAAAGCAGCGCTAAACTCCTTAAAGGAGCCAATTGAGTTCGCAGGCAACCGGCTATACCATCTCTGAGCCATGCCCGACAGGGTTTGGGGAAACGCCCTACACTTTAAGGCATCACTTGCAGGCTGCAGCAGCAGTGCGTTTGAGAACGTCCTAACGTGGTTCGCAGGATCACCTGTTCCATCATAGGCCTTAATTGTCGGCATCTTGAACTTCTTGGAGATGTGGGCATTCATCACCTCCTCAGTAAACGGGGGTGTAGGATCATCAGGATCCCCAAGTGGCATCAGATCCTTAGGATTGCTTTTGGGGGTTTCCACCCTTGTTGTTCTTCCGGTTGGGGCGTCAGCCCTTCTCTGCCTCCTTGAAGATCTCTCTAGATCTATAAAGGGAATCGGTCCTGAAGTTGGAGGAGGCTGAGTTTGATTCAACCTAGCTTGTTCTCTCGCAATATCTTCTTTTATCCTTAGAATCTCGGCTTCATGAGCCTTGATTCTCTCAGCAGCTGTCAAAAGGGGGTCCATCATGGATAGTTTGGGTTCTCCTTCTTGGCTCTCTGCTAGCACGTCGCCTCCTCGGGGCTTCATCACGATCATCATCAGACGATGTATCGTCAGTATAGGGGCAAGAGTAGTCAGCATACTCTCGATCTCGGATCTGCAAGGCATGGCTACTGGGTCCAGGACCTTGAGTAGATGGAGGGTAGTTAGGCAGACCATACATCGGGTTGGTATTCATGGGGAGATCCGTAGTATGGATCTGTACCCCCGATGGTAACGGGTGATTGGGATCAACCAGAGGAGAAACCACCATCTGAAGAGAGCTGGTTTCTTGGCCTAGATGGACGACCATGGGTAACGTTCTCTCATCATGGGGATTCGTCCCTGGAGGTTGAGAAACTTGAATTTGGGTGATCGTCCCTGTTGTTGGGGGTACTTGCTCAGAGGCAGGTGTAGCAGAGCTTAGGGGCAGAGCCTCAGTAGCGATTGGTAAAGCCTCGGTAGAGCTTGGTGCAGTTCTTCGTGTGTGAACCATGGTTGATGTTTTCTTCCCACAGACGGCGCCAAATGTTGTGGAATAAAAACTAGGTTATGATTATGACGGCTAGGGTTTGTGAGCTTCAAGCTTTAATGGCTGTTTCCGTGTTCGGGACTAATCGGTCCTCACAGAGTGCCTACGTATCTCGTTACTGAGAATCAAGCCAAGACGTAGTTCTGAGATGTGAAGGAGCAGGTCCTTATATAGGCTGAGAAGCCTTAGAATTATGGTAGGAGTCAGAAACTTGGTGGGGTAGTCACCGCCTCAAGGAAGGTTCTAGACTCCTTCCTTGTAGGAGTCAGTTTCCATGTTGGAATAGGTATCTTGGAGGCTAAGTCAGGCAAGAGTAAAATCCTTTTTTGACTCTTATCTGCTGAGCTTTTTATTACCCCTAATATTAATTACGAAATTAATATTATAGATAGGGACTGGGCCCATCTGGTGGGCCCCACGTTTGGACCATTCTGGGTCTAATTAATGCCACATTAAATGTGTCTTTAGGGCTTACTTTTGGCCCATATCAACAATGAAATCTAATTTAATTATAAAAGAATTGGTACATGAATTTTGTATACAATATTACAAAATAACTATAAAAACATGAGATAAAATCTAAATATTATCATTTATCGTATTATTAGTTACAAAATTAACTTAATATATAAACATATTCAACCAAAAAATTATTTCAGTGCCCGTGCCTTGCACAGGCTTTTACGCTTTAATTACTAAAAATCTAACAGTAATATGGTGTCATATTTTTGGGTATACAATAATGATTGTAAATTTATGTTTTAAATTAAAAGGTAGTGTATTTAATTAGAAAAGAAATATTAATGATTGGAAAATTATGATTGCGAAATTATGTTTTAAATTAAAAGGTAACGTGTTTTAATTAGAAAAGAAATATTAATGATTGGAAAATACGATGTTTTAGGTACACATAAAGGGTAATATGTTCAATTAAAAGTAAACATCTTTTAAATTGATTGAAAGATAAGATATTTTAGGTATTTATTAAATTTTAGTTAATAGTAAAATTATGTTTTTATATTATTATCAATTAAATAATTTTTAAATTTTAATTTAACATAATTTAATATACTCATATTTACGTATTATACTAATATTTTCTTATTATAAACAACATACATGGATTTTTAATATATTTTATTAATAATTAAAAATATGGTGTGATATTTTTGGGTATATATTAACGATTGTAAGATTAGTTTTAAATAAAAAAGATAACTTATTTTAATTAAAAAGAAAATATTAATGATTTGAAGGTGGTACGATTAATGTTTTTATAAAAGATAATATCTTCAACTAAAACTAAAAGTAAATGTGAAAATGACAATGACTAATTACCATTAATTATATTATGTCATTATTTATTTCAATAATTAGGATAACCAAACCGAAAACCAAACCGACAAACTTTCAATCTTTCGGCTTTAATATAATAGTGCTAGCTTATAACTCGTGCGATGCACGGGTTTCTTTTAATATGGTATAAATTTTATTTTATGCTATAGTTATGTTTGTATGTAATCATTATTTTGTATAAGTTATTTTAATATTATTTTAATATAATTTAATATAAATTTAGTTAATGATATGCATGATTTAAAATTTATATTATAGAATTTTAAGTTAAATATGTCGTTGACGGGATTCGAAACTTGAATTTTTAGTAAAATACTTAATCATAAAATATACCTTATAATTACATCTAACGGTTCTTATTAATTACTAAAAATCTAACAGCAAAATGGTGTAATATTTTTGGGTATATATTAGGGAATTCACCAAAAATACTAGATTTAAAATTCATATTTGCAAAAATACCATCTTCTTTAATTCATTGCAATTTTACCAAACTAAGTTTCAAAATTGCAAAAATACTAGGTCCCCCTTTCCCTCCCCCTTTCCTTCCCTCCCAAGTCACCTTTCCCTCTCATTCCACGTAATCCACCGCCTGTGTCCTTTTTTTTTTCTTTTTTTTTTCTTAAGGTGGGGTGCTATTTTGGGTTGCAACTCAATGCAACCAAATTCAACCACATTCAACTTCATGCAACCACATGCAACATTTTTTTTTTTTAAGGTGGGGTGCTATTTTGGGTTGCAACTCAATGCAACCAAATTCAACCACATTCAACTTCATGCAACCACATGCAACTTTTTTTTTAAAAGGTTGGGTGATTTTTGTGGATTTGGGTTCCAAGGCCCCGCCAGGGGCAATATTCAACTCAATGCAACCACATCCAACTTTTTTGGTGGATTTGGGTTCCATGACCCCACCAGGGGCAATATTCAACTCAATGCAACCACATCCAACTTTTTTCGTGGATTTGGGTTCCAAGGCCCCGCCAGGGGCAATATTCAACTCAATGCAATCACATCCAACTTTTTTGGTGGATTTGGGTTCCATGGCCCCGCCAGGGGCAATATTCAACTCAATGCAACTGAAATCAGAAATTTAGTTGCATTCAGTTGCTGATTTCAAGTTCCATTTGTCAGTTGTCATTTTCGACCTCTTTTTTGAACTCTAATATATATATTGTCAGTTGTTATTTTCGACCTCTTTTTTGAACTCTAATATATATATATATATATATATATATATATATATATATATATATATATATATATTAGAGTTCAAAAAAGAGGTCGAAAATAACAACTGACAAATGGAACTTGA
The DNA here is from genome assembly GCA_037693485.1 of Kitagawia praeruptora. NCBI lineage: Eukaryota > Viridiplantae > Streptophyta > Magnoliopsida > Apiales > Apiaceae > Kitagawia > Kitagawia praeruptora. The sequence continues at coordinate 155,131,198 of CM075344.1, read as the reverse complement.
AATTAGAAATTTAGTTGCATTTAGTTGAATGTGGTTGCATTAAGTTGAATATGCCCCTGCGGGGCCATGCAACCCAAAATCATCCCACATTAAAAAAAAAAGTTTTGAAGTCTGTTGAAGTCGATGTGGTTGAATGTGGTTGAATGTGGTTGCATTCAGTTGCTGATTTCAAGTTCCATTTGTCAGTTGTCATTTTCGACCTCTTTTTTGAACTCTAATATATATTAGAGTTCAAAAAAGAGGTCGAAAATGACAACTGACAAATGGAACTTGAAATCAGAAATTTAGTTGCATTTAGTTGAATGTGGTTGCATTAAGTTGAATATGCCCCTGCGGGGCCATGCAACCCAAAATAGCCCCCACCTTAAAAAAAAAAAAAAAGAGTGTTGAAGTCTGTTGAAGTCGATGTGGTTGAATGTGGTTGCATTCACTTGCAACCAAAATAGCACCCACCTTAAAAAAAAAGAAAAAAAAAAGAAAAAAAAAAGTACACAAGTCGGCTGATGACAGGAGGAGAGAGAAAGTGAGGGAGGAGGGGGACCTAGTATTTTTGCAATTTTGAAACTTAGGTTGGTAATATTGCAAATAACTATTCTTAGCAAAAGTAAATGTGCAAAAATTTACTTTTTTCTATATATTTATGAAAAAAGCCCTATATATTAATGATTGCAAAATTATGTGGTTTAAAACTTATATTATAAAATTTTAAAAAAACATGTCGTTGACATAATTCGAAGCTTGAAATGTTAGTAAATTAATCTAAACATATAATATATCTAATCATTAGATCTAATGGTTCTGATTTTTAACTAAAATCTAACGGTCATTATTCGTTGTATACAGATTTCTATTATATTTTGTTGGTGTTTAGATGATATAGTGTTATATTTTGGGAATTTACAAAAAATACTAGATTTAAAGTTTCTATTTGCAAAAATACCATCTCCTTTAATTAATTGCAATTTTACTAACCTAAGTTTCAAAATTGTAAAAATACCACAAATTGGGGTTTCCCTTCCCCCCTCATTCCCTCCTTTCCTCCCGCCGCTTGACTCTACTCTTTTTTTTTTAAGGTGGGGTGTGTTTGCACTAAATCACGCAAGCGTACGTGGTCACAAGTAATATATGAATAAGTCAAGTTCGTTCCCACAGAGATCTGGTTATAGTTTTAATTCAGTAGATGTACCTATGCAACAATGTATGATTATTATTCACTGCTAAGACAATTAACAAATTTGGGTTTTAAGTAACTAAAATTAACTAAATAAAACAAATAAACAATCTAAGAATTAATTATCTAATGAAAATTAAAAATCGAATTACTTCTACAAGAGTAAACACGGGATCCTAACTTCATTAAATACTTCACTTAGAGTTGATGCCTTTAATCAATGCATGTGATGGTTATGATATCTGATCAGACAACACGAAACAAGTAAACGCTACCTCTCAGTATACGAATACCAAACTAAATATACATCCACAAAAGAGATAGAAGATGAATAGACACCAATTATGCTTAGACCCTATATCTCTATAAGATTTGAAAACATAACGGTTGAAGAACAAGTTATCTATTAAGATCACATAGGGCAGCATAATATCTCTATTTACGCTACAAATCATGATGTTAAAACATCAACCTATCCTATGCTAGCATGGCAAGTTCTAAATCTCAAGATCCACTCTCGTTTCGCAAGAGATTAATAATTTAGATGTTCGCGCCGCATCTAACACATGAAACACAACCATACAAGGATATCAAGAATTCAGCACACATAAATCTTTAAAGCAATCAAACTACTAAGCTACATAGATAAATCCGTTAGAATCCCATGACAACGATTAGTTCATAAACGAACCGCTCGTCATCATGGGATCAAGTGAAACCATGATATTAAAACAAGATCTGAATATTAAATAAGAGTAATAGAGTTTAGAAAAAAAATCCAAAACGAGCATAGAAGAATAGAAAAGATGAAGTAGATCTAGATCTCCGTTGCTTGTCACAAGCGTTGGGAATCCTTCTCCAAGTCTCTCTCGTCTCCCTCTATGTTATTATAACTAATTCTAAGTAATTGATATGATTTACAATGATAGATAGTGTTTATATAGGCCATAGAATACTTTTCCAACATGAAAAGACCTAAAAATACAATTTAATTCGAAACAGGATAGAATTCAGCAATTTCCAGGAAGTTCGGGCGCTCTCAGCGCAGGCAGGGCGCTCTCAGCGCATCTAGCTCCTGTTCAGAATTATAGAAAATTTCCCAGGCTTCGCGTGGACAGTAAGATCGCTGAAAACGGACTTCTAGAACTCCATATATTGCCAAAACAGTGAAGACTGCGTAACCTACCCAGAAAATCCGAATTTTACACAATTTGCTCCTTTCTCCTTCGTTTTCTATTCCAATTCTTTTGCCACTTCACGTTCTTCAATTCTTGAGCGTTATGATCTTCATGGTAGCCTATGGAAATATGTCATCCTTCATTCTATTGCTCAATTTCAACTTCAAGACCAATGAAACCACCATTCCTAGTCGATAATTGAAATCCTGCACAACTACACAAAACACATCAAAAATACAACTAACTTGAGGCCAAGTGAATCAATTTAAGCCGATATGGAACGCTCCAAGTGGATATAAAATCCACTTATATTTTGGTTGCAACCACATTCAACCACATTCAACTTTTTTTTAAGGTCGGGTGATTTTGGTGGATTTGGGTTGCAAGGCCCCGCCTGGGGCAATATTCAACCAAATGCAAACACATTCAACTTTTTTTTAAAGGTGGGGTGATTTTGGTGGATTTGGGTTGCAAGGCCCCGCCAGGGGCAATATTCAACCAAATGCAACCACATTCAACTTTTTTTTAAGGTGGGGTGATTTTGGTGGATTTGGGTTGCAAGGCCCCGCCAGGGGCAATATTCAACCAAATGCAACCACATTCAAATTTAGTTGCATGTGGTTGCATTCAGTTGCTGATTTCAAGTTCCATTTTCCAGTTGTCATTTTCGACCTCTTTTTTGAACTATAATATATATATATATATATATATATATATATATATAGTTGAATGTGGTTGCATTCAGTTGAATATGTCCCTGCGGGGCCATGCAACCCAAAATCATCTCACCTTAAAAAAAAAAGTTGAATGTGGTTGCATTCAGTTGCTGATTTCAAGTTCCATTTTTCAGTTGTCATTTTCGACCTCTTTTTTGAACTCTAATATATTGCATTCAGTTGAATATGCCCCTGCGGGGCCATGCAACCCAAAATCATCTCACCTTAAAAAAAAAATTTGAATGTGGTTGAATCTGGGCAGGTTGGGCAGGGGAAGGGGTGCCCTAATAGGTAGTATTTTTGCAATTTTGAAACTTAGGTTAGTAAAATTGCAAATAGCTTTTCTTAACAACAGTAAAATTGCAAAAATTTACTTTTTTATATATATTTATGAAAAAAGCCCTTATATTTTTTGGTATATATTAATTATTGTAAGATTATATTTTAAATTAAAAGTTAAGGTGTTTTATTTAGAAAGAAATATTATTGATTGGAAGATACGATATTTTAGGTGTTCATAAAAGGTAATATCATCATCAATTAAAAACAAGCCTCTTTTAATTTAAAATAGGCAATCGACTATTTATCACTAATTATATTATTTTACTATTTATTTTAATATAATTAGGATGACCGTGCTGAAAATCGAACCGACAAACTTTCAATGCCCGTGCGATGCACGGGTTTCTTTTATTATGTTATAAATTTTATTTAATACTAGCTTATAACCCGTGCGATGCACGGATTTTTGTTGATATGTAATAAATTTTATTTTATGTTATAATTATATTTTTATATAATCATTATTTAAAATATTTTATTTTAATTTCAATATTAATAATTAATATAAATTTAATTAATGATATGCATGGTTTAAAACTTATATTATAAAATTTAAAATAAACATGTCGTTGATAAAATTTGAAACATGAAATTTTAGTAAATTAATTTAATCATATAATATATTTAATAATTAGATCTAATGATTTTGATTTTTTACTAAAACTTTAATGGTCATTATTCGTAATACGAATTTCTATTATATTTTGTTACTGATTATATGATATGGTGTGATATTTTTGGGTATATATTAATTATTTCTAGATATGAATTGATTGGAAAATATGATATAATTGATGTTTTTAGGTGTTTATAAAAGGTAATATCTTCAACTAAAAGTAAATGTGAAAAAGGCAATCAACTAATTACCTTTAATTGTATTATGATATTATTTATTTTGGGTGTTTTAATAGTATAGATATGATATATATTTTTCTTTATAATGAAGGGTAAATAAGTAAATTCACGAAATACCAAAAAACATATACAAAAAAATAGGTACCAAAATTTTTAATGTTTCGGGTATTATATAATTATTAATTAATTTTAATTTAATATAATTTGAATATACTCATATTTACGGATTATACTAATGTTTCTTTATTATAAACAACGTATGCAGATTTTTAATATATTTTATTAACAATTGAAAAATATGGTGTGATATTTTCGGGTATATATTAATAATTATAAAATTAGTTTTAAATTAAAAAGGTAACGTGTTTTAATTCGAAAGAAAATATTAATGAAGATTAGTTTTAAAATAAAAAGGTAACGTGTTTTAATTCGAAAGGAAATATTAATGATTGGAAGATACATTGATGTTTTTAGGTGTTTATAAAAAGAAAATATCTTCAATTAAAAGTAAATGTGAAAAAAGGCAAGCGACTGCTTACCATTAATTATATTATGTTATTATTTATTATAGGTGTTTTAAAAGTATAAATATCATATATTTATTTTTCTTTTTAATAAAGGGTAAATAAGTTAATTCACGAAGTACCAAAAAATTTGTACAAAAAAACAGGTACCAAAATTTTAATTGTGACAGCCCCAAATTTGGGGTCAGGAATCCGGGCCGTCATGCTCCAATATCTACTTATTAACCTTATCACTTTTGATCTTTTAAATATTTTAATATAATTTAAAACTCACATAAGTGACCCCACACTAATATACACACACCAGTCATATGCTCAGAGAACAACATCCATTAATGATAGCAGTTAAAGATAAACTTTTGTTACAATCCCAGAATACCATCTATTATACCCATAAATAAGTATATACTACCATGAGAACAGATGTCGATACTTTCTCATAAGGTAGACTTCCCCTTTACCCTCTTCCGGGTTGTACTGCGACGTTCCGGCACCTGATCTAGCTGTTATATAAATAAATAGCAAGAGTGAGCTATAATATATAGCTCAGCAAGATAAATTTTGTAAACCAGAAATCAAAGTTAAAACATATATATATAAACGGAAAGTCCACTATAAGAATTAAGAAAATAATTAATCAATAATTATTCAATACGCCATCCATTTTTCCTTTATAAGAAAAAAATATATATAAAACAATATAATATCAGTTTCTCTTCTAATATAATATAATATCAGTACATCATCTCAGTATAATATCTCAAGGTAATATCACATTTGAGTAAAAACTTTCAATATAATCCTTTCATTTTTTTTTTTCAACAATTATATAAAAATAATATAAAATCAGTTTCTCTTCAATCCATAAAACATTTCCAAAATTTTCATACCATTTTTCCTTTTTCAGTATATAAAACTGTAACCATTTTCAATTCTTTCTTTAAATACTTTGGGGGATATCTGCTAGCGCCAGATACGTAGGACGATGATCAGTCGCCGGACCGTACCTGCTCTCTGTTTTCTACTAGTAGAAGGGATGATCCCACCTGGTAATCAACCCTGGAGGAAGGCTACCTGCTACATCCTCCTTCGGCAACTCTTGGGCCGTAATAAATATTGAGTGGAAGGCTACCTCCTGATAAACTTTTGTTACAATCCCAGAATACCATCTATTATACCCATAAATAAGTATATACTACCTTGAGAACAGATGTCGATACTTTCTCATAAGGTAGACTTCCCCTTTACCCTCTTCCGGGTTGTACTGCGACGTTTCAGCACCTGATCTAGCTGTTATATAAATAAATAGCAAGAGTGAGCTATAATAGCTCAGCAAGATAAATTTTGTAAACCAGAAATCAAAGTTAAAACATATATATATATATATATATATATATATATATATATATATATATATATATATATATATATATATATATATATAGGGTCACGCTCCAGTGAGAACAGTGAGAACACACATATTCACCACATTTCAAGCTATTTTAAAGGGCCTCGTTAGGGGCACCTTCACAAAAAAGTCTTATAATTTTACCCTCTATCAATTTATAACAAAAAAAACTTTAAAAAAATTAACAAATTTTTTTTTAAAAAAAAAAAACTGCTGGCGCCATGTCATCATTTTTAATTTTTTTTTTAAAAAAAATTAACTTTTTTTTTTATGAATGGATAGAGGGTATAATTATAAGACTTTTTCGTATTGGGTGCCCCTAGCGGGGCCCTTTAGAATAACTTGAAATGTGGTGTTCTCATTGTTCTCCAACATATACGTGTTCTCACCTGAATCATACCCTATATATATATATATATATAGAAAATAATTATTCAATAATTATTCAATACACCATCCATTTTTCCTTTATAAGAAAAAAATATATATAAAACAATATAATATCAATTTCTCTTCTAATATAATATAATATCAGTACATCATCTCAGTATAATATCTCAAGGTAATATCACATTTGAGTAAAAACTTTCAATATAATCCTTTCATTTCCCTTTTTTTCAACAATTATATAAAAATAATATAAAATCAGTTTCTCTTCAATCCATAAAACATTTCCAAAATTTTCATACCGTTTTTCCTTTTTCAGTATATAAAACTGTAACCATTTTCAATTCTTTCTTTAAATACTTTGGGGATATCTGCTAGCGCCAGATACGTAGGACGATGATCAGTCGCCTGACCGTACCTGCTCTATGTTTTCTACTAGTAGAAGGGATGATCCCACCTGGTAATCAACCCTGGAGGAAGGCTACCTGCTACATCCTCCTACGGCAACTCTTGGGCCGTAATAAATATTGAGTGCTGGACTGTGCCGCACACAGCCTCTTACGCTTATTGTTGAAATCCCATATTGGGTGCCGGACTGTGCCACTCCCACACAGTCTCTTACGCTTTCTGTTGCAATCCCCCTTTTTGTCAAATCATTATTTCATTTATAAACACACCATTCCACATTTTCCATTTTTTCCGTTTCCATTTCCATTCACATTTCCATTCACATATATCACTTCCATTTCCATTTATCATCACCTTTAAAAATATATATGTCATAATACTTTGATTATGACTCAGACATCTCCTTTGTATTCAATGAAATCAAATACGCTTTTATATATATAAAATATTCCGTCTATTTTAAAAGTATTAAATAATAATCAAATAATATTTATTAAATCACAACTATTTAAAAAGAATATTTTTAACATAATATTATAAACATATAACTCTAGATAACAACTGATACCATTCTTTCATATCCCTTTAAAATATAAAGTATATTCGCTCTATCCATATTTGTATCCATATCCATAATCCATATTCAAAAATCTCAGTAAACAGGGAATATATCCCTAATCATCTCACCATATAAGATTCATATATTATCCACCAAAACCATTTCCTTTGAACATAAACAGTTTATCAAAATAAGGATAAAAGAAATCTTGTTCCCTTTAATCCATATCCATACTCATATTCATATACATCTCCCTTTAATTTCCAAAATCAGGAAAACAAATCCTTAACAATATAATAATAATAATAATAGAATCACATATATATATTCCATGAAATCATTTTTCCTTTGAAGATAAATAATTTTTCAAAGTAAAGATAGAAGAAATCTTGCTTCGATCTCTAATCCCAAAAAGTATGATCCGGTGCTCGTCTCGAGTATCTATAGAAACGAAAAGGATCACCATCAGAATATATTCCACTTAACCACTTAACCCCTAGATATATATATATATATATATATATATATATATATATATATATATATAATAACACCCTTGACACATATCTATGTTTAACATATCATTATTGATCCAAAAGTTCCAAGAACTTATCCACTTTTAAACTCCATCAAAGTTTCAGTGTTTATCACCATTTCCTTAACAATCACTCTCGACTGTAAAATTTCTCATAAATTATCAATTTCGAATTTTGACACAAGGTCAGTGGAGCTTGACTCTCTATTCACCCTACTATATTGTACCAAAATTTCATAACTTTTTAGAATGTTTAAGTATGGTAATTATAACCTCAAAGTTGACATAACTGCATTTCCTCAATTAGCAAAAAAAAAAAAAAACTGCATTTCCTCGGTTTCCGAACGACTTTCACTAAAACTCACTTTTCTCCTAAACCGTTCATTGGATTTTGACGTACTTTATATCAAAACGATCTATGAAACAAGATCTACAAGTTCTAGGCAGTGGTTCAACATTTACAGAGGGTATGTGTCTCGGGTGCCTACTGTTTTAAGCATCAACAACAATTCGTCATTACGACGGCTATAGATCGAATAATCCAAAAATCCAAATACTCCAAATATTATACCATCCACTCCAAACAACTCAAACATGTTATTTAACATTAAACTAAGGTCAAGAACTGCCTTAACATCCATGGAACCACTTTTAACAATTAACAAAGCCCACTCCTAACACTAATGCTCTAAACATGCATCGAATCTTTATAACTCATTTAATTCATCAAAACTCAAGCTAAGAGCTAGGGTTTCAAAAGAGGATTACCTTCCTTGATGTTTTTATGACCTTAACAAGCCTTGATTAGCCCTCAACTAGCCTTAGACAAGCTTAGATCATCAAGAGAAATCAAGAAAATCAAGTTAGTAATTCGGAGTCCCTAAAACCGAACTGAAAGATCATGAAAAACGAGGCCCTTAATTAGCTTTTCTGAACGAGGCTTCTAAAGGAAGGTTGTAGAGCATCTCACCAGCTTTCCAACCATATAAAGAACGCAAAATTTCATTGAGAAACGAAGGTTCTACGCTCAAATTACCGATCTGTTCTCTGTTTTGGCAGAATGGTGGTGATGTTTTGTTTTGTGTTGCTTTCATAATAATGCTAATAATGCTAACCAAAGATATTTATTCATCAATTCTTATCCTCATCTAGTCCAGGTGAGGTGGCAAGCTCCCATTGGTCCTTTTGGATTGCTCTTATCCACAACTATTTGCATCCAAGTCCTTCCTCCTTTTGCACCTAAGTCCTTATCTCTTGTTTCTTGCACTTAAGTCCCTTGGTTTTGTTTTCTTTTCCACCGCTTTGATTTTCTTCTCGTTTATTGAATAAAATAAATACGTTACCACTTATACGTTACATATTAATGCCCTAATATGGCACAATACCTCGAACGAATATTAACTCCAACATTCCTTGATTATTTCTCTTTATCTCAGAAAACGTTCTCCCGATTTCTCAAGCATTCTCTAACTCGCTCACTAACTCGTTTGTATTCTCTTTACTCTAGGATTATATTCTCAATTCTTTTAACCTCTCATAATATATCCTCCCTTAGACTTCTAACATTTAATATCCTCAATACATGATTCTTTCGCTTAACCTCGTTATAAAGTCTCAGCGGTTTTCGTTCTAAATTCTCAAATCAAATAAAATTCCAAAATATTAAATCCTCAATTCCTCAAATTTAATATCTCATTTCCAAGTGGTTCTCAATTGTTTAACAATCTAAATTCCTCTGGCATTCCCTTGACTTAATAATCCCCAGGTTTAACCTAATTTCACATGTTCCTCAAAGTATACACCCTTTTCATATTCCATACTCTTTAATACCCAATACCATAGTACTCAATTGAAATCAAACATCTTAAAAATCTATACTCAGGAATTTCTGAAATCCGTCATCGTTTCGAGTCACTCATTTTCATAATACAACACTAATATGGTTTCTGATTATTCATTTTCTGTATCAATTATAGGGTACCTACATACTATTTCCTTAAATCCACAAAATTTACTATTTATTTAACACTGTAGCATTTCTAAAAGTTAGGGGACATTACTAGGGGTGAGCAAAAAACCGAATTGAAACCGAAACCGAACCGAAACCGGTTAAAACCGAACCGAAAAAACCGAAACCGCAACCAAACCGGCGGTTGCGGTTTTTGATTTTTAAAAACCGAGACCTTCGGTTCCGGTTCCGATTTTATGTTAAAACCGAACCGGATAAAACCGAACCGAACCGATTATTATAATAAATAAATAAATATATAATTTATATGTATTCTTAAAATTAAAAATATATTATATCTTGAATTATAATTAAGTTTCAAAACAATGTCGGATGAGGATGAGGAAAGAGGTGATGTGTCTGCTTTCCATTCCTTTGTATAATGGCCTTTGGAAATCTAAGCAGTGACAGAATAATAGGAGTACATGTATGAGCCAGTGTCAACTATTTTACAGACCAAAACTTGAAATTAAGAAATTAAGCAAGTACTAGAATGCCACTAAACGCGTTCAAGCATGATAGAGGGAAACAATAAACAAAACAAACAACCATGGAACTGATTGAAAATGAGGCATGCTCTCAAAACCACCCTTTCCGTTTCACACTAGATACACCTTTCAAAACTGACATTTTTAAGGACATCTGTGATACAAGTTCTAACATAACTTTCCATTCCTTTGTATAATGGCCTTTGTTATAATTTATGAATTTAAATTCTTCTAACATATTTATGATTATTTCGTTCGATTTTAAAACCGAAACCGAACCGTTAAAAACCGAACCGAGCTTTTAAAACCGAAACCGAAACCGACGGTTCGGTTGCGGTTGCGGTTTTCAATTTTTAAAACCGAAGACATGCGGTTTCAGGTTCGGTTTTGGGACAAAACCGACCCGAACCGAACCGTGCTCTCCCCTAGATATTACAGTCTTCCCCCCTTAAAAGGATTCCGTCTCGGAATCACGTTGAAAATATCGATGAATACCTTTCCCACATGACACCTTCTAACTTCTACACTACTTCCTTTATCCTTTTTGCTCTTTCATAACATCTCTATCTTGTTCGCGCAAAAATACACCAACATAAACTTGCTTGTCATTCATCAACATGCCATTTAGCTTATCAATAGCAGCACTTTCACTATCTTTTCCTTGCAAATCTCCTCCTGTATTCAGTCATTCTATATTATCCCATTTCTCCTTCCTCTTTCGACTAAGGGTATCGGCCACCACATTGGCCTCCCCTGAATGGTAGTGTATCTCACTATGGTTTGTCTATATTTTGATCTCTATCATGACATAAATATTAACACCTCCATATTCCTATATCTCATCTCTGTAAAATTTTCCAGAAAATAAACTCTACTAATATTTCTTAAAACAATTGTAAGAAAATATTGGTTATAATATATATTCCTTGTTCGTACTTAAACAAGAATGTACTTTTCCTTTATCATTGAAAAATATATTCTCACACTTTCTCTCATACTCTTAATCTCCTTTCTATAGAGTTCTCTGTCCCTTAACAGATATTGATTTTCCTTATCTAGATTGTCAACCTACCTACACCATTCATTGACTTAATCGATCCCTAACCAAACATTTACACTTAAAAGGTTAAATTAGAGCGTACCTAGAATTTCCTCCGGATACCTTATCCCATATGTCTATTGTTCACTATACGCTCTTTACATCTTGTTGATCCACCTTAGTTCCTTCATGATATACTATCTACTCCACCGCTAAAATTTCCCTTTATATTCTCATCAACATCTTTACCTCAAGTTTTACTCATTTACACCTTTTTGGATTAATCCTTTGAATACTTAACATCTTTAATCTCTCTCTGCTACTTAAGGTATTAGTCACAATATTGACCTTCCCCCACTAAAAGTTATTGCACCTCGAATCCTTCATTAATTATCCCCACTTCCTTTGTTTATCCTTATTCTGACTCTATCCTCAAAATACACCTTACTCTCAATAGTAAATCTCAATTATGCCTTAAAATTCCTCATATTCTTTTCTCTTACTAATCATCAAATATACCCATTTCTTCTCACGAAATTCCTTCCTCTCTTATATTGAAACGCTTCTAGCTCTAATTATCTCTTATTGAAATTTCCCTTGGAATCTCAAGTTTCCTTGTATAATCACGTATACTATAAACATTAATTCCATCCATTAATGAAATCTTCTACATTCGAAACAATTGATAGAATTCAAGAAACTTTGAATTGAAACGAACCCAGAAACCAGTAAAGGTTCCCTAACAATTTATAAGATTAAGAGTTTTAAATAGCTCTTATTCGAAACAAAAGAATATTTGGGAAATCAATATGATGGAAAAACCCGTACGTCACACAAGTGAGGGCGTCCCCTCCGACTTTCTATCACACAGACAGATCGTCCTTGTGTATACATATAGAGCTATTCCTCTTAGTTGGAGTAAGAAATATAGAGGGAAATTTAAATCACGATGATAAATACCATCTTCCAAAAATAATCTTAGGGAAATATTTTGACTAAAATAGATAAAATACAATTTTGAAACACATTCCAAAGGTACCAGAAAGTTTTAAAAATTTTGTCGGCCCTTAATGAATAATTACCCACCAGTGGAGGAAAATTTGAAACTCAATAATATAATTTAGCAGGGCTTTAGGAGCTTAAAAATAGGTACTGTTAATAGCCTCTGCCCAATTGAAAATCCCAATAATGGAAGGTTTTCCTCAAATACTATTTATATCTTAGACTGCGTATTCTCCAAAATTTCTTAAATTTGGCACTCACCATGTAGTCTCAACCTATCGTTTGCTATTCCCAATTATCTTCATTTACCTAGTCGTGACTTGGCTCGATACTTTCTGCCTTTATCCATAATAGAACACAACCTTCTAATCGATATACTTACGTAATATTGATCGTCTTGACCTGACACTGCTCTGGTATTAAGGACCCTTCAAACTATACTTCTAAATTACATATTCTAACATACTACTTATACTTATGAGATTGTCTAACGTACACTTCCCGATACATCAAATATTCCCTTTCTCATATCAATCCCGTGTGCAACATAAACTTAACATTTTTGGCATAATAACCTTTTCAATTAAGTCAATCTCGGAATGTCTCAGTCTGTCTTGGTCCTTAAGGTATATCTTGGCTTTACCGACCAACCTCAGTTTCACCCTTTCACCTCTATAAACAATCGAAACAATTAGTGTCTGTTCACCAATCCACTTACAATATTTCTTCAAACTCCCTTAAACACAAGAAGACTTTAAATACCCTTAACTTTGGCTCACTAATATCCTCTCCCTATACTAAAATATAAACCTTTATTAGTAATAATCTATAAAATTATAATCACTACTAAGAATAAATGCTACATTCGATATACCACCCTTGAACTCGATGGGAGTTCCCAATCTATATTATTACTGATATATTTATTATTATCACTTTTGTTCCTGAGCATTATGACTCTTAGCTCTGATACCAACTGTGACAGCCCCAAATTTGGGGTCAGGAATCCGGGCCGTTACGCTCCAATATCCACTTATTAACCTTATCACTTTTGATCTTTTAAATATTTTAATATCATTTAAAACTCACATAAGTGACCCCACACTAATATACACACACCAGTCATATGCTCAGAGAACAACATCCATTAATGATAGCAGTTAAAGATAAACTTTTGTTACAATCCCAGAATACCATCTATTATACCCATAAATAAGTATATACTACCTTGAGAACAGATGTCGATACTTTCTCATAAGGTAGACTTCCCCTTTACCCTCTTCCGGGTTGTACTGCGACGTTTCAGCACCTGATCTAGCTGTTATATAAATAAATAGCAAGAGTGACCTATAATAGCTCAGCAAGATAAATTTTGTAAACCAGAAATCAAAGTTAAAACATATATATATATATATATATATATATATGGGTCACGCTCCAGTGATAACACATGTTAGTGTGAGAACAGTGAGAACACACATATTCACCACATTTCAAGCTATTTTAAAGGGCCTCGTTAGGGACACCTTCACAAAAAAGTCTTATAATTTTACCCTCTATCCATTTATAACAAAAAAAACTTTAAAAAAATTAACAAATTTTTTTTTAAAAAAAAACTGCTGGCGCCATGTCATCATTTTTAATTTTTTTTTTAAAAAAAATTAACTTTTTTTTGATGAATGGATAGAGGGTAGAATTATAAGACTTTTTCGTATTGGGTGCCCCTAGCGGGGCCCTTTAGAATAACTTGAAATGTAGTGTTCTCATTGTTCTCCAACTTATACGTGTTCTCACCTGAATCATACCCTATATATATATATATATATATATAGAAAATAATTAATCAATAATTATTCAATACAGCATCCATTTTTCCTTTATAAGAAAAAAATATATATAAAACAATATAATATCAATTTCTCTTCTAATATAATATAATATCAGTACATCATCTCAGTATAATATCTCAAGGTAATATCACATTTGAGTAAAAACTTTCAATATAATCCTTTCATTTCCCTTTTTTTCAACAATTATATAAAAATAATATAAAATCAGTTTCTCTTCAATCCATAAAACATTTCCAAAATTTTCATACCGTTTTTCCTTTTTCAGTATATAAAACTGTAACCATTTTCAATTCTTTCTTTAAATACTTTGGGGATATCTGCTAGCGCCAGATACGTAGGACGATGATCAGTCGCCTGACCGTACCTGCTCTATGTTTTCTACTAGTAGAAGGGATGATCCCACCTGGTAATCAATCCTGGAGGAAGGCTACCTGCTACATCCTCCTTCGGCAACTCTTGGGCCGTAATAAATATTGAGTGCTGGACTGTGCCGCACACAGCCTCTTACGCTTATTGTTGAAATCCCATATTGGGTGCCGGACTGTGCCACTCCCACACAGCCTCTTACGCTTTCTGTTGCAATCCCCCTTTTTGTCAAATCATTATTTCATTTATAAACACACCATTCCACATTTTCCATTTTTTCCGTTTCCATTTCCATTCACATTTCCATTCACATATATCACTTCCATTTCCATTTAACATCACCTTTAAAAATATATATGTCATAATACTTTGATTATGACTCAGACATCTCCTCTGTATTCAATGAAATCAAATACGCTTTTATATATATAAAATATTCCGTCTATTTTAAAAGTATTAAATAATAATCAAATAATATTTATTAAATCACAACTATTTAAAAAGAATATTTTTAACATAATATTATAAACATATAACTCTAGATAACAACTGATACCATTCTTTCATATCCCTTTAAAATATAAAGTATATTCGCTCTATCCATATATGTATCCATATCCATAATCCATATTCAAAAATCTCAGTAAACAGGGAATATATCCCTAATCATCTCACCATATAAGATTCATATATTATCCACCAAAACCATTTCCTTTGAACATAAACAGTTTATCAAAATAAGGATAAAAGAAATCTTGTTCCCTTTAATCCATATCCATACTCATATTCATATACATCTCCCTTTAATTTCCAAAATCAGGAAAACAAATCCTTAACAATATAATAATAATAGAATCACATATATATATTCCATGAAATCATTTTTCCTTTGAAGATAAATAATTTTTCAAAGTAAAGATAGAAGAAATTTTGCTTCGATCTCTAATCCCAAAAAGTATGATCCGGTGCTCGTCTCGAGTATCTATAGAAACGAAAAGGATCACCATCAGAATATATTCCACTTAACCACTTAACCCCTAGATATATATATATATATATATATATATATATATATATATATATATATATATATATACTATATATATACTAACACCCTTGACACATATCTATGTTTAACATATCATTATTGATCCAAAAGTTCCAAGAACTTATCCACTTTTAAACTCCATCAAAGTTTCAGTGTTTTTCACCATTTCCTTAACAATCAATCTCGACTGTAAAATTTCTCATAAATTATCAATTTCGAATTTTGACACAAGGTCAATGGGGCTTGACTCTCTATTCACCCTACTATATTGTACCAAAATTTCATAACTTTTAAGAATGTTTAAGTATGGTAATTATAGCCTCAAAGTTGACATAACTGCATTTCCTCGGTTTCCGAACGACTTTCACTAAAACTCATTTTCCTCCTAAACCGTTCTTTGGATTTTGACGTACTTTATATCAAAACGATCTATGAAACAAGATCTACAAGTTCTAGGCAGTGGTTCAACATTTACAGAGGGTATGTGTCTCGGGTGCCTACTGTTTTAAGCATCAACAACAATTCGTCATTACGACGGCTATAGATCGAATAATCCAAAAATCCAAATACTCCAAATATCATACCATCCACTCCAAATAACTCAAACATGTTATTTAACATTAAACTAAGGTCAAGAACTGCCTTAACATCCATGGAACCACTTTTAACAATTAACAAAGCCCACTCCTAACACTAATGCTCTAAACATGCATCGAATCTTTATAACTCATTTAATTCATCAAAACTCAAGCTAAGAGCTAGGGTTTCAAAAGAGGATTACCTTCCTTGATGTTTTTATGACCTTAACAAGCCTTGATTAGCCCTCAACTAGCCTTAGACAAGCTTAGATCATCAAGAGAAATCAAGAAAATCAAGTTAGTAATTCGGAGTCCCTAAAACCGAACTGAAAGATCATGAAAAACGAGGCCCTTACTTAGCTTTTCTGAACGAGGCTTCTAAAGGAAAGTTGTAGAGAATCTCACCAGCTTTCCAACCATATAAAGAACGCAAACTTTCATTGAGAAACGAAGGCTCTACGCTCAAATTACCGATCTGTTCTCTGTTTTGGCATAATGGTGGTGATGTTTTGTTTTGTGTTGCTTTCATAATAATGCTAATAATGCTAACCAAAGATATTTATTCATCAATTCTTATCCTCATCTAGTCCAGGTGAGGTGGCAAGCTCCCATTGGTCCTTTTGGATTGCTCTTATCCACAACTATTTGCATCCAAGTCCTTCCTCCTTTTGCACCTAAGTCCTTATCTCTTGTTTCTTGCACTTAAGTCCTTTGGTTTTGTTTTCTTTTCCACCGCTTTGATTTCCTTGTCGTTTATTGAATAAAATAAATACGTTACCACTTATACGTTGCATATTAATGCCCTAATATGGCACAATACCTCGAACGAATATTAACTCCAACATTCCTTGATTATTTCTCTTTATCTCAGAAAACGTTCTCCCGATTTCTCAAGCATTCTCTAACTCGCCCACTAACTCGTTTGTATTCTCTTTACTCTAGGATTATATTCTCAATTCTTTTTCCCTCTCATAATATATCCTCCCTTAGACTTCTAACATTTAATATCCTCAATACATGATTCGTTCGCTTAACCTCGTTATAAACTCTCAGCGGTTTTCGTTCTAAATTCTCAAATCAAATAAAATTCCAAAATATTAAATCCTTAATTCCTCAAATTTAATATCTCATTTCCAAGTGGTTCTCAATTGTTTAACAATCTAAATTCCTCTGGCATTCCCTTGACTTAATAATCCCCTGGTTTAACCTAATTTCACATGTTCCTCAAAGTATACACCCTTTTCATATTCCATACTCTTTAATACCCAATACCATAGTACTCAATTGAAATCAAACATCTTAAAAATCTATACTCAGGAATTTCTGAAATCCGTCATCGTTTCTAGTCACTCATTTTCATAATACAACACTAATATGGTTTCTGATTATTCATTTTCTGTATCAATTATAGGGTACCTACATACTATTTCCTTAAATCCACAAAATTTACTATTCATTTAACACTGTAGCATTTCTAAAAGTTAGGGGATATTACATTAATGTTCCGGAATTTATATAATAGTAAAATATTAATGAAGATTAGTTTTAAATTAAAAAGGTAACGTGTTTTAATTCGAAAGGTGTTGTGGAATAAAAACTAGGTTATTAGATTGCGGCTAGGGCTTGCTATATTTAATGTTAGGGTGCGTGAGCTTCGTGCTTTAATGGCTGCTCTCGTGCTCGTGGCTGAATCTGCCTTCACAAGATGCCTACGTACTTTGATGTATATCAAAGATCAAGCCAAAAAACGTAGTTCTAGGGTGAGGGGTCTGACCCTTTATATAGGCTGAGAAGCCTCAGAATTAGGGTAGAATTAGGTGACTTGGTGGGCAAGTCAGCCTTGAGGAAGGTTCTAGGCTCCTACCTTGTAGGAGTCTGTTTCCTTGTATGTCTATGTGCCTTGGAGGCTACTCCTTAAAGAGATAATGTCCTTATCTGACTTATATTTCCCAGCTGTTAATTATCCCTTTATATTAATTACGAAATTAATATTTAATTAGGGTTTTTGGGCCATCCGGTGGGCCCCATGTTTGGACCATACAAGGTCTAATTAATGCCACATTAAATGTGTCTTTAGGGCTTACTTTTAACTCATATCATTTGCCCCCCAACTTCTAGGAAAACTGATTAGGTTATCCTTGAAGTTTTAACGGTCTTTTCCGAGACTTGGGTCGGGGTTTATATATGTACACTAGTGTTTCACATGTATCGTCTTTTGTAAAGTGTGGAGCGACCTACACATTTACAACGATTTGCCTTGTTCGAGGCTAAGCAATTATATTCCATAACTTTAGTTACAGAATTTTTGTATATCTTTTTCAAGGAATTCTCTTTAAAATCCTTATATCTCCACATTTACCCTATATTTTAGGATTTTATAGTACCCACAGGTATTTTTCTCATCAAAATTCTATGTCCATGAAGATTCGCTGTTAAAAAATCAATTTTTTATAGCAAATTTCGACCAGAACTAATCATTTTCGACCGGAATTTCGACCAGGAATTCGACCAGAATTCTGGTCGAAATAAGGCCTTCAATTTCTTCTGGTCGAAAGACTTTTCGACCAGAATTCCTGATCGATTCGACCAGGATTCTAGTCGAAATACTTTGCTCAGCCTTGTTTTGCTCGAAACCTTTTTCGACCAGGATTCCTGGTCATTTCGACCAGGATTTTGGTCGAATTAAGCGTCAAAGTTTCTTCTGGTCGAACACATTTTCGCTCAGGATTCTTGGTTATTTCGACCAGGATTCTGATCGAATTAAGCGTCCAGATTTCTTCTGGTCGAACACATTTTCGAGCAGGATTCTTGGTCATTTCGACCAGGATTCTGATCGAATTAAGCGTCCAAAATTCTTCTGGTCGAACACATTTTCGATCAGGATTCTTGGTTATTTCGACCAGGATTCTGATCGAATTAAGCGTCCAAATTTCTTCTGGTCGAACACATTTTCGATCAGGATTCTTGGTCATTTCGACTAGGATTTTGATCGAATTAAGCGTCCAAAATTCTTCTGGTCGAACACATTTTTGATCAGGATTCTTGGTCATTTCGACCAGGATTCTGATCGAATTAAGCGTCCAAATTTCTTCTGATCGAATTAAGCGTCCAAATTTCTTCTGGTCGAACACATTTTCGATCAGGATTCTTGGTCATTTCGACCAGGATTCTGATTGAATTAAAGGCCTTATTGGCTTGTGGGCCTACTTTAACGGGCCTCTTATTTTATTGGGATTTATGGGCCTAAATGAATTTTGACCTAGCCCACTTCAATAATTCCCACAATTTTTTTTAGAATACCTCTAATTTGCAAAATATCTTTGATATTTTCTATAAAATATCTCAGATATTTTCGTAAAATATCCCAGATATTTTCTGTAGAATCTTCCAGAATTGGGCCTATTCCCAATTGGGCCAGTTTCATGGCCCTTTCACAGGTCAACTTTACCATTTTGACCGGTTACCGTAGGTTTTCTGACCGTTTGTAAGTATTTCAACCGGTTAAAAATTTCTATATAAGAGTGAGAGTGGAGAGTTCATTTCTCACACTCTCATTTCTTACTTCACATTTTCACTCTGAGCTCTCGATCTTTAGCTAAAGAAATCTCTCTTTAAGTTTCGTTTGAAGTTTTCAAGCAACCTCCGGCCATCTTCTCCGGTCTTCTTCTCCATCTACCTCTAGGGTTCAAAGCTGCCATTAATGGAGGATAAGGCTAAAGCTCGCCTTGCCAAGATGAACCAAGCTTCTTCTAAAGGTAAAATCACCATCCGCTCTCCTTGCACATCACTATTAGATATGTTAAACGAGCGAGCTAATGACTACCCCTCCCTAGCCGAGTTAGATGCTTATGATTGCTGTAATACATACCATGATGCTGATGAAATTGATAAATATAATAAGTTATTTAAGATTAGAAAACCTTATAAACTTGTCCCAGCTGGGCCAGGTGATAGGCCTTGTCATTGGAGGCCCAATGCCTTGTGTATTTATAGGGAGTGCCTAATAGCAGGGCTCCGTTTTCCTTTTCATGAGTTCATCCCACGTATGTTAGCTGATATCCAATGCAACCCTTGTCAACTACCCCCTAATGCATGGAGAATAATTCTTTGTTTTATGGTTTTATGCCTAAGGCAAAACCTGCCTTTATCTGTAGCCCTCTTTCGCAAAAATTTTCAAATCTATAACAGCCGCTTTTGCATAATGGCTGGGTGTACATCAAACTTCATCCCAAAGTCCCCCTATTTTCAATAGTAAATCAGTGCCAGATAATAACCCTTGCTGGAAGCAAGAGTTTGCCTATCTTGAATGGGAGGGTGGTGACTGGGGCACCCTTTTTAGAAAGGCCTTTTCCAAGGTTTTGGATGGAAAGGCTAAAGGGATCACCCTTAGTACAGAGGATCAAGCTGCCTTTGACATCCTGACTAAAGGTGATGGTATGTCTATAACCTGCCAAAGCCTTATAAACGAAGAGTCTCTGAAGGCAGTAGGCCTCTCACCAGTTTCTGAACGGGGTAATTTTCTTTCCTTTCTTTGTTTTTCCTATTTTCATACTTGACTTATTCAATTGTATCTTTATTCATGTCATTTTAGTGGCAAAAATGCTTGTGGAAGCTTCTCCTGATCCTGAGAACGAGACTTCCAGGATGGCTCGGGCAAAGAGGAATGCAGATCCTCGAGAAAAAGGAGCTGAGCCCTCTTTCTTACGCCCACACAAGGTTCAGAAAGGGAACCTCAAGTTTGGAGATATAGCTGACCTGGAGGGGAGTTCCCAGGTTAATGTCCAATCTGCTGTCTTTAGGCCTTCTTGGGGCTTCAAGAAGCGGGACTCTGTGGTAGGCTCAACCAAGCATGCTATGGACTGGTCGCTGAACTCAATCACTCCTCCAGACTACAAGGACCTGGTCCTTAATGGTGGTATAGGAGAATCTGAATCACTTGGCTCCCAGGCTATTGCTACGGTATGTCTTAAACCTTACTAGTTTCTTATTTCCAACACTTCACTGTTTCCACTATTACAACTTTGTTTCTCAATGCAGGCCAATGTTCATTTCCAAAGCTTGATTCATCAAGCGAAAGCTTGGAAGGAGAAGGCCAAAGGTTTCGAGACTGAGTCCCAGAAGAGGAGCTTACACATTCACCAGCTTGAGGAACAGCTGAAGAAGAAGGATGAAGAGCTAATGAGTGCTCATGCTGAGGTGGTGGCCCTGAAGGATGACAAGGAGAAGCTGATTGATGACTACTTGGACTCAGTTGAGTATAAGGGTCTCATGGACCAGCATGATGAAACTCTCTATCCTGGCCAGTTCACAGATGGGTGGAACAAAGCCCTTGAGGCTGTTCTTAGGAGCCATCCTGGCCTATTCCAGCCTTTTGCCTTTCCTAGCCGTCATCCTCCTAGCACTATGACCACTGTAGCTGAGGCTGGCTCTAGTGAGGAGTTATTTGGTAAGGATGATGCCTTGGTTAGGAAGCACACTGCAGCTAGGTCTTTGGATCCTGAGCAGCCCCTTGTTCGAGAGGAAGAGGCTAACTCGGATGGGGAAGCTTCCACCACTGCCACCAGCTCTGAGAGTGGTTCTCCTGTCAAGGAGACTCCTGAGGCCACTTAGTTTATTTGATGTATCTTCTGTTTAAACCCTCAATTTGTGTAACTTAACTTTAATAGCCTTCGGGCTTTTATTTATGCAACTCTTTAACTTTAACTATTCGTATAGTTAGCTTCCTTTCTAGGTTTTTCTTTCTTGCCTTTGCTTGTAGTCTGTTAAGCTTTAGAGTTCTCTAGGTATTTGGCCCCTTGGCTTGTACCAAGCTTATAAATTAGTTCATCATTTGTTTTACGTGTTTAAAATAACAAAACAAATGAAGTAACTCAGAGAGAAAGCAAAACAAACTTCATTAGGCTGTCAAAGAATACTGATAAAATGGGCTCAACCCTTACACAAATACTCTATCTCCTACTAGGAGCAACATGCTCTGCGATGGTTTCATTCGAACCTTATTTCTATCCCTAATAGACAAAAGACTAAGTCTTTAAACATAATAAGTCTTGAGGTTCACTGCATGCCAAGTTCGGGGCACCTCAACCCCGTCCAAGGTTTCCAACTTGTATGATCCTCGTCCTAGCACTTTCCTGACTCGATATGGTCCTTCCCAGTTTGGGGCTAGCTTCCCCTTTTGTCCAACTCCTGAAGCTTCTATCTTCCTTAAGACCAAGTCACCTTGTCGAAAGAACCTCTCTCTAACCCTTTGGTTGTAGTGGAAGGATGCCCTCTTCTGGTGTTCTGCATTCCTGGCATTTGCTTCATCCCTGACCTCATCAATCAGATCAAGAGCTAATCTCATGCCTTCTTCATTGCTTTCTGGTTCATATGCCTCAACTCGAGGTGAAGCATGCATAATCTCTAAGGGCACCACTGCCTCGGCTCCATAAGCCAATAAGAAAGGGGTTTCTCTAGTTGTTACTTTGCAGGTAGTGCGATACGCCCAAAGTATGGGCAGTAACTCATCCACCCAAGTATTTCTTGAACGTTCAACCCTCTTCTTTAGTCCATCAAGGATAATCCGATTGGCTACCTCAGCCTGTCCATTAGCTTGCGGGTGTGCTACTGAGGTAAAACGAAGCTCGATGGCATTTTCCTCGCAGTACTTATTAAACTCTTCATTGTTGAATTGTGTCCCATTATCCGTCACAAGGATTCAGGGAATTCCATACCTGCAAATTACGTTTTCCCAAAAGAAATGGGTAACTTGTTTGGTGGTTATCTTGGCTAAAGGTTTAGCATCAATCCACTTAGTGAAGTAATCAATGGCCACTATCAAGAATTTCCTTTGTGCTGAGGCTACAGGGAAAGGACCGAGTATGTCCATTCCCCACATGGCAAACGGAATAGGAGAGTTAACTGATGTTAACCTCTCAGGCGGCTGCCTTACAATGGGAGCATACTTTTGGCATCTATCACACCTCTTAACATAATCCTGAGCATCAGCCAACATCTCTGGCCAATAGAATCCCAAACGAGTAATCTTGTGAGCTAGGGCTCTGCCCCCCAAGTGCTGCCCATAGATCCCTCCATGAACTTCCTCCAATGCTTCCTTTGCCTCATGGGGCCTTAAACACTTCAAGTATGGGATGACAAATGACCTTTTGTAAAGGATGCCTTCAATTAAGGCATATCTCAATGCTCTTACTGACAGTTTTCGTGCTTCCAAGGCATTGTTAGGGAGCCATACGGTTTCAAGGTGAGCCTTGATAGGATCTATCTAACAGCCTCCTATATCAATTGGTGCCACTAACTTTGAGTTGACGGTCGGGGCCTTCAAGACCTGGAAGTAAACACTCCCTGCATAATTTTCTATCTCAGAAGAAGCGAACTTGGACAGGGCATCGGCTTTAACGTTTTCTTCTCTTGGGATGTGCTCAACATAGCACTCTTCAAACTGAGTCATAACAGCTTTCACGACTCTCAGGTATTTTGCCATAGTTTCATCCTTAGCTTCAAACTCACCATTCACTTGCGATACCATAAGCCTTGAGTCTCCACAAACTTTGAGGTTCTTGACCCTCATGATTTTAGCTAAGCCCAATCTGGCTATCAGAGCTTCATACTCAGCTTCATTGTTGGTCGTTGGGAAGTCTAACTTCAAAGCATATTCAACCATAAACCCATCGGGGCTTTATAAAACCATGCCTGCACCACTTGACTTTGTTTTTGATGCTCCATCAAAATAGAGCACCCAATACTCTTTCAGATCAGGTACAGGTTCCTCATCCTTATGTTCTTTCTCAGGGGTAGTTACCATCTCTTGCCCCCCCAACTTCTTGGTTGTTAATGGTGCATGCAACCACAAAGTCAGCCAATGCCTGAGCCTTAATGGCCGTCCGAGGCTTGTATGTGATATCAAACTCTCCTAATTCAATTGCCCACTTGATTAGCCTTCCACTGGCCTTAGGGCTGTGTAGTATGTTCCTCAACTGCTGGTCTGTCAAGACTTGAATCTTATGTGCCTGAAAATAAGGTCGCAGCTTCCTCGAGGATATTACTAATGCCAAACAAACTTCTCAATGGGTGAGTAATTCAACTCAGCCCCATGCAACACCTTGCTCACATAGTAGATAGGTTTCTGAATTTTCTTTTCTTCCCTGATAAGAACAACACTCAATGCTTGTTCGGATACCGCCAGGTATAAGTAAAGAACTTCTCCGGGAATTGGCTTGGCCAATAGCGGGGCTTCAGCCATATACTTCTTCAGCTATTCGAAAGCCTCTTGGTTCTCAGAAGTCCACTCGGAATTTTTCACCTTCTTCAATGCCTGAAAGAAAGGCAAGCATTTGTCACCAGATTTGGAGATGAATCTCCCCAGGGCTGCAACTCGGCCCGTTAGCTTTTGCACATCTCATATAGAACGAGGTGGTTCCATGTCCATAATTGCTTTGATCTTGTCGGGGTTGGCCTCTATGCCTCTCTTCGAAACCATCAATCCCAAGAATTTTCCTGATCCAACTCCAAAGGCACACTTGGCTGGATTTAACATCATCTTATGGTGTCTCAGCACTTCGAATGCCTCTCTGAGGTGCTTAATGTGGTCTGCCTTACACAGGCTCTTGACTAACATGTCATCAACATAGACCTCCATGGTTTTCCCAATCAGATGGGCGAATATCTTATTCACCAATCGCTGGTATGTAGCTCCTGCATTCTTTAGTCCAAAAGCCATAACAAGATAACAGAAAACACCAAAGTCAGTTATGAAAGATACCTTTGGGATATCATCCTTATCCATCTTAATCTGATTGTAGCCGCTGAACCCGTCCATGAAACTCAGCATCTCATGTCCAGCTGTGGCATCTATCAACATATTTATCCTTGGCAGGGGAAAACAATCCTTAGGACAGGCGTCATTCAGATCGGTAAAATCTATACACATCCTCCACTTCCCATTCGCCTTCTTGACCATCACAGGGTTAGCTAACCATTCAGGGAATTGTATCTCTTCAATGAACCCAGCTTTTAAGAGCTTATCAACCTCTTGCTTAATGGCCTCTTGCCTTTCAGGTGCAAAATTTCTTTTCTTCTGTTTTATCTTCTTCCGATCAGGATCAACATTCAACTTATGAGTTATGAGTTGGGGATCAATCCCTGGCATATCAGCGGCAGTCCAAGCAAACACATCACTATTTTCCTGTAAGAATGCTATCATCTTTCCTTTCAGAGGTTCCTTCAGAGAAGCTCCTATATAGGTGACTTTCTCAGGGTCGCCTAGCTCCAAAGGTATGGGAACCAAGTCCTCTGCTAGTTTCCCACGATGTTCATCATCTCCACGGACATCCATGTCATCAATTGGGAGTACCTGCCCCCCGACTCCATCAGCTCTCAGTGCGGACACATAACAACTTCTTGCCATCTTCTGATCACCCTTTTGTTCTCCAACACCATTCCCGGTTGGAAACTTGATTTTCATATGGTAGGTTGAGGCTACAGCCTTGAATGCATGAAGTACTGTCCTTCCAAGGATTGCATTATAGGTTGAGGCTACCTTGATTACTAGAAAATTCAGCATCTAAGTAGCCTCCCTAGGTTCTTGTCCAATTGTCATGGGCAACTGAATAGTACCCTCAACCTTGGACTCAACTCCATTGAATCCGTAGATGGGCATGTTAGTCGGGGTCAGCTGAGAATCAGTGTATCCCATTTTCACAAAAGCATCATGAAACAAAATATCAACAGAGGCTCCATTGTCTATCAAGACTCGCTTTACTTCTGAGTTTCCAATCACTGGGGTTATGACCAATGGGTCATCATGGGGGAACTTCACCCCTTCGAGGTCTGAGTCATCAAAGCCAATTGCCACTTCTGTCTTAGCACGCTTTGGGGCCTCTCCAACAATGTGCATCACTTCTCGAGCATAGGCCTTTCGTGAGTTGCGAGTTGTACCGGCTCCCGTTGGTCCTCCCCAAATCATGTTGATGATTGGCCCTCGGGGCTGTGTGTTTCGATCACGATTATTGTCTCTTCTATCATCGTCTCTCCTGTCATAATCTATTCTTTGGGCTGAACGATCTTCACCCTTAGTGAATTTATTCAGCTTTCCCTTACGGATTAAAAACTCAATCTCATCCTTCAACTGTCTGCAATCATTTGTATCATGTCCCACATCTTTGTGAAACCTACAATATAGATCCTTGTTTCTCTTCTCGGGGTCTCCCCTAAGTGGTTTCGGCCACCGAAAGTCCTTATCCTTTTCGATATCCAACAGGATCTGGCTCCTTGGGGCATTCAACCTTGCATAGTCAGAGAACCTTGGTCCCAGACTCTTTTTTGGTGGCGAATCAGAGTCTTTGCTAGTTCGGGGATACTTGTCCCTAGCATCGTACTCCTGCTCTTGCTTTCGCTTCTTTATATCATTGTTACCCCGACCATTGCCTATTGTGACCTCCTTCTTCGTGCTATCCTCAGCCTTGATGTACTTATCAGCCCTTCGCTGGAGCTCAGCCATATTCTCGGGAGGATGCTTTGCCAATGATCTCTTAAAGTATAGGTCGGTGGTGCCATGCTCCAAGGCTACCATTGCAACCTTATTCTCCAAATCGGTAATGTTTAAAGTCTCCTTAGTGAACCTCTTAAGGTAGTCTCTCAGATTCTCATTCTTCCCTTGCACCACATACATAAGAGACTCAGAACTTTTCTCATGTACTTTTCCGCTGATAAACTGGCTAACAAAGGCAGCATTTAGCTCCTTAAAAGAGCCAATTGAGTTTGCAGGCAACCGGCTGTACCATCTCTAAGCCATACCTGACAGGGTTTGAGGAAACGCCCTACACTTTAAGGCATCACTTGCGGGCTATAGCAACAGCGCGTTCGAGAATGTCCTGACGTGGTTCGTAGGATCACCTGTTCCATCATAGGCTTTAATTGTCGGCATCTTGAACTTCTTTGAGATGCGGGCATTCATCATCTCCTCAGTAAACGGGGGTGTGGGATCATCAGGATCCCCAAGTGGCATCAGATCCTTAGGGTTGCTCTTGGGGGTTTCCACCATCGTTGTTCTTCCAGTTGGGGCGTCAGCCCTTCTTTGCCTCCTTGAAGACCCCTCTAGATCTATAAAGGGAATCGGTCCTGAGGTTGGAGGAGGCTGAGTTTGATTCAACCTAGCTTGTTCTCTGGCAATATCTTCCTTTATCCTTAAAATCACGGCCTCATGAGCCTTGATTCTTTCAGCAGCTGTCAAGGGGGGTCCTTCTTCGTTCTCTGCTAGCACGTCACCTTCTCGGGGCTTCATCACGATCGTCATCAGTCGATGAATCGTCAGTATAGGGGCCAGAGTAGTCAAGATACTCTCGATCTCGGATCTGCAAGGCATGACCACTGGGTCCAGGAGGGTAGTTAGGCAGTCCATACATCAGGTTGGTATTCCTGGGGAGATCCGTTGTATGGATCTGTACTCCTGGCGGCGGGCGATTGGGATCAACTAGAGGAGAAACTAGCGTCTGAAGGGAGTTAGTTCCTTGTCCCGGGTGGATGACCATAGGCAACGTTCTCTCAATGTGGGGACCTGTCCCTAGGGGTTGAGAATCCTGAATTTGAGTGATCGCCCCTGTCGTTGGGGGTACTTGCTCAGTGGTAGGAGGAGCAGAGCTTAAGGGTAGAGCCTCAGTAGTGATTGGCTCTGTAGTGATTGGTGTTGTTCTTCGTGTTTGAATCATGGTTGATGTCTCCTTCCCACAGACGGCGCCAAATGTTGTGGAATAAAAACTAGGTTATTAGATTGCGGCTAGGGCTTGCTATATTTAATGTTAGGGTGCGTGAGCTTCGTACTTTAATGGCTGCTCTCGTGCTCGTGGCTGAATCTGCCTTCACAAGATGCCTACGTACTTTGATGTATATCAAAGATCAAGCCAAAAAACGTAGTTCTAGGGTGAGGGGTCTGACCCTTTATATAGGCTGAGAAGCCTCAGAATTAGGGTAGAATTAGGTGACTTGGTGGGCAAGTCAGCCTTGAGGAAGGTTCTAGGCTCCTACCTTGTAGGAGTCTGTTTCCTTGTATGACTATGTGCCTTGGAGGCTACTCCTTAAAGAGCTAATATCCTTATCTGACTTATATTTCCCTGCTGTTAATTATCCCTTTATATTAATTACGAAATTAATATTTAATTAGGGTTTTTGGGCCATCCGGTGGGCCCCATGTTTGGACCATACAAGGTCTAATTAATGTCACATTAAATGTGTCTTTAGGGCTTACTTTTAACCCATATCAAAAGGAAATATTAATGATTGGAAGATACATTGATGTTTTTAGGTGTTTATAAAAAGGTAATATCTTCAATTAAAAGTAAATGTGAAAAAAGGCAAACGACTACTTACCATTAATTATATTATGTTATTATTTATTATAGGTGTTTTAAAAGTATAAATATCATATATTTATTTTTCTTTTTAATAAAGGGTAAATAAGTAAATTCATGAAGTACCAAAAAACTGGTACCAAAACTTTTAATGTTCCAGAATTATATAATAGTAAAATATTAATGAAGATTAGTTTTAAATTAAAAAGGTAACGTGTTTTAATTCGAAAGAAAATATTAATGATTGGAAAATACATTGATGTTTTTAGGTGTTTATAAAAAGGTAATATCTTCAATTAAAAGTAAATGTGAAAAAAGGCAAGCGACTGCTTACCATTAATTATATTATGTTATTATTTATTATAGGTGTTTTAAAAGTATAAATATCATATATTTATTTTTCTTTTTAATAAAGGGTAAATAAGTAAATTCATGAAGTACCAAAAAACTGGTACCAAAACTTTTAATGTTCCGGAATTATATAATAGTAAAATATTAATGAAGATTAGTTTTAAATTAAAAAGGTAACGTGTTTTAATTCGAAAGAAAATATTAATGATTGGAAAATACATTGATGTTTTTAGGTGTTTATAAAAAGGTAATATCTTCAATTAAAAGTAAATGTGAAAAAAGGCAAGCGACTGCTTACCATTAATTATATTATGTTATTATTTATTATAGGTGCTTTAAAAGTAAAAATATCATATATTTATTTTTCTTTTTAAAAAAGGGTAAATAAGTAAATTCACGAAGTACCAAAAAACTGGTACAAAAAAAAATAGGTACCAAAACTTTTAATGTTCCGGAATTTATATAATAGTAAAATATTAATGAAGATTAGTTTTAAATTAAAAAGCTAACGTGTTTTAATTCGAAAGGAAATATTAATGATTGGAAAATACATTGATGTTTTTAGGTGTTTATAAAAAGGTAATATCTTCAATTAAAAGTAAATGTGAAAAAAGGCAAGCGACTGCTTACCATTAATTATATTATGTTATTATTTATTATAGGTGCTTTAAAAGTAAAAATATCATATATTTATTTTTCACCAGAAACAGACTTTCAATGTTTCGGCTTTAATAAATAGAATAATTATATTATGTTATTATTTATTTATGTTTAATTATCAATAATTATATTATGTTATTATTTATTTTAATAAATAGAATAACCAAACCGAAAACCAAAACTTTCAATGTTTCGGCTTTAATATAATAGTTAATGATTATAAGATTAGTTTTAAAACAAAATGGTAACATGTTTTAATTAGAAAGAAAATATTAATAATTGAAAGATATTATACGATTGATTTTTTAGGTATTTATAAATGGTAATATATTCAACTAAAAGTAAATGTTAAAAAGGCAATCGATTTTTTAGGTGTTTATAAATGGCAATATGTTCAATTAAAAGTAAATGTGAAAATGGCAATTGGTTAATTATCAATAATTATAGAGAAAACTGGGCCTGAGGACAACCTCAGGTATCTCTCCTAAGATTAGAACAAAATATAGCTATAAATAAAGGGCCCCGCAAGGGCATTTTAGTAAATATAAATTGTTTTTCAATAATTTACAAAAAAGCCCTTAAATTTGTATTGAAATTTGGTTTAACCTCAGGTAGAACCCTGAGGATGATCTTAGGCCCATGAAACCCATAATTATATTATGTTATTATTGATTTTAATAAATAGGATAACCAAACCGAAAACCAAAACTTTCAAGGTTTCAGCTTTAATTTAATATACTAGCTTTGAACTCGTGCGATACACGGATTTCTTTTAATATTATATGATTTGTTTTATTAATTCGATGTACTTTTTTAAAAATATGAAATTTGGAGGCTTAAATTTTTAAATGAGATGATTTGATAATAATTATATAAATGTTATCTGTTATATTTCTATGAAAAAGAGAGATTTTAGTTAGAAATTATTGAAAAGATGATACATCTTAGTTCAAAAAGGTAATCGGTTAATTATAAGTACTTATAAAATTATAATTTAATTTTATTAAATAGAATGCCATGATTTAGTTGAAAAAAGTGAGGTGTTAGTTAGAGAAAATTAAAAAGGAAACATGTTTTAGGTGAAAAAGGTAATTGATTAGTTTATACTCCCTCTGTCCCTCTCATTTCTTTACACTTACTATTTTGGGGTGTCCCTCTCATTTTTTACATTCCAAAAATAGTAAGTTTCTCCCACTATTACACCCACTATCTCATATATTTAACAATAAAAAATACTATTACACCCACTACTTTCCTCCACTATATCAAATCTATAATTAAATATTAATAGGTCCCACCACTTTACCCACTTTTCATCTAACTTTACTCATTTTTTACACAATTTCTTGGTCTCCGTATCCATCCCCCATGTAAACAACCATGAGGGACGGAGGGAGTAGTAATTATAATTCAATTATGTTATTTTACTAAATAAAATTGCTCGTAAAGTTTTAAGAAAAGGAAAAATTAGTGTTGCCCGTGATATTTTTAAGAAAATAGATATTTTAGTTAGAAAATATAGAAAAGATGATACATTTTAGTTATTAACATTATAATATTGTTATTTTATTTTATTAAATAGAACCGCCCGTGATATATTTGAAAAAAGATAAATTTTAGTTAGAGAAAATAGAAAAGATAATGTGAAAATTAAAAAGATGACATGTTTTAGGTGAAAAAGGTAATTGATTAGTTTATAGTAATTATAATTTAATTTATGTTATTTTACTAAATTAAATTGTTTGTAGTATCTTTAGATAATGAGAAATTAATGTATGTTGTCCGTGATATTTCTAGAAAAAAGGAATTTTAATTATGAAATATGGAAAAGATGATACGTTTTAGCTTAAAAAGGTAATTGGTAATTATTAGTAGTATACTATTATTATTTTATTAAATATAACCACCCGTGATATATTTGGAAAAGAGATATTTTAGTTAAAGAGATATTTTAGTTATAGAATAGAGAAAATGTAACATGTTTTGACTGAAAAAGGTAATTGATTGGTTAATAGTAATTATAATATAACTATGTTATTTTATTAAATAAAATTGCTCGTAGTGTTTATAAGAAAGGAAAATTTTTAGTTAGATACAATATAAAAGATATTGTGTTTTACCTGAAAAAAGGAAATTAATTAGTTAATGAAAAATAGAAAAGGTAATATGTTTAATCTAAAAAAGGAAATTATGTAATTAGTTAGTAGTTAAGTAAGGGTAAATAAGTAAAATCAACAGGTATCGACCAACCAAAGTTTTAAATGTTTCGACTTTTATATAATAGTACTAGCTTATAACCCGTGTGACGCACGAGTTTCTTTTGATATGTTATAAATTTTATTTTAATTTATAATTATGTTTTTATATAATCATTAATTTTAAAAATTATTTTAATAGTAATTTAATAAAATTTGAAGTAAATTTAATAAATGATTTGCATGATTTAAATTTTATATAATAAAATTTTAAATTAAATATGTCGTTGACGGGATTTGAACCTTGAATATCTAGTAAAATAATTTAATCATTAAATATACCATATAATTACATCTAACGGTTCTTATTAATTACTAAAAATCTAACGGTAATATGATGTTATATTTTTCGGTATACATTAATGATTGTAAATTTATGTTTTAAATTAAAAGGTAGTGTATTTAATTAGAAAATTATTGGAAGATTATGATTGCAAAATTATGTTTTAAATTAAAAGGTAACGTCTTTTAATTAGGAAAGAAATATTAATGATTGGAAGATACGATATTTTAGGTGTGTATAAAGGATAATATGTTCAATTAAAAGTAATTGAAAGATAAGATATTTTAGGTATTTATTAAATTTTAGTTAATAGTACAATTATGTTTTTATATAATTGTCAATTTAATAATTTTTTAAATTTTAATTTAATATAATTTAATATACTCATATTTACATATTATACTAATATTTTCTTATTATAAACAACGTATAGGGATTTTTAATATATTTTATTAATAATTGAAAATATGGTCTGATATTTTAGGGTAGGGTTCCCTTCCAGAGAGAATTTGTTATATAGAGAATATGAGAGAATCACTTAAAATGTATTAAAATTTCCCTTTATATAAGGCCCCTTACGGGGCCATTTTACAAAAAAGTCTTATAATTCTATTCTCTATCCATTTGTCAAAGAAAAAAAAGAAAAAAAAAATTTTAAAAAAAATTAAAAAAACTGTTGCCATGTCATAATTTTTTTTTAAAAAAATTATTTTTTTTAAAATTATTTTTTTTTGTAATTTTTTTTTATAAATAAATAAAGGGTAGAATTATAAGACTTTGTTGTGAAGATGCCCCTGGCGGGGCCCTAAGAAATAAATGGAAATAAATGGTTTAGATTGATTCTCTCATATTCTCTAACGCCTTTTAGGGTATATACAGGACTTGTACAAACTAGCATCTTTATACGCAAACTTCAAACCCTAGCTAGGCGTTCGCAGCAGCCCTCCATGGACACTAATCAATTGAGTGATTCTCTGGTAACAAAACTGACCTTAAAGGCCAGGAAGATGATTTACGAATTACCTGAAGATCTGTTAACAAAAATTCTCATAGGACTGCCCGTAAAATACATCTTACGTTGCATGTGCGTCAAAAAGTCTTGGTATTCTCTTATAAAATCTCCTGTGTTTATCACTCTTCACTTCAATCATCAGAAACTCACAACCCAAAATTTTCTCTTGTTTAAGACCCCTTCTGGCCATAAATTAACAATACGTTTTGATGATCTACAATCTGAAGAATACTGCCGAGTTAGATATCCGCGTAGTGCACCCAACTTTTCACCCCGCTGGTGTACACACTCACATGGTTTAATTTGCATGTCTTCACTGTTTCATAGCTGCGTATGGAGTCCTGATACTGGTTATCAACCCAACATATATTTGTGGAATCCTCTTGTTCAAAAATGGAAAACGATTCCCGTTTCACCTCTTTCTAGGTATAATCTTGATTATGGTTCTGCTGCTGGAGACCATACTAGGTGGAAGGCTTTAGCTTTTGGGTTTTTGCCCGAAGTTAATGATTATGTCGTGGTACATATGGTTAAGCCTCGTGTGATATGGAGAACTGGCCCTGACTCTGTCTTCATTGGTGTTTATAGTCTAAACACCAATTCTTGGAAGGAAATTATAACTCAAGACAATGTTTTTACGGATAGCATCGATTATGACAACGTTGTTTTCATTAATAGTGCTGCATTTTGGTTGGGGGTTAATTCGGGGAAACATCTAATTATGTGCTTTGATACCAAGACAGACATACTACGAGAAATCCAGTTGCCTGATCGGGCTGAGCTTGCTAATCCTAATTTGGCTGAAATAAAACTTGCTCCTTTTATTCATCTATTTGGTCAATCTGTTGCTTGCTTCGTTAGGGACAATAAATTAAATTCTTTGGACATGTGGGTGTTGAAAGATGATCCGATACACGAGTTTTCTTGGGAGAGCAAGATGAGCGTTAGTCTAAGTGGAGATGTTCGGGACATCTTGGGTGTAAGGAACAATGGTGAACCAATACTCAGAAAATTATATGATTTGGTTTCATATGATCTTGATGACCATGAACCAAGTAACTTTGTCTGTTCATGGAATAGTTGGACTTCTGGTTCCTATCCAAAGAACTTAAATGAGACCCCGTTCTTCATTAGTCCTTTCATGGAGACCCTGGTTTTGCTTGATTTTAATTGCAATAATTGTTAATGTGTATACAGTCTGCTTTTGCTTATTTTGATTTTCAAATTATTTTTTGAAAATAGTGATTCAAAAACGTTGTTAATGGATGTGCATTCCAGATTCCTAATGCCAAATTAGGATAAGACAGATGATTCATGGATTTGTGGATTATGGTTCTGTTTTACCGTCATGACAATTGGAACAAAGTTATATGCACAAAATTTGTGATGATTTTTTCAGTTTTTTTTTTGTTATCTTGTACTTATATCATTGGCACAACGATCGCATGGAGTTCTGTTTTTTTTATTACAATGTTTGTAGTATTTACTTGATGATCCTACAATTAGATGTGCTATTAAATTATTTTCATATAGTTTGATCTTTTGTTTTTGCAATCCACAAAGCCTTCCTTGTCTCTGTACCAAATAATTTTTATTGTTCCAACTCGATTACATTTATGAATGTATGTGTTAAATGTTCAACAAGCTCATAAGTGGCTTCTTCTAAATTTTGAGGAGCTTGTTATGTGACCATTGTGTGGTGTTCTAAACTACAATTAAAGTATCTAAGCAGGTGTGAAGTTGTTGGGGAAGGGGGGAGGGGGGGGGGGGGGGATTGTATAGGTCGATAGTAAACAGTTTAGAAGTCTGCTTTTAAACCTTTGCGGCTGTATCCCCAGTTTCTTCAGTGAGTTGAAATCATGTTGCAAAGTCTTGCAGGTTAGAAGATCTCTGATAATCATGCATCAAAGAGATGAAGTTGAGTACAAGAGAGAAAGTTGTGTTATTCTTCGAAAAGCTTAATGTAGCATACTTCCTGATTGAGCTTCGGGGCAACATTTGCCTTCACACCTTGTATAATGTCTACATTATTGCTCAGAAGCACAGTCTATTTATCAAATGACAGTGCAGTTTAATAGTACAATGTTCAAGTTATGTTCTGTCTTTTGGATTATCCTTGTTGTGTAGGTATGAACAGATTTAACAACTTCATTGACAGACCAACAAGAATTGTTAGGCTTCTTAGAGCAAGTTCAATGCTAGATGCTAAATTGCTATTGCTATTGCTATTGCTATAATATAGAACCAAAAGTGAATTTTGGTGCTAAAATAAAACTCACCCTCCAAAGCTAGTTCTATAACTAGTTTCAAACTTAACAAAATCTTTTAACTTTTACCTAACTCTTTTAACTTCTATTGAATATTCTCAATAAACTCTTCTCACTCTAGTTAAATGATGATGTGGCATGGATGCATAAATGCATACTTGGTTTTAAATTTAGCACCAAGGATGCATAATATAGCAATAGCACCAAGGATGCATCTAACTATAGCACCCCTTTGGAGATGAGTCTTTTAGCACTTGGTGCTATAATATAGCAATAGCACCAAATATAGCATTGCATTGGACTTGCTCTTATTAGAGCTGTAAACGAACAGAGCTTTTAACGAACAGCTCGAGCTCGGCTCGATAAGGGCTCGGTTCGGCTCGAGCTCGAACAAGATTTTTGTTCGTTAAGCTCGACTCGATAACAGCTCGGTTCGATTCGGCTCAAGATCGGCTCGGCTCGAGCTCGGCTCGTTGGTGATAACTCTGAATCTCGACCGGGTTCTTCCTCGCCAACTCCTGCCTCGGAAGTGGTGTAGCTGTTGTGGGGTGTCTGCAAAACAACACCGGAAGGGGGTTTGACCCCGAGGTGCCTCCAGCGTGAGAATAAGAGTTGCCTTTGGAAGATAATAGTCAAGCAGAGTATCACAAGAGTAATCTGCCTCCTTCTCCTTCCTCTTCTCGGTCACCGAACTCAAAACATCTCGGGCCTCCTTAATAATCTCCAACTCCCGACATGTAGCAGCAGCGGTTCCAGCCATCCGGACCCCGAGCTGCCAAAACAAAAACGGAGATTAAGAAAACAAGAATCAAACAAGCAACATAGAAGGAGCCCGGAGAAGTATATACCTGGCCATAAACTGCCATCATATCCTGGAACTGAGAGATGACCGAAGTTTTGCCCATCTCTTCCTACTCCACTTTTCTAGGGAGGTCGGCAAGAAACCCGATGAAGTTCCTCTCCTCCGGGGAAACAGGGGCGGGCTCATGAGGCCCGAAGTTAGCCCTCTTCGAGCTACCGTCGGCTGGCTGCTTAACAACAATCTTGCAGTCGGACTGCATGGTCCCAAACTTCTCAGCCTGGACAGCAGAAACCCTCGACCGCTTCCTCAGGTTCAACCCGGACTCCTCAACCCCAACCTCCAAGTTCACGAGCTCCGGGGTAACCTCCCTGTTCTCGGACCCCCCCTCGGGATTGGCTTGCGAACCGCTGGCCTCCCCGGGGGCCTTGGTGTTGTCATGAACATGCCCTATGTTCCGGAGGGCAGCGGTCAGAGCTTTGTTTGCCTTGCTCATCTCAACAAATTCCTCAAACTTGGGCTTATAGTCGGGTAGACCTGAAAAAATGAAAAGAGCACATTAGCCCGAAACAAAGTAAGTAGTCAGGCAGAAGCTATAAGCAAGTAAAATGTAACCCGAACTTACATCCCATTTCGAAAAGATATTTGTGACTCATGAGGTCGTCCCTGGTCACCTGTCTCTTAAGACCGCAGCAGAAGGCATAAACCCGGTCTAATGCCGCGTCTTGAAGATCATAAACTTCAAAATGCGTGGCTAGAGGCGCCTTCTTAAAAGTGGGCATAAACCGGATATTGACTCCCTGAAGAAACACAAACTCTCCATTCCACCCCTTTAAAGAAGGCAACATGCCAAGGGGCTTGGAGGCTGAAGTAGGGTACCCACAAGCTTTGCTTTGAAATCTGAACTCAAACAGGGGCACATTGTTGGAATGGACCAATCAAAATAAATGATGGAAGAGCTTAAAAGTGGGCAATACCCCGGCAGCATAGCAACACCCCAGGAAATAGTAAATCCACTTCACCGCGTTCGGGGTAAGTTGGGTTATGGGAATCCCGTACTCAAAAAGGCAAAATGACTTGACGAACTGATGACACCTGGGCCCGTAGCCCGACCTGAGGTGCTCCGGCCATACCCCGACCCAGCCGCCCTCCGGCCTATGATAAATCTTTTCTCCGGGCTCGAGCCACCTCCATTCTACTCCTCATCTAAGTGAAACGTGGCCCGAAAAATCTGATCCCACTCAACGGGTTCCTCTATGTATTGGGTCCTGAAGGGGGCAACATCCAATCATCCATCCCGGAGCCAGGTTTATCCCCGAACTGCGAGTCTAACAAGGCTTCATCATATTCTGTCATAAGGGCCACATCCCCGTTTTGGGAGAATTCCGTACTAAGATCCCTGAAAAAATAGGCATGGGGGATCCCCGGGTCCCTCTTAACGAAATAATACTTGGAATGGCCCCAACTACCATCCGGTTCACTGAGACTGTACCCCGGGCACATATCCTTATTGGTTATCTTTGTAAGCACTGGTAGACTACTCTTCTTCTTTCCCATCAGGCACCACTCTAGGTCTACTAAGTCAAGGCAACAATCTGAAGAACTAGCGCTGGCAGACGAACTACTAGGGTCGGAAAGAGGGGTTAGCACGCGCCTAGCAATCACACGGGTTTTTCTAACCATAAAAGGGAACTACCCCGGGCTACCCACCAAAGCAAGAAGACAAGAATAAGAAGCTACAGATAGGAAACTACCCCGGAGAAAATGACACAACAAAACTAAAAGAGTAAAGAGCCGGAGTAAGGAGACTTACAAAAAGTGAAGAAGCCGAAAGCGAAGGAAGCAGT
Source organism: Kitagawia praeruptora (assembly GCA_037693485.1). Lineage (NCBI taxonomy): Eukaryota > Viridiplantae > Streptophyta > Magnoliopsida > Apiales > Apiaceae > Kitagawia > Kitagawia praeruptora. The sequence continues at coordinate 155,092,921 of CM075344.1, read as the reverse complement.
TAGGAGACTCTGAATTGCCACTAGCCCGGAGTTCGCGTCCTGAGAGAAGCGTGATAACGACAACAAGTTGAAAATTCATAAAAGACAAAAGTGAAGAGGACGATAACTATTTATAGGCAAAACTGTGGGATTGAACCATCGAGACACGTGGCAGCCAATGAATGGCCAACGGTTCAAAAACTCGGAGAAAAGAAAAGAAAAAAAAGAGAAAGAAAATAGCTGGCATCCACTATCCGGACCAGACATTTTCAAAAAAAAAATAATTAAAAAAAAAATTATACATACATATGTATATACGAATACAGATATACGAGAACCAGAAACATCACTTGTAGCCCCGGGGATGCGCCTCCCAGCACACACCCCGGGCCTGGGGGGTAACCAAAAGCAAAAATTTTCTTCTAAGTTACCCAAAGTCATGAAACTTTGGACTTGTGAAGGCAACACATCACCCCTAGCCCCGGGAATGTACCTTTCAGCACACACCCCGGGCATGGGGGGCAACCAAAAGCAAAACTTTTCTTCTAAGTTACCCAAAGTCATGAAACTTTGGACTTGTAAAGGCAAAACATCACTTCTAGCCCCGGGGATGCGCCTTTCAGCACACACCCCGGGCCTGGGGGACAACCAAAAGAAAATTTTCTTTTTCAAGGCAACAGAGCTCAAATATTCTTACTACTCCCTCATCCGGAGAATCCGCATGAGGGAGTGGGGGGCAAATGATAGGCTAGAAATAGCCGAGGCCCAATTAGGCCCAGCCTCAGGCCCAAAGCCACAAGCAATCCAACTCATGAGAATAAGAGCAGCCCAGCCCAGGCTAGTGGGCCCCGGACCCGGAGCCACCGTTACGCGGCATGGTCCCCTCCCAGACTAGGGGACCCCAGATTGGTGACACCCAGTGCACGTGGTAGTCCAGCTCAGCCGACATTCCCGCACTTGGCGCTGACCAACACTAAAAGCCAAGGAATAGCATGTGTCAAATCATATCCACAACAACACTGCCACACTCAAGTCAACGGTCCCCACAAATAGGGGCACGTGTCCTACATCCCGGGAATCCAGCAGCTTGTCTCCCGGATCCAACGGTCAGGAGTAGAGGTAACCTACCCCAAGACCCTAGGCCTAGGGCTATAAATACCCCTAGAAAATAGGGTTTAGGGGTTAGACATTATTACACACCTACACACATTTATTACTCTTGTGATACTCTGCTTGATTATTATCTTCCAAAGCCAACTCTTATTCTCACGCCGGAGGCACCTCGAGGCAGAAGTTGGCGAGGAAGTACCCGATCAAGATTCAGAGTTATCAGTTGGCTCGTTAAAGCTCGAAAAAAACCAAAAATTTTACTTTTTTATTTTTTTTATCTCCAACCAAATTAATTTTTATTTTTTGAAAATTTGGAAATATCACTAAATTCGATATATCTTCACATCCATACGGTTGGATCGTCGAGAAATATTTTTTAAAAAATAGAAACAACAATTCGTGACAAAGCACTAGTTACTAGTACTAGTTAAATTAGTAGTGATCTACTAAGATCTCCAACCAAATTAATTTTTTATTTTTATGAAAATTTGGGAATATCACTAAATTATATATATCTTGACATCCGTATGGTTGGATCGTCGAAAAATATTTTTTTAAAAATAGAAACAACAATTCGTGACAAAGCACTAGTTACTAGTACTAGTTAAATTATTAGTGATCTACTAAGATCTCCAACCAAATTAATTTTTTATTTTTTGAAAATTTAGGAATATCACTAAATTAGATATATCTTGACATCCGTACGGTTGGATCGTCGAGAAATATTTTTAAAAAAATAGAAACAACAATCCGTGACAAAGCACTAGTTACTAGTACTAGTTAGAATAGTAGTGATCTACTAAGATCTTCAACCAAATTAATTGTTCGCGAACAGCTCGAGCTCGGCTCGGCTCGAGGCTGTTCGTGAACAACTCGAGTTCGGCTCGGTTCGGTCAAAGCTCGGCTCGGTTCATTAAGAAATCAGTTCGGTTCGTTAAGATCAAAGCTCAGCTTGGTTCGTTAAGGTCAAAGCTCGGCTCGACTCGGTTCGTGAACAACCCTAGCTCTTATACAAATAAACTTGAGAAAGTAGCAGGTGGAGGCTTTTGTTAAGATGGGAATAGGACTATTTAACTTTTTTTTTTTTACTTACTAGAAAAGGGATTTGCTTATTACAGAGTAGTAGTTTTATTTATACATGCAATGCACTGGATGATTTATCAATATTTTTTATAATTTTAATATTAATATTTTTTTCTCAAAAATATTATTTATTTTATATATTTCATATCAATATTTTTTTCGAAAGTACTATCTATATTGCAATGCACGGAATAATTTATCAATATTTTTATAAGAGCATCTCCAATGGGTTGGCTAAAATGATTGCCTGAAATGATTGGAAAATACTGATTATGTAAATTTACCGAACCTGTTGATTGGCTATATTTTAAAAATAGTATGTTATTATTATTTTAAGTTATTATAAATAGAATATATCATTTGAATATGGTAAGAGATGATGTGGAATCTTCTTACAGGTTCTGTAGAGGTTCGACAAATATAGTCAATATCAGGAGGTTGGCTAAAAATATAGACAAGGGAAACGTTCCATTGGAGTTGTTTTTTTTTTTTTACATAATCACTATAATGTTTATTTATAGTATATTTTGATTACTTTTAGCTAAGTATTCTAAATGGTTGGAGATGTTCTAAGAATTTATTTATTTTTTATATTTTTTAAATATCAAAATTTTTTTCTCAATAGTACAATCTATGTTGTTGTAATATGAAAATTTAATTTTATTTGTTTCTAATGATAATAATATTTATGTAATAATTATGAATTTACTTATTTTGGTATATAAGATAAAGGCCCTGTTTGGCAAAACTTAAAATAAGTCTATAAGGACTTATTTTTCGGGTAAAAATTTCATATTTTGATAATTTTTTATACAAGTATTTAATGTATGTTTGAAATTTTATAAGTTGAAAAGAAAAGTATTTTTTTCAAAAAAAACTAGAAATCTTAAGCCCATTTCTTAAAATAAGTCAACTTTTTTGAAAAATAAGCTCCCCAAAGAGGGAGAACTTTCGAAACAAATGGTTTTGGTTTTGAAAATCTATATATCCTATATTATAATAGTCGAAATATTAAAAATTTTGTTATCTATTTTTGGTAATTCCTATTTTTATTTAATTACTCTTACTAATACATTAGTACATTTTTATCTAAATACCATTACTTATCTATCGATATTATAATATTAAAATCAAAATATTGAAATATGTAAAAATAAATATAATTATAAATACCTAATCAATTTCTTTTTTCATCTAAAGCATGTAACCTTTTTTATTTTTTTCAATAACTAATCAATTTACTTTTTCAGGTAAAACACATTTTTTTCTATAACTAAAATTTATCTTCTTTTCAAAAACAGTACGGGCAATTCTATTTAAAAATATTATTAATAATATTATAATTAATAATACCAAATTTATTTAATTTTCAACTAAAAATTGTTACCTTTTCTATTTAATAAAATATTATAATTACTAATAACTAATCGCTTATCTAAATGAAAATTACTAGTTTTTTTAGACTTACTAGCTTATTGCCCGTGCAATGCACAGTTCTTTTTTAAAAAATTATTTTCACTTTTCTAATAAATATTAATTCGATTTTATACCTTCGTTTTACTATTATATATCGAAATAATAAAGATCGTTACATCTTAAAATAGATAAATGAAAATTATGAAATTAAATATTTAAAATTGTATTTGGTTGTTAGGAGGACCTATTCAAATATTAAAACGAATATTTCAAAAATTTACACCAATATAAAATAATTTCCTAAATCTAATAGATATCTCAACATAATTATTCGTCATTTTTCTCTCTCTTTAGTTTCAGGTCTATGCAATGCACAATTTTTTTTAATAAAAACTTTGAAGAATATATCTATATATAATTATAAATGTTCATCTATTTTATCTATAGTTATATTCAAGATAAAATACATATTTGAAATTTTTATAATCAGAAGATTTATATATCTTGATTCTCGAAATTATGAAAAGATTGGTTTACTAAACAAAATATTGCTTTTAAAACAGAAAATTTGGAAAAGTAAATAAACAACACGCATTTTTTTTTCAAAATTTTGTTTACAACTGATAATAATTAAATAAATTTTTAAATCTCTCTCCTATCAATTTAATTTTTGAGTTGGAGACATATTTAAATTTATATATTTAAATATGTTTGATTAGTTTAAATCTTAGATGGATAAATTATAAACAAAGATTGAGATGATTTTTGTATTTGTTCCCGATCTTATTTGCTACAGTTATCTAATTTTTTTCAAAATATAATCATTAGATTGTTCTATTTCAAAAATTCGGGGTTTCTCGGAAGAAACCTCTATATTTCCATGGCTGCTATGCAGATACTGCATTACAACACAAATATGATTAAGGCTGTAATTCGAGTCGGGTGGCTCGCGAGTCTACCCGGCTCGAACTCGTTTAACCCAACCCGGCTTGACTTGAGCTCGTAAACGAGTCGAGCTCGGCAATGATTTTAGGCTCGTTTATATAAACGAGCCGGTCCGGGTATGTGCCGAGCTCGAATGAAACTCGGCTCGAAAACTCGAACTCGACCCAACTCGAGCTTGCTTACAAAATTTTCTTTTATTTTTCAAAATATTGTTTTTATATTTTTTAAAAATATTTCTCGACGATCCAACCATACGGATGTCAAGATATATCTAGTTAAATGATATTCCCAAATTTTCAAATACCAAATTAATTTGGTTGGAGATCTTAATAGAACACTACTATATTGTCTAGTACTCGTTACTAGTGCTTCATCCCAAATTATTGTTTCTATTTTTTTAAAAATATTTCTCGACGATCCAACCGTAAGGATGTCAAGATATATCTAATTAACTGATATTCCTAAATTTTCAAAAAACAAAAAATTAATTTGGTTGGAGATCTTAATAGAACACTACTATATTGTCTAGTACTCGTAACTAGTGCTTCGTCCCAAAATATTGTTTCTATTTTTTAAAAAATATTTCTCGACGATCTAACCGTACGGATGTCAGGATATATCTAATTAAATGATATTCCTAAATTTTCCAAAAATAAAAAATTAATTTAGTTGAAGAACTTAATATAACACTACTATATTGTCTAGTACTTGTAGCTAGTGCTTCGTCCCAAATTATTGTTTCTATTTTTTTAAACATATTTCTCGACAATCCAACCGTACGGATGTTAAGATATATCTAATTAAATGATATTCCCAAATTTTTAAAAAATAAAAATTGAATTTGGTTGGAGATCTTAATAGAACGCTGCTGTATTGTCTAGTACTCGTAACTAGTGCTTCGTCCCAAATTATTGTTTCTATTTTTTAAAAATATTTCTCGACGATCCAACCGTACGGATGTCAAGATATATCTAATTAAATGATATTCTCAAATTTTCAAAAAATAAAAAATTAATTTGGTTGGAGATCTTAATAAAACACTTCTATTCTTGTTATATTTGGTTAAATAAATGAAAATTAGATAATTTTTTATTATATTTAATTTTTTTGATAATTTGTAAATTAAAAAATTTCTAACATCTTGTTTGTTTACTTTTTTTTATTATGTGTAAAGATGTTTATATAATTAATAATTAATTTTTAGATTTTTTTTTAAAAAAAGTAATTCTCAGAATTAAAAAAAAAAAATCAATGACTAAACGAGCTACCCGGCTCGTCTCGTTTAACTGCTACCCGACTCGGCTCGTTAGGCTCGCGAGTAAACTCGACCCGACTCGTATAATAAACGAGCCGGGTTCGGTGGGGATTTTCGGCTCGTTTAACAACCGAGCTCGGCTCGACTCGTTTAAAAAAACCCGGCTCGATTTAAAGCTCGGCTCGACTCGAATTACAGCTCTAAATATAGTTGAATGATGATTGAATGATGTACTATAATTATTAGTTAAAATTTTATGAAACAAACACAATCTTATACATAGACGCTTCAAAGTAATCAAAACAAAAAGTTAAAAAAACCAATGGAAGGAAAATTGTTAATAAATTTATCTAATGATATCCTTTTTAGATTACAATTTCTTTTTTGATAATGTAAGGAAAATTGTTAATAAATTTATACAACCTTTTTTAATGATATCCTTTTTATATGATATAATCTTGATCATCTATTTTTAAAACTATTAGATTTGACGGTTGAGATTATTTTGGTAATATAGTAATATCATTTTTTATTAAAGTTTCCTTTTTAATATGATATAATCTTGATCGATTATTTTTAAAAATATTAGATTGGACGGTTGAGATTATTTGGTAGTATAGTGATTAAACCAAAATTATGGATAAGATATCTTTTGCGCTTATTATATATAAAGATATAATTGTTAAATACGAAAGTTAAATATTTTCATACAAAAATGGTTTTGTTTTGTGAAATCAAATTAGAGGGTGTTTGGCCCCCCTTTTCTTTTCTTTTTTTCCCCCCACTTTAAGTGATTCCCACCCATTTGGCTCCCCTGTTTTTTTTGTGAATTAAAGTAGAAGTAGGCTAAAAAAAAAAGTACCCTTGAGGTACTTTTTTCCCACTTTTTTTTTCCTAATATCAATTTTTATGTATTTGAGTCACCTTTTTAACTTGTATTGTATTCTTTGCATATATTTGTATTTTATACTTTCAAAAAATATAAATTTCTTTTTTTTTTAATTAATTTTTTAAAAATAAATTTTGTTAGGAATAATTCATAAGTTGTGATGTTAAGAATAGAATTTACACATTATACTTCTTGTAATCCTAATCTTATAAAGGATTTAGCACTGTATTTAGGTTTTATGTGTAAGACAGTTATCTGTATAGTTTAGTCAGGAATGAACAGTGTATCGGAGACTACATGTCAGGAATAGAGAGCAAATCCTGATGATGGTTCAATACTGATGGGTGATCAGATACTGATGCAGTGTACAGATCCTGATATCAGTCATGTTACTGATGATGTCATTATGGATGCTACAGAAACTGGCAAGTGCTATAAAATAGGATCGTTGTTTGAAGAACAAGCAAGAAGATATTATGAAGGAAAGAGTTTTTCTATTGAAGGAAACTATCGACTAGAAGGCAGAACATTGTCATGTATAGATTATATCTTTCTGTTATTAGTTGATAGGTAGCATTATAAATACTCTCTCAATATCATTGTAAAGAGCGTGTGAGGCGTGAGTCGAACTAGTGAATGTGCGTAGCTCTGTATAAGGTTTGTATTCGAGAGTTCAAAACAAACAGAGAGATATTTGTATTGTCAGCAGCTGCTAAAGGTATTGTACACCTTTGGTAGAGTTTGTATTTGATCTTATTAATACAAACAAGAGTTTGATTCATTCGTTTATTCTTGTTCTTATAATCAAGCAAAAATCAGACACGATTATATAACTTGTATTCAACCCCCCCTTCTACAAGTTATTCGAGTTAACAATTGGTATCAGAGCAGGTTGATTACGAGTAATCATAAAGATCTGCAATCATGTCTGGTTACAAGGATGGGAATACTAAAATCCCTATGCTCAAGAGAAACGAATATACTCTATGGGAAGTAAAGATGTTGCATCATCTGGAAGCAACAGATCCTGATTATCTTGACAGAATCAGAGATGGACCTTTTGTTCCAACAAAGGTCGTTGGACAAGCAACTGTTGATGGTGTGGTTGTTCCAGAACATACAGCAGAGAAGCCAAAATCTGAATGGTCAGATAAGGACAAGGAGAATGTTCTCAAAGATGCTAAAGTGAGAAACATATTATTTAACAGTCTTGATTTCGTTCTCACTAACTATGTTCTCTCTTGTAAAACTGCTAAGGATATATGGGACAATCTTAAGGATCACTGTGAAGGAACTAAGCCTGTCAGGAAGAATATGAGGACATTACTTATACAACAGTATGAGTACTTTGAATCCAAGTCTGGTGAGTCACTTACTGATACCTTTGATAGGTTTACAAAACTCATCAATGAGATGGCCATGCATGGTAAATATTATGACTTGGAGGATATGAATACAAAGTTCATGAAAGCTTTGCCTGATTTCTACAATGAGAAGATATCTGCGATTGAGGAAGCTAATGATCTGGATGAGATTTCATTAGAGGCAGTATATGGAAAATTAAGAGCTTATGAACTTGACAAGCAGCAGAAAAAGAGCAGGAGTGAAGGAAAGATGAAGACTATTGCACTTACTGCTCAATCTGAAGTAAAGAAGCTTCCTGAAGAACAGCATGAAGAGATTGCTGTAAAGAATTCGAGGAAGAAGAAAAGCAAAGAAAGTTCTGAGTCAGAGACTACTGATATGGACTCTGACAACAATGATTCTGAATCTGAGATGCAAGAACTCTTTGCTATGTTTGCTAAAGCTTTCAAGAAAGGAAAATTCAACAGGAGAAGATTTAGCAAAGGACCTTTTCAAAAGAAGGAGGAGAAGAAGAGTGACAAGAGCAAAAGTACAATTGTCAAGCTTGATAAGGCCAAGATCAAGTGCTTTAACTGCAGCGAGCTTGGACACTTTGCTAGTGAGTGTAAGAAGCCTAGGAATTCAGGAAAGGGTAATGCACTTATGGTCACACAGAAAGATTGGGCTGATTCCAGTGACTCTGAAGATGAATTGGATTATGAAAACATTGCATTGATGGCCAATAGTTCAGACAAACCTGGATCTCCAAAGAAAACTTCTCCATCCTCTGTTAAGGTATCACTTCACTCTCTTGATTCATTTGATAGCTTAAATTCTGATGAAATTAGATCTATCCATGCTGAGTTTAAGAATCTTATGACTAATTTTAGAATTCTTACTTGTGAAAGAGATGAACTTAAGGTTAAGAATGATAAATTAGTTGATAGAAATAATTTTCTTGAATCTGAATTAATTCAAATGGAAGAATACAAGTTGAGTTCTGATAAAGCTAAGCATGATTATAGTGTAATTCTTGAGGCTTATGACTATGTCAGAAAAGAACTAGAAGAAGAGAGAGATGTGATTAAGACCATTAACAATTCCAGTAAGAAGACAATAGAAATCTTTGAGAGTGGAATTCGTGGTAAGGTTAATGGTTTAGGTTTTGATAAGGCTAGACAAGAAGAAAAAGTAGCTATTGTCAATGATGATAGTAAGGTAGAAACTAACACATCTAAATCTGAAGGTAAGAAAATTGTTTCTGAACCTAATTATGTTAAATTTGTTGATTCAAAAGGTACCCCTGTTGTACACAAGAGAATTAACAATAGTTATTCAGATGAGAAAGTGTTAGAGAAACCTAAGAATGTAAACATAAGGTTTCTGTCTAAGTCTCAGTTGAAACAGAGATTAGATGGTCTTTCAGAGTCTAGCAAGATCAAGAGAAATAGGAATGGAAAAGAAGGTATTAACAAAGAGAATAATTACAAGAATGTACCTGATGCACCTAGGAAAAAATGCTATAAGTGTGGAAATCATAATCATTTGGCCCTAGACTGCAATCAAAAACCTTCTTGGAAAACTGAGTCCAGATTCCCCAAGACTCAGAAAATTCAATACCAACCACAAAAAGCTTGTTATCATTGTGGTAGTTTACTTCATTCCATTTACATGTGTAGAGAATATCATGAACTGTATTATGACCATTATTCTTTGAAATCTGAAACTCCTAGTCACAAACAGCTTGTGAGATCAGAGTCTAAAGTTGACTCTGCAACAGGTAAAATAAATGCAAAATCTTCAAAGTCTGTTGTCTCTAAATCTAGTAAGAAAGGATCCAATCAAAGTTGGGTCCTAAAAAATTCTAACTAGTTACTTTTTGTTTGCAGGGCATAGGAAAGAAGCATTCAATTATCTTGGACAGTGGATGCTCTGGACATATGACTGGAAAGAAGTCCCTGCTTACAAAGTTTGAGAGGAAAGCTGGCCCAGTAATATCTTTTGGAGATGGCAACAAAGGAGAAACTCTGGGATATGGCTCAATTATTTTGGGGAATGTCATCATAGAAAATGTAGCACTGGTTGAAGGCTTGAAACATACTCTTTTAAGTATAAGTCAACTGGGTGATAAAGGTTACAAATCAATCTTTGACAGAGAAGGATGCAAAGTCTTGAATATGCAGAATGGAGACATTGTTCTAACTGGTCAAAGGCATGGTAACATATATGAAGCCAGCTTAAGTGATACATCTAAAGGAATTGTTAGATGTCTCTACAGCAAAGCAACAAGTGATGAAAGCTGGAATTGGCACAAGAAGCTCTCACATCTTAATTTCAAGAAGCTTAATCAACTTGTTAAACACAATTTGGTGAGAGGCCTACCTCAGGCGAATTTTGTGCAAGATGGACTTTGTGATGCATGTCAGTTTGGAAAGCAAAGAAGAACCACTTTCAAGAGCAAGACTGAAAATTCAATTACTGAACCATTTCACATGCTACATCTTGATCTGTTTGGTCCAGTAAACATTATGTCTATCAGCAAGAAAAGATATGCTCTAGTTATGGTGGATGATTTCACAAGGTTCACATGGGTGTTCTTTCTACACAAGAAGGATGAAGCTCCTCAGCAAATCATTGAACTCATCAAGAATATTCATAATAACTCTGAGTACAAAGTCAAAGTACTTAGGAGTGACAATGGTACAGAATTCAAGAATTCTACAATGGAGGGGTTTTGTGCAGACAATGGAATCACTCAACAGTTTTCTGCACCTGGTACACCTCAACAAAATGGTGTAGTGGAAAGAAAGAACAGGACTCTCATAGAGGCAGCAAGAACCATGCTTGCAGATGCAAAACTTCCAACCTACTTTTGGGCAGAAGCTATTAACACTGCATGTTTCACTCAGAACTGTACCTTGGTAAATAGTCATGGAAAAACTCCCTATGAGATGATCAAAGGAAAGAAACCAAGTGTGAAATATTTTCACATCTTTGGATGCAAATGCTATGTCCTAAAAGTTCATCCAGAACAACTTGGAAAATTTGAAGCCAAATCGGATGAAGCAATTTTTCTAGGATATTCAGCATCTAAGGCCTTCAAAGTTTATAATCTCAGAACTCACATTGTTATGGAATCAATTCATGTTGCATTTGATGATAAGAAATTTGGAATTTTGCAAACTGATGAAAGCCATGACAAATTGGAATTTGAAAATCTGAAGAATTCTGAGATACTCTCAAGTGATGATGAAGGTTCTCCAGAAGAAATTTCTATTGCTTCTCAAAGGAATGCTACTGTTGAGGGGGAGCAAATAAATCAGAGAGAACACAGTGATCATCAGGAGCAGACTAGTCTTTCAGAATCTATTCCATCAGGAATTGATGTTTCAGAGTCTACTCCATCAGGAACTGACCTTTCAGAGTCTTCTGAGGAAAGATCAGTAACTAGCAGCAATATGGAATCTACTGATTCTATTGATCAAAGGAGAGTTTTTGAAGGTAGAGAGAATTCTTCTACAAGAGATACCACTAACTTAGGGGGAGAGACTAGCAGAGTTGATTTACCACCTGTTAGAAAATGGACAAAGGATCATACTGAAGATTTGATAATTGGTGATCCAAATAGTGGTGTTCGAACTAGAAGATCAATTCAAAATGAATGCTTGTATAGTTGCTTTCTCTCAAAGAATGAACCTAAGAAGGTTGAAGAAGCCTTACAGGATCCTGATTGGGTAATTGCAATGCAGGAGGAGTTAAATGAGTTTGAGAGAAACAAAGTTTGGAAACTGGTACCAAGACCTAAAGATAGATCTATTGTTGGTGCAAGATGGGTTTTCAGAAACAAGCTAGATGAATCTGGTATGATTGTAAGAAACAAAGCAAGACTGGTGGCCAAAGGTTATTCTCAGGAAGAAGGCATTGATTATGATGAGACCTTTGCACCTATAGCAAGATTGGAAGCAATCAGAATGTTTCTTGCATTTGCAGCTCATTCAAAATTCAAGGTATACCAGATGGATGTAAAGAGTGCTTTTTTAAATGGCAAACTTGATGAAGAAGTGTATGTAGAACAGCCACCTGGATTTGTTGATTCAAAGTTTCCAAATCATGTCTACAAACTTGACAAGGCACTCTATGGACTAAAGCAGGCACCAAGAGCATGGTATGAGACTTTGTCTAAATTTCTTCTTGAAAATGGCTTCACAAGAGGTACAATTGACAAAACTCTATTCTTTAGAAAGATAAAAGGTGAATTGCTTTTAGTTCAAGTTTATGTTGATGATATTATTTTTGGTTCTACTAATGAAAAGTTGTGTGCTAAGTTTAGCAAGCTTATGCAGTCTAAGTATCAGATGAGCATGATGGGTGAACTAAATTATTTCTTAGGCTTGCAGGTCAAACAGACTGAGACTGGTATTTTCATTAATCAGTCAAAGTATATCAAAGATCTTTTAAGAAGGTTTGACTTTCAAGACTGTGCAGTTGCAAAAACACCCATGGCAACAGCCACTAAACTAGACTCTGATCCTAAGGGGAAGAGTGTGGATAATACTAGTTATAGAGGCATGATAGGCTCATTGTTATATCTAACTACAAGTAGGCCAGATATAATGTTTTCTACCTGTTTATGTGCTAGATTCCGAAGTAATCCTAAGGAATCTCATTTAATTGCTGTGAAGAGAATCTTTAGATATCTCAAAGGAACTCCAAATCTTGGTTTGTGGTATCCTAGAGAATCTGATTTCTTTCTAATTGGCTATTCAGACTCTGATTATGCAGGGTGTAAGATAGACAGGAAAAGCACTACAGGTACATGTCAATTTTTGGGAAATAGATTGATTTCTTGGGCAAGCAAGAAGCAACAATCTGTTTCAACCTCAACTGCAGAAGCTGAGTACATAGCAGCAGGCAGTTGTTGTGCACAGCTCCTTTGGATAAGAAATCAGTTGCTGGATTATGGAATGACACTTAGTAATATTCCTATGTTTTGTGATAATACTAGTGCTATTAAAATTGCAGAAAATCCAGTTCAACATTCAAGGACTAAGCACATTGATGTCAGGTATCATTTTATTAGAGAACATATTGAGAATGGTACTGTGGAACTTCATTTTGTTCCTACTGACAAATAGCTTGCAGATATTCTAACTAAACCACTTGATGAGACTACATTCAGTAGACTAGTAAGTGAGTTAGGAATGTTAAATTTTTAGATCTTTAACATCTGCAAAAGTAGCAAGGTATGTTGTTCTTAGCTTATAGACTTGATATTCCTATCAGGATCTATATTTGATTGTTAAATGCTTGAGCTATGACACATTGCCTTGATAAATTTCAGTATGATAGACTTGTTAATAATCATCAGGATTAGATTTGTCATCAGGATGCTGACGTCATCAGTATTGTGTCAGTATTAGGATTATGAAAATTGCTTCAGATCCTGACGTTTACTTTGTGTAGTAATCTGATTCTGTGATGTGTTAAGTCTATGCTAGCAAGTTTTGATATTTGCATACTGATAATTTATACATCATTCAAAAATCAAAAGACAAGCAGATAACAAGAAATTGTATTTTCATTAATAAAAATCATTACATGGAAATGAAATACAACATCTTTTCGTCTAAATTTCTACTATATACTTGTCTTTGATATGAACTCTGAGGTACAGGACAAGGAGCATCTCAAGAAATCCATCAGGGGATGAAAGCCTCGTTTGCTCTTGGATTCCTTGTCTGGGCGACTTGAATGAGAGCAGCTAACTTAAATGAATAGCATCTCCATCAAGATCAACCTCAGACTCTCGGCCAAATTCTTCATCCTCAAGTTTTGAGGAGGTTAGGGGAAGATTGTATCCAACAGATGGATGTTCTAGGAGAAACCTCTGGATATTATCGAAAACCAATCCATTCATGATTAGTTCGATGAGAAGAGTCGTTTGTTCAAAGAGATGATCAAGAACAGGATGTTCATTGACCAAGAAAAATCTTAAAAATGGGTTTGAAGGGATTTTTGGTTTGAGAAGCATTGTTGAGAAGAAAAGAAATTGAAAGGTTATGGAGAATGGCACAAGGCGTTTGGTTCTTTTAAAGGAAGACGTGAGAAGCTGAGCAGTCACTTGGAAGTCTTAATGAAGTCAAATGCTAATTATTGCATGAGACTGTATTTCTTGTTTCAAGAAATATTGAAAATATCTAACCAATTGATTTTCTGTTCAGATTAATTGTTTATTTTCTTTTTCAGATAAAAGAAAGATGCCACGTGGAAAACTCCATATTAAGTCTCTGATGATATTGATCAGGATTTCATGAGTGATCATCAGGATTTGAAAATTATATTTTTAAATCAAATTGCATTTTGTGATTATTTTGATGAGAGGTCATCAGGAAAAGGAAGCTGATCAGTATTACTTATTTATACCCTGATTTATTTCATGAAAATCAATTTTGGATTTTATTTTCCAAAAATCATGGGTAACCGCATTTTTCAGGGACTGACACCTGTCAATCTACGTGTCAACGTGGGATAGTGGTCTGAAAGATTTGTGAAATATATTTGTTTTGAAACTCTAATCGTGTAATTGCTTTCTCTAATCTTACATTCTCTAAAGCAAAAATCACTCTTGAGTTTTCAAAATCACTAATCCATTTCAAGAATTTTTCAAGTTTCTTTTCAGATCAAGAATGGCAGCTCAGAGAAGATTACCTAAATCAGTAGCCTTCAAGTTTGGTGACTTTGATTTTATGACAAACAATCATGTTGCAGCTATCACCAACAAGGAAGGAGTGTCATCTGATTTTCATCCAATCATGGACTTTCTGGCGTATGGACCATTAAGTTATGCATTGACAGCATCTCCACAGATTAATCAAGTAGCTGTTTCACAAGCTTGGGAGAATGCTGAGGTAATTGATTTTACTCAGAGTCAATCAGGTAAGATTGTTCTACATTTAGGACGAGATTCATTTGACATTACTGAATCTGTTGTTAGTTCAGTACTTTGCTTACCTGTTACTGATAGTTATGAGAATGTACCATCTGATGATAATATAAGAACTATGTTGTCTGAATCAGGTTATAGTGGACCTCTAGATAACATGAGCCAGTTGAATAGGTCTTTTCTAAGAAAGGAATGGTCTTTTTACTTTGATCAAATTGCTAAATGTTTTACTGGCAAATGTAGTTCTTTTCAACAAATTACTTCTGTTACATCTCATATTGCTTATAGTTTGCTTTATGACAGAGTAATTAACATTGGTCATATTATCTTAAGTCAGATGAGTATTAAACTTGGGTTAAGAGATCAAAACAGGAAAATGGTTTATTATCATAGATTTATGCAATTGTTTATTAACCATTTTATTCCTGATGTTGAAGCTAGATTTGGTAGGGAACATTGTGTTTCTTCTTATGAACAGCAAAAGAGAATTTTCTCTGATATTACAAAGAAGGACAATGAAAAGAATCTAGATGAAATACCTGCAATTCATTATCCACATCATTTTCAGGTAATTCTTAAAACTCATCTTCCTACTCTCTACAATTCTTCTTTCTTTTGTGGTGAAATGGCTCAGGAATCTCAATTGGAGGAGAACCCACCTGTGTCTACCCAAGTAGCCCAAAACATCATAGTCTCTGAAACAATTCAAGAACCAAATTTTGATCCACAGCCTATTGTTTCAAAGAAACCAACCTCTGGTGTTTCTCAAAAGACATCAGTTGTAAGGAAGAGAAGATTTGTTGTGTCAAGTAGTAGTAGTAATTCTAGTGAAGATGATGATGATTTAACTCTTGCAGAGAGAGCAGAATTGAAGGCTGCAATTCAACTTTCTGTGTTAGTACAAAGAGATGAAAAACCTAGTCACAGCCAGGCTGCAGTCTCTCAAAAGGCTGTAGTTCTTAAAAAGGGAAAACAGTTACTGGATACTGTCTCTCAAAAGACTGTGTCTATTGAACAAAGATCTCATCCCAAGATCACTTCTGTGTCTACACCTCTTGAGTCTTCTCAGGATAAATCTTTTGCTCACTATATCAGGAGAACAAGGAGAAAGATTCAATTGTCACCTACACACACAGAGTCTAGTCCAACTAATATCATGCAGGTTTCTACAAATCAAGCTACGTCTATGTCAGTATTTGACAAGAGAGATCTGGATATTGATTCTTCATGGGAAACTACATTATCATACAGACTGGCTATGGGACTAATTTCTCTCAAAGTGAAGTTGTCAAGGCCTGTTCTAGACTTTCTGATTGAAAGAGTACCAAAACTTTTATTTCCAGATGAATATGGACTTCTACATCAAAGACTTGACTTAATGAAGATGTATTTCTATGTATCTGTCAGAAGACAATTAGTCAAGAAATTTGGACTCTCGAAGCATGTTGCACTTCAATCACTTCATGCATATTTATTTGACAAGGATGTAATTATTGAAGATGCTTCAGCTCAAGGTGAACAACTGGAGGAAGTAGATAGAGGGAAGCAGTCAACAGAAGATACTATTGCACCAGTGGTGAGTAGTAGGAAAGATCAGATCACGGTCACTGCAACACAAGAACCATCTAGTCAGAGGAAGGATGACTCAGGAGCTGTGATAGCTGATGTTGAAAGGTCTTCTGTGATGACTGAGAATGCAAGTGAGATACCCTATGATATGGGAGGAATGACTTTGGTTGATTTTTCTGAAGATCAAACAAATTTTGTTCAGTCAGAGTCTATCCACCTTGAGGGTGTGTCTCAGCAAACAACACTTAAAGACGGTGATGTACTAACTATGATGTCTAATGAAGTATTACTGAAGACATCAGAGTCTAGTAAAGAACCTGAAAGTGGTATACTGGAGCCTGTAGTTTCTGAAAGGAAAGAAGATGATTGTATGGGTTCAGAGACTATAGCAGCTCACTCCTTGGAGAAAACCTCAAGCCACATGCCATATGAGGAACCCTCTCTCCATGTGAGTTCAGGTATAAAAACTCCTTCTAAACTCTATTTTTCTGTAGGTCATGAGAGCACTTATCCAAATTTGAGTGATACACTTGAAAAGATGGATATTGATCCACAATTTGAGCGGCTGGCTCCTGACCAGGCAAAAGGTGAGGTAGAAAGAGTGTTGACTTTAGTAAGTCAAAGTGAAAATGAGGGTATGGATGATCAACTCCATAGTGAGGGAGAGAAAATTAGGAAACCATCATTTGATTTCTGGGATCAGGTTTTTCCTGAATCTTGGTCTGAAAATTTGGGTATGGATGCTGGTACTTATTCATTCATCAAAATGTATCAGAAGAATGACCTAGCACATCACAATGCAAAGCCAGAAGTTAAAGCTCAGAAGCAAAAGGAGAGGCTTGCAGAAATCATTAACAGGAGAGGTGCCAGGATAAAGCAATCTCTTGATACATATGTACCAGATGAAGATCCTAATGATCCTAGTGTTCCTTTGTATGTACTTCCAATATCAGCTAGAATTGAGACATCAACAGTCTCTGATCACTCTAAGGAGGAGTCAGGATTTGAAGATGTTAGTACACAGAATACTGGTGAAGGAGATGATGATCATGTTTCAGTTCCAGAACAGAAAGATGAAGACGTTGATACTTCTAATCAGGTTTTATTACTTGAATATCATACAACTCAAGCAACTTCTTCTACAAGACTTGAAGATAAAGTTCTTTCTGATTCTGATACTGAAGATACTAGAAGCACTTCCAATATTGAAGTTCATTCTGATGTTTTGAAAGATATTCAGAATTCTCAAATTGCTATTCAAACAAGACTTCAATCACTTGAAGATAACCAAGTCACAATTATGGAAAATCAAGCAGTTCTTATGAATCTCATTTGTTCTGTTTCTGAATCTCTTGGAATTAATGTTGCTGATGTCAAAAAGGGGGAGATAAAGACAATTCAAAGACAACAACAACACTACCAGACTGAAGGAGATAAAGATAAAGCTGGGGGAGATAAAGATTAGACAAATGGTAGTAAAAAGAAGAACCAGGAGTGACAGCTACCAGACTGAAGGAGATAAAGATAAAGCTGGGGGAGATAAAGATTAGACAAATGGTAGTAAAAAGAAGAACCAGGAGTGACAGTGGTGAATCTCAGCTAGGAAGTGGTAAGGAAGAGCAGCATTAATAGTTAAAATTCTTTCTTCTAAGTACTGGATAAATGTCTACATCTGAGAAGGAGGTACTTAACTTCATAATTCTACATTCATAAATTCTATTCTGGTTGTATTGTTATATGTTTTGACATCCACAACTTAGATTTATGCTTCAGTTTGTAAAGCATAAATAGGGGGAGATTGTTAGGAATAATTCATAAGTTGTGATGTTAAGAATAGAATTTACACATTATACTTCTTGTAATCCTAATCTTATAAAGGATTTAGCACTGTATTTAGGTTTTATGTGTAAGACAGTTATCTGTATAGTTTAGTCAGGAATGAACAGTGTATCGGAGACTACATGTCAGGAATAGAGAGCAAATCCTGATGATGGTTCAATACTGATGGGTGATCAGATACTGATGCAGTGTACAGATCCTGATATCAGTCATGTTACTGATGATGTCATTATGGATGCTACAGAAACTGGCAAGTGCTATAAAATAGGATCGTTGTTTGAAGAACAAGCAAGAAGATATTATGAAGGAAAGAGTTTTTCTATTGAAGGAAACTATCGACTAGAAGGCAGAACATTGTCATGTATAGATTATATCTTTCTGTTATTAGTTGATAGGTAGCATTATAAATACTCTCTCAATATCATTGTAAAGAGCGTGTGAGGCGTGAGTCGAACTAGTGAATGTGCGTAGCTCTGTATAAGGTTTGTATTCGAGAGTTCGAAACAAACAGAGAGATATTTGTATTGTCAGCAGCTGCTAAAGGTATTGTACACCTTTGGTAGAGTTTGTATTTGATCTTATTAATACAAACAAGAGTTTGATTCATTCGTTTATTCTTGTTCTTATAATCAAGCAAAAATCAGACACGATTATATAACTTGTATTCAACCCCCCTTCTACAAGTTATTCGAGTTAACAAATTTACTTTAAGTAGAATTAGCCAAACAGATACACCTAACTTTAAGTAAAAATTATCACTTTTCACTTAAAGTGAGTAAGTAGCACTTTAAGTGATAAGTAACATTTTTTAAGTTATGCCAAACACCCTCTTAGGTTCCACGTGTACATATTTGGCACCCGTTTGGCAACGGGCTTTAAGCAGAGCTTCAATTCATTTTTTACTATAAATAAAAAAATGTCTGTTTGTGTAATCTATACTATTATGGGTTATAGACTCTAGAGAGAATACCTTAAAAAGAGAATGAGAGAACACATCATCTAACCATTAAATCTATTAGATCTAATGGTCCTGCCAAGGGCACCCAATACAAAAAAGTCTTATAATTATATCTTCTATCCATTCATTAAAAAATATATAATTTTTTTTAAAAAAAATAATAATGATGATGTCACTGTGACGTCATAACAGGTTTTTGAATTTTTTTTGAATTTTTTTTTTATGAATGGATAGAGGGTAGAATTCATTAAAAAATATATAATTTTTTTTTCAAAAAATAATAATGATGATGTCACTGTGACGTCATAACAGGTTTTTGAATTTTTTTTGAATTTCTTTTTGAATTTTTTTTTATGAATGGATAGAGGGTAGAATTATAAGACTTTTTTGTATTGGGTGCACCTGGCGGGGCCATTAGATCTAATAGATTCAATGGTTAGATGATGTGTTCTGTCGTTCTCTTTTTAAGGGTGTTCTCTCTAGAACCTTGACCATTATATAAAAGCCGAAACATTAAAAGTTTTGTTGGTTGGTACCTGTTGATTTTACTCATTTACCCTTACTTATTTACAGATAAAATTCATCCTACTAACTAATCAAGTTATATCTTTATATCTAGCTAAAATTTATCTTTTACTAATCAATTTCCTTTTTCAGGTTAAACATATTTTTCAATACTAAGTAATTTCCTTATTTCTCCTTTACTAATCAATTTCTTTTTCAGGTTAAACATATTACCTTTTCTATTTTTCAATTCAATACCAAATACTTTCCTTTTTAGGAAAAATATAATATCTTCTACATTTATCTAACTAAAAAGTATATTATAATTACTATTAACTAATCAATTAACTTTGTCAGCCAAAACACGTTAACTTTTCTCATTCCTCTAACTAAAATATTTCTTTTTCCAATTATATCACGGGTTACCTTTTTCGGCTAAAACACTGTTTTCTCTAACTAAAACCACTCTTTTTCCAATTATATCACGGACGATTTGATTTAATAAAAATAAAATAATAATATTATAATGCTAATAATTAACCGATTCCCTTTTCAGCTAAAATGTATCATCTTTTTATTTTTTCTAATTAAATTTCTTTTTTTTTTTCTAAAAATATCACGAGTAACATCAATTTCTCATTTTCTAAAAACACTACGAGCAATTTTTTTTATTTAGTAAAATAACAATCAAAATATAATTACTATACACTAATCAATTACCATTTTCACCTAAAGCATGTCACCTTTTTAATTTTCACGTTACCTTTTCTATTTTTTCAAACTAAAATATCTTTTTTTCCAATTATATCACGGACGATTCTATTTAATAGAATAAAATAATAATATTATAGTAGTAATAATTAACCAATTACCTTTTTCAGTTTAAATGTATTATCGTTTCTATATTTCTAAACTGAAATCCTTTTTTTTAAAAATACCACGGGTAACATTAATTTCTCCTTCTAAAAATATTACGAGCAATTTTATTTAATAAAATAACATAATTAAATTATAATTACTATAATATAATCAATTACCTTTTTGATATAAAACATGTTACCTTTTTAATTGTCTCTAACTAAGTTCTCTCTTTTTCCAATTATATCACGGACATTTTATTTAATAAAAACAAAAATAATAATTTTATAATTACTAATAATTAACTGATTAACTTTACAACTAAAACCTGTCATCTTTTCTGTATTTTCTAACTAAAATCTCTCATTTTCAAAAAATATCACGGATAACATTTAAATAATTATGATCATCATCTCATTTAAAAATTTAAACTTACAAAATTTATGTTTTAAAAATATTAATTCAAATTAATGAAAAATTTCATATAATTTTAAAAATCCGTGTATGGCACGGGTTTTAAGCTAGTAAGTTAGAAATTGAGTTAAATTTAAAAAAATAGTTTAAAGTTAATATCATTATTCAAATTGATAATTGATAATGAGTTATTTTATTTTGAATTTTTTTATTAAAGTTATTTGAATGAGTTATTTTATTTTGATTTTTTTTATTAAAGTTAATATCATTATTCAAATTGATAATTTATCAAATTTATTTTTACTAGCTTATAACCCGTGCGATGCACAGATATTTGTTGATATGTAATAAATTTTATTTTATGTTATAATTATATTTTATATAATCATTATTTAAAATATTTTATTTAAATTTTAATATTAACAATTTAATATAAATTTAATTAATGATATGCATGGTTTAAACTTATATTATAAAATTTAAAATAAATATGTCGTTGATAAAATTTGAAACTTGAAATTTTAGTAAATTAATTTAATCATATAATATATTTAATAATTAGATCTAATGATTCTGATTTTTTGCTAAAAATTTAATGGTCATTATTCGTAATACGAATTTCTATTATATTTTGTTACTGATTATATGATATGGTGTGATATTTTTGGGTATATATTAATTAGAGAAAACTGGCCCTGAGGTTGTCCTCAGGCACCTCTCCTAAGGTTATAATATAATTGTACTTATAAAATAAAGGGCCCCGCAGGGGCATTTTTGTAAATATAACCTTTTTTTTTAGTAAGTTACACAAATATCCTTAATTTTGTATGGAAATTATTTTAACCTCAGGTAGTATCCTGAGGGTAATCTCAGGCACATGAAACCCATATTAATTATTGCTAGATATGAATTGATTGGAAAATATGATATGATTGAGGTTTTTAGGTGTTTATAAAAGCTAATATCTTCAACTAAAAGTAAATGTGAAAAAGGCAATCGGCTAATTGCCTTTAATTGTATTATGTTATTATTTATTTTGGGTGTTTTAATAGTATATATATCATATATATTTTTCTTTATAATGAAGGGTAAATAAGTAAATTCATGAAATACCAAAAAACATATACCAAAAAATAGGTAGTAAAATTTTTAATGTTTCGGGTATGATATAATTATTAATTAATTTTAATTTAATATAATTTTAATATACTCATATTTACGGATTATACTAATGTTTCTTTATTATAAACAACGTATGCAGATTTTTAATATATTTTATTAACAATTGAAAAATATGGTGTGATATTTTCGGGTATATATTAATGGTTGTAAAATTGGTTTTAAATTAAAAAGGTAACGTGTTTTAATTCGAAAGAAAATATTAATGAAGATTAGTTTTAAATTAAAAAGGAAACGTGTTTTAATTCGAAAGGAAATATTAATGATTGGAAGATACATTTATGTTTTTAGGTGTTTATAAAAAGGTAATATCTTCAATTAAAAGTAAATGTGAAAAAAAGGCAAGCGACTACTTACCATTAATTATATTATGTTATTATTTATTATAGGTGTTTTAAAAGTATAAATATCATATATTTATTTTTCTTTTTAATAAAGGGTAAATAAGTAAATTCACGAAGTACCAAAAAACTGGTACCAAAACTTTTAATGTTCCGGAATTTATATAATAGTAAAATATTAATGAAGATTAGTTTTAAATTAAAAAGGTAACATGTTTTAATTCGAAAGGAAATATTAATGATTGGAAAATACATTGATGTTTTTAGGTGTTTATAAAAAGGTAATATCTTCAATTAAAAGTAAATGTGAAAAAAGTCAAGCGACTGCTTACCATTAATTATATTATGTTATTATTTATTATAGGTGTTTTAAAAGTATAAATATCATATATTTATTTTTCTTTTTAATAAAGGTTTAAATAAGTAAATTCACGAAGTACCAAAAAACTGGTACAAAAAAACAGATACCAAAACTTTTAATGTTCCGGAATTTATATAATAGTAAAATATTAATGAAGATTAGTTTTAAATTAAAAAGGTAACGTGTTTTAATTCGAAAGGAAATATTAATGATTGAAAAATACATTGATGCTTTTAGGTGTTTATAAAAAGGTAATATTTTCAATTAAAAGTAAATGTGAAAAAGGCAAGCGATTGCTTATCATTAATTATATTATGCTATTATTTATTATAGGTGTTTAAAAGTATAAATATCATATATTTATTTTTCTTTTTAATAAAGGGTAAATAAGTAAATTACGAATATCAAATCCGGATAAATATCAAAGAATACAAAATTTCTTAAAAAGAAAGACTCTTCAGCCTTGTTCGTATCGGGTCCGAATCAGGGTAACATAGTAAATATCCTAAAAACTTCTGGTACCAAAAAATAGGTACCAAAACTTTTAATGTTTCGGAATTTATATAATAGTAAAATATTAATGAAGATTAGTTTTAAATTAAAAAGGTAACGTGTTTTAATTCGAAAGGAAATATTAATGATTGGAAGATACATTGATGTTTTTAGGTGCTTGTAAAAAGGTAATATCTTCAATTAAAAGTAAATGTGAAAAAAGGCAAGCGACTAAAAACACAACACAACACAACGTACTCAGTATATCCCGCATGAGCAGGGTCTGAGGGGGTAGGATAGTACGCAGCCTTGCCCCTACCCAATGGTAGAGAGGCTGTTTTCGGTTTTTGACCCCCGGCAGGAGTCGAACTCGTGACCTCACGGTTCACGGGTAGGGCAATCGACTACTTACCATTAATTATATTATGTTATTATTTATTATATGTGTTTTAAAAGTATAAAAATCATATATTTATTTTTCTTTTTAATAAAGGGTAAATAAGTAAATTCACGAAGTACCAAAAAACTGGTACCAAAAAACAGGTACCAAAACTTTTAATGTTCCGGAATTTATATAATAGTATAGATATATATTTTTTATAATGAAGGGTAAATAAGTAAATTCACTTAGTACCAAAAAACATGTACCAAAACTTTCAATGTTTCGGAATTTATATAATAGTATAGTTTTAAATTAAAAGGGTAACGTGTTTTAATTTGGAAGAAAATATTAATGATTGGAAGATATGATACGATTGGTGTTTTTAGGTGTTAATAAAAGGTAATATCTTCAATTAAAAGTAAATGCGAAAAAAGGCAATTGACTACTTACCATTAATTTATGTTATGTTATTATTTATTTTAGAAGTTTTAATAGTATAGATATTATATATATACTAGCTTAAAACCCGTGCGATGCACGGATTTTTTTAATATTATATTAAATTTTTTAATTATTTAAATTAAATTTTTTAAAACATGATTTTTGGAGACTTAAATTTTTAAATGAGATTATATGATGATAATTATATAAATGTTATTCATGATAATTCTAGAAAATGGGGAATTTTAGTTAAAAATTTAGAAAAGATGATGGATTTTAGTTGAAAAAGATAATCGGTTAATTATAAGTAATTATAAAATTATTTTTTTATTAGATAGAATGCCCATGATATAATTGGAAAAATAGAGGATTTGGTTAGAGAAAATTAAAAAGGTAACATGTTTTAGGTGAAAAAGGTAATTGATTAGTTTATAGCAATTATAAGTTAATTATGTTATTTTACTAAATAAATTGCTTGTAATGTTTTTAGAAAAAGAGAAATTATTGTTGCCCGTGATATTTCTAGGAAAAGAGGGATTTTAATTATAAAGTATAGAAAAAATGATATGTTTTAACTGAAAAAGTTAATCGATTAATTATTAGTATTATCATATTACTATTTTATTTCATATAATGGAACTGCCCTTAATATACTTGAAAAATGAGATATTTTAGTTAGAAAAAATAGAAAAGAAAATGGGAAAATTAAAAAGGTGACATGTTTTAGGTGAAAAAGGTAATTGATTAATTTATACTAATTATACTTTTAATTATGTTCAATTACTAATTAAAATTGCTCCTAGTGTTTTTTAGAAAATGAGAAATTAACGTTGTCCGTTATATTTCTAGGAAAAAAGGAAATTAATTAGAAAAAATAGAAAGATGATATATTTTAGTTGAATAGATAATCGATTAATTATTAGTATTGCAGTGCACGGGTTTCTTGTATTATGTTATAAATTTTATTTAATATTAAAATTATGTTTTTATATAAACATTATTTTAATAATTATTTTAATTTTAATTTATTATAATTTAATATACTCATATTTACAGATTATAATAATGTTTTCTTATTATAAACAACGTATATGATTTTTAATATATTTTATTAATAATTGAAAATTTTGGTGTGATATTTTCGAGTATATATTAATGATTGTAAGATTTGTTATAAATTAAAAAGGTAAGGTGTTTTAATTAGAAATATTAATGATTGAAAAATATGATACAATTGATCTTTTTAGGTGTTTATAAAAGGTAATATCTTCAACGAAAGTAAATATGAAAAATGCAATCGACTAATTATCATTTATTATATTATATTGTTATTTATTTTAGGTGTTACATTTTACTTGAAAATTATGGTGTGATATTTTCGGTTATATATTAATGATTGAAAGATTTATTTTAAATTAAAAAGGTAATGTGTTTTAGTTCGAAAGGAAATATTAATGATCGAAATGATATGATATGACGTGTTTTAGTTCGAAATGACATATTAATGATGGAAAGATATGATACGATTCATGTTTTTAGGTGTTTATAAAAGGTAATATCTTGACTACTTACCATTAATTATATTATGTTATTACTTATTTTAGATTGTAAGATTTGTTTTAAATTAAAAAGGTAACGTTTTTTAGACTTTTAGTTCGAAAAGAAATATTAATGATGGAAATATATGATACAATTGATGTTTTAAGTTGTTTATAAAAGGTAGTATCTTGACTAATTATCATTAATTATATTATGTTATTACTTAATTTAGGTGTATTTTTTATAATGAAGGGTAAATAATTAAATTCACGAAGTACCAAAAATAAGTACCAAAAAATAGGTACCAAAAAATAGGTACCAAATTTTTAATGTTTCGATTTTTATATAATAGTATAGATTTGTTTTAAATTAAAAGGTAACGTGTTTTAGTTCGAAAGGAAATATTAATGATGGAAAGAAATAATGCGATTTACTCCCTCCGTCCCTTTGAATTCTTTACGTTTGCGGGCCAGTTTCTGACAGGGATTTTAAGGTGCATTTTAAGGATAGTTCTATAACTTATTTTTGATATTTTATTTTTTTGTATAAAAATATGATTGTTCTATTTTTATATAAAAAAATAAAACATCAAAAATAAGTTATAGAACTATTCTTAAAATGCACATTAAAATGCGTGTCAGACACGCATTTTTATGTAAAGAAATGGGTGGGACAGAGGGAGTATGTTTTTAGGTGTTTATTAAAGGTAATATCTTGACTAATTACCATTAATTATATTATGTTATTACTTATTTTAGATTGTAAGATTTGTTTTAAATCAAAAAGGTAACATGTTTTAGACTTTTAGTTCGAAAGAAAATATTAATGATGGAAAGATGTGATACGATTGATGTTTTTAGTTGTTTATAAAAGGTAGTATCTTGAATAATTAGCATTAATTATATTATGTTATTACTTATTTTAGTTGTATTTATTTTTTTTATAATGAAGGGTAAGTAAGTAAATTCACGAATTACCAAAAAATAAGTACCAAAAAACAGGTACCAAAACTTTTAATGTTTCGGTTTTTATATAATAGTATAGATTTTATTAATAATTGAAAAATATGGTACGATATTTTCGGATATATATTAATGATTGTAAGATTAGTTTTAAATCAAAAAGGAAACGTATTTTAATTCGAAAGGAAATGTTAATGATTGGAAGATATGATAAAAGGTAACATCTTCAACTAAAAGTAAATATGAAAAAGGCAATCGACTACTTACCATTAATTATATTATGTTAATATTTATTTTAGGTGTTTTAATATATATTTTTCTTTATAATGAAGGGTAAATAAGTAAATTCACGAAGTACCAAAAAATAGGTACAAAAAAACTGGTACCAATTTATATAATAATTATTTTTTACATAATTTTTAATTTTAATTAATATAATTTAATATACACATGTTTACGGATTATACTAATGTTTCCTTATTATAAACAAAGTATATTTTTAATATATTTTATTAATAATTGAAAAATATTGTATGATATTTTCGGGTATATATTAATGATTGTAAGATTAGTTTTAAATCAAAAAGGAAACGTATTTTAATTCGAAAGGTAATATTAATGATTGGAAGATATGATAAAAGATAATATCTTCAACTAAAAGTAAATATGAAAAAGGCAATCGACTAATTACCATTAATTATATTATGTTAAAATTTATTTTAGGTGTTTTAATATATTTTTTTATTTATAATGAAGGGTACATAAGTAAATTCACGAAGTACCAAAAAACAGGTACCAAAAAATTGGTACCAAAAAACAGGTACCAAAACTTTCAATGTTTCGGAATTTATATAATAGTATAGATTTTTTATAATGAATGGTAAATAAGTAAATTCACTTAGTACCAAAAAACAGGTACCAAAACTTTCAATGTTTCGGAATTTATATAATAGTACTAGCTTATAACCCGTGCAATGCGCGAGTTTCTTTTAATATGTTATATAAATTTTATTTTATGCTATAATTATATTTTTATGTAATCATTATTTTGTAAAAATTATTTTAATATTATTTAATATAATTTAATACAAATTTAGTTAATCATGATTTAAAATTTATAATATTATAGAATTTTAGATTAAATATGTCGTTGACGGGATTCGAAACTTGAATTTTTAGTAAAATACTTTAATCATAAAATATATCTTATAATTAAATCTAACGGTTCTTATTAATTACTAAAAATCTAACAGTAAAATGGTTTAATATTTTTCGGTATATATTAATGATTGCAAAATTATGTGGTTTAAAATTTATATTATAAATTTTTTTAAAAAATATGTTTGACAGAATTCGAACCTTGAAATTTTAGTGAATTAATTTAAACATATAATATATATAATCATTAGATCTAATGGTTCTGATTTTTTATTAAAAATATAACGGTCATTATTCGTTGTATATATATGTCCATTATCTTTTATTAGTGATTAGACGATATAGTGTTATTTTTTTTGGGTATATATTAGTTATTGTAAGATTATATTTTAAAATAAAAGTTAACGTGTTTTATTTAGAAAGAAATATTATTGATTGGAAGATACGATATCTTAGGTGTTTATAAAAGGTAATATCATCAATCAAGTAAAAGTAAACCTCTTTTAATTAAAAAAAGACAATCGACTAATTATCACTAATTATATTATTTTACTATTTATTTTAATAGTTAGGATGACCGTGCTGAAGATCGAACGGACAAACTTTCAATGCCCGTGTGATGCACAGGTTTCTTTTATTATATAAATTTTATTTAATATTACAATTATGTTTTTATATAATCATTATTTTTAATATTTTTTAAATTTTAATTTAATTTAATTTAATATTCTCATGTTTACGGATTATACTAATGTTTCCTTATTATAAACAATGTATACAGATTTTTAATATATTTTATTAAATAGTGATATAATTGGGGAAAAAAATATTTTAGTTAAAGAAAAGAGAAAAGATAAAAAATTAAATTATTAGTTAACAATAATTATAATTTGTTTTTTAATTAGAAAAAATATAAAAGATATTATATTTTACTTGAAAAATGAAACTGTTTAGTTATTAAAAAAAGGTAACATGTTTAACCTGAAAAAGTAGATTGATTAGTAAAGTACAAAATTTAGTTAAATAAAATATAAAAGAAGATTTTTAAAAGGTAACCCGTGATATAATTGGAAAAAGAGATATTTTTGTTAGAGAAAAGAGAAAAGATAATTTGAATGAAAAAATTAATTAATTAGTTAATAGTAATTATAATATGCTTTTTAGTTTAGATAAAATATAAAAGATATTTTATTTTACTTGAAAAAGGAAACTGCTTAGTTAATAAAAAGGAAAGAAAATGTAACATGTTTAACCTGAAAAAGGAAATTGATTAGTAAAGCAAAAATTTTAGTTAGATAATATTTAAAAAAATATTTTATCTATAATTAAGTAAGCTTAAATTAGTAAAATCAATAGGTATCAACCAACCAAACTTTTAATGTTTCGCTTTAATGATATAATTGGAAAAAGAGATATTTTAGTTAGAGAAAAGATAATTTGAATGAAAAAATTAATTAAGTAGTTAATAGTAATTATAATATGCTTTTTAGTTTAGATAAAATATAAAAGATATTTTATTTTACTTGAAAAAGGAAACTGCTTAGTTATTAAAAAGGAAAGAAAAGGTAAAATGTTAACCTGAAAAAGGACATTGATTAGTAAAACAAAAATTTTAGTTAGATAGAATATAAAAAAATATTTTATCTGTAATTAAGTAAGGGTAAATAGGTAAAATCAATAGGTAACAACCAACCAACCAAATTTTTAATGTTTCGGCTTTAATATAATAATATAGATAGATAGATGTATACATTTTTAATTATTCATAAGTCATTCATAATATAAAATTAACCAAACAAATATTAACATAAATTTTTTATTTTTCACTTATTACTTTAAACAACTTTAAATCGTAAATAATAATTTTAAATTTAGCCTAAGCCAAAACGGCCTCTAAAACATCATTACGTAATTGGAGTGAAAAAGATAAATTGGTTCCGTATGTACTGAAAAAGGGAATTCACTTGCAAAACCAAAACAAACAAACAAACCCTTGCGTTTTGTTTTCCGCCATAAACCCAAACCATCCCTCTCCTCCTCTATAAATACCCACATCACACCCCAACTCAAACAACGCAAACCAAATAAAACCCTCAATTCTTTCAAATTCAATTCGATTCAATCTAACAACATCACGATGCCTCCTCGCGCTTCAAACAAACGAAAATCAAACTCATCCAATTCTAAACCCGCCAAATCAGCTCGTACTCAACCCCCGCCCGCTACTTCTGGTATTTCAACTCTCTCTCTCTCTCTCTCTCTCTCTCTCTCTCTCTCTCTCTCTCTCCATACTGCGTATGTGTCTTTTGATTTTATTTATATACTTTATTGCTTTTCTTGGATTTAAATTTGCATTTAATTTGTTTAGTGTGACATCATATGTATTATGTACACTCTCTTGTGTTACGATATAATTTGCATACTTGAATAATGAATTGAATATAAGTTTTATAATGTCTGGGATGATGCATTGCATAACAAATTTTAAATATGTAATCAACACTTTCAGATGCAAAGATATATTTGTTGTAATTAATTTAGTGGTTTTAAAGTATATTAGAGTTAGATAATTTTTATTTTAGTAGTAGATAATTGATAGGTAGTGTTTTTAATTAGGAATTTGTTTTCTCTTTTATTTGTGATCTTACTTGTTTTACTTGTTTTCCTTGTAATTATCTTTTTTAATTGTAGTTGAATTATGTGAGTTAAATATACCCCTTCCTTTACCCTCCTTTCGCGAAAACCTGTCCTCCTCCTACATCAATTTCTCTACTAGGCTTCACACTCTAATTTGCTAAAAGATATTAATATTAGTTAATTAATAACTTCCAAGCCAAACCAAACATACTCAGTATATCCCCTTAGAGGGTCTGAGGAGGGTAAGATGTACGTGGACCATGCCCCTATTATGAAAGAGTAAGGAGGCTCTTTTCGTGAAAGACCCCCGACTTGGTGCAAGACATAAATAGAAGTGTACATGAGCAATATATCAAAAGTGAAAAATAAGGGAACATTAAAACTAACCTATCATAAACATTTTAAGTAGCAACTCCAAAGATATAAAAATGCGACTAATTACTTAAGTGTTTGAACAATACCTGATCTCATGGTTCACTACACATGGGACTTGCCTATGAGAATGTTAATAAACTTGAGGGAGGGAAGTATGCATAAACACTCAATAACACATCACCAACACAACGATACTAATGTAAATATAAAAGAAATACTACGACCTAACCAACTGTAGACCACCACGATAACTATTCTCAACCACTCTTATACTTCGTCTCCATGAAGCCCTATCTAATGTCATGTCACCTATGAGATTTAAAGCATGCATGTTCAAACTTAATTGATCAGCCCATGTCCTACACGGTCGTCCTCTTTTTCTCTTCCCCCTCACACATACACTTTCAACCCCTCTAACTGGAGCTGATGCGGACATGCCCATACCAACGCAATCATCCATACCTTATTTTCTTTGTAATTGACTCAACACCTAACGCTCGTCTATAGCCTATAGGCATCATTTGGTATCCGATCTGCAATGCGACCACAAGTCCAACGTAACATACACATTTCTACTGTCTCTAATTGATGCGCTTGAGCCTGCCTCAATGGCCAACACTGGGATCTATATAACAATGTCGGTCTAACTGCTACTCTATAGATATTACCCGTCAACTTCAAAGGTACACTTTTATCACACAACACACCTGTAACCGCCCTCCATTTAAGCCAACTCGCCTTAATACGATGCGTAACATTCACAGTAATATCCCCAGTGCTCTGTATGATAGAACCCCGGTTTGTGGAACTCGATCTTCAGCAATATAAATTGCAACATCGACCTCATTATTCTCCTCATTGAAATTAGCTCAAAGGTACTCAGTGTTAGAACGGCTCAGACGCAAGCCTTTGACCTCTAATGCTGTACGCCATTGTTCTAAGTTTTCATTAATCTCACCCCTTGACTCAGTTATTAACACAATATCATCAGCAAAAATCATACACCAGGGCACATTAGCTTTGATGTCACGGGTAAGGACATCCAAATAACTATAAATAATAAAAGACTTAACACTGATCCCTAACTATAAATAATAAAACACTTAACACTGATCCCTGATGAAGTCCTACCTAAACAGGAAAATATCGAGTATCTCCTACTGATGTCCTAATACAAGTCGCCACCGCTGAATACATATCTTGTGACTTGTATGGCGTGTGTATACACTCGCAGAACCCCTTTGGCATCTAAACAATGCCAAATAACCGCTCGTGGGACACTATCATAAGCCTTTTCAAGATCTATAAACACCATTTGAAGATCCTTTACGACGCTCTCGATATTTCTCCATGAGACAACGAATAAGATAAACTGCCTTAATTGTGGATCTTCCAGGCATGAAACCAAATTGATTCACTGAAATATCAACTATCCCTCTAATCCTACACTTAATAACTCGTTCCCAGAGTTTCATTGTATGGCTAAGTAACTTAGTACCACGGTAGTTACTACAAT
This sequence comes from Kitagawia praeruptora, assembly GCA_037693485.1. Taxonomy (NCBI): domain Eukaryota; kingdom Viridiplantae; phylum Streptophyta; class Magnoliopsida; order Apiales; family Apiaceae; genus Kitagawia; species Kitagawia praeruptora. The sequence continues at coordinate 155,060,432 of CM075344.1, read as the reverse complement.
TCTGAGCATCACCTTTGTTTTTATAGAGTGGTACCAAAACACTCAAGTGCCACTGATTCGATATCTTGGCCGTCTGAAATATAACATTAAAGAGGGCTGTCAATCTTCGTACACCAATCTCTGCCAAACACTGCCATGCCTCAATTGGAATTTCGTCTTAACCGTCTGCCTTGCCCTTACCCAACATGCACAAGGTTGCTTTAACCTCTTCTCGTCCTGAATTAAACCAAAGTTAGCCTCAATAAGGTGGTAAGGTGGATACCCTCCTGTTCCATGACAATATACCGCTCTCTCCCTGCGTTAAACAACTCGTAAAAATATTTACCCTACCTCGCTTTAATATCTTCGTCACGAAGCAAAACATGATTACCCTCATCCTTAATTTATCGAACCGAACTAATATCTTGCCTTCGTCTATTAAGCGTTTTCACAAGTTTAAAAATTTCATTCACCCCCTCCTTGGTGCTGAGACGGCTATACAAATCCTTAGATATGCCTTATCTTTAGCCTCCGCAACTGCCTTTTTAGCCAACCTCTTTGCAACTTTAAACAATTCTTTCTTTCGGTTCATGTCTGCCCCTTCTGAACATGACATTAACTCCATAAAGCACTTCTTCTTAGACTGCACTTTCGCTTGGACTTCCTCATTCCACCACCAAGACTCTTTATCTTCATATACTTGGCCTGACGTCACCCCCAACGTTCGCCTTGCTACACTTCTAATGGAGTTGGTCATGTTCGTCCACATCTGCTCTACATCTCCCTCTTGCATGAAGCAACCTTCAAGCATTTCCTTAAATTCTACTACTTTCAATCCTTTCAAATTCCGCCAGAGTATGCTTTTTTTTTAATTAATAACTTTAGTTATCCATATTTCAAATTTAAAATATATATTTAACAACTAGCTTTCGGAATAAAGAACGAACAATTCTAGTGACTAAAAATGCTATACCACCATTATACCTTGGATTATGTTAGTATATAGATACCAGTAGGTTGAAGGGTTCTTGATCAGTATCCCCAATCACCTAAGCCCCGTCCTCCCTTGACTAATATAATGTTAGTTTTGGATTTCTTTTATGGTTCTATCCATGCTAACATTAATATCAACAATGTAATCTATTAAAATTATTTGTCTTATATAATTTATTTCAGAATCCTAAAACAACACTTAATGCTATTACACAGGTGGGCCTTTGGCAATAATGATCTCTTTAAGAAAACTACAAGTAATCTCTTAATTTTTATCACAAATAAATAAAATGGTACTGAATGACTACATATTGTCTTATACCAAGCTTATTTTTTGAAACACGGGCAGGGGGAAATATTGTCTTTTGTGTATGCATACATCATTAGTAAATGATTTATTGAATATTGTGAAATTAGTTACAGATTGTTGCTCACGGTTAAATAACTTTTTTATTAGGCGTAAGCAGGCTAACGAAATCCCTTTCGAGCTGCATCGATGCAGGACAAAAACAAAAAAAAAATGTGGATTAACCGCAGAAAACTCACGAGCCCTAAGGTGATCTAATTGCAGAAGAAACACTACCCCTAGGATCTCTCAACCGCATAAGAGAGTAATTTACTTGGATCACAACCCATAACAAGAGAGAACAATCTCATATTTCAAAATAATCAAAGTCTTTTAATAAATGAAAGATTACTAGTGCTGGCCATTACTACCACTAGTCTTGAATTATGTAACTGATAATGAAAAGTATTTCTTTTCTATGCTCATTGCTATATTCCAGAATGAGATTGTGCAATCATTTCTGACTTTATATTTATGTACTTATCCATTTTGTGTATATAATTTTAATTTTGACTTTTGATAATTATGTCATTCAGCATCAAAGAAAGCTGTGTCGAAGGAGGTGGGACGCATAGATGAACTTTTCGATTCTTATGCAAATAAGTCAATACGCATGATTGAGTAAGGAATATTGTTTTATCGGTTCATAATACTAGCTTTGCTGATGAAAAACTTTTAACATAAAGCAAGGTGTATGGTTTCTGAAAATATAAGTAAATACCACTGGTTGTTTGTTATTTATCTGGATTACAATTGATTGTTTTTCTTTAACAATAGTATATTATGAGAAATCTTAATGGATGTGCATGTTGATTATCTTTGCAACTCATAATGGCATCTGATATTTTTCAGTTAAATTCTGAAGGTAAGGTGAGAAGGTATTTGATAATATTTCTCTTTATTGTGTTCTGCATGACCTTGTATCCCAAAAGAAACCATGCATGCTAAGTGTTTTATTGCGTAATTTAATTGTTACAAATTTTAAAGTTCATTTGTTATCTGCTAGTTGACATAGCCATGTCATTTATTGCATTGTAGATTTGCAGATATGCTATTGCTTCATTATTTAAGTCGAACTGTATTGTGTCATCCTGATCTGTTTAACTATTTTCATGGACTCAATTGATGGTTCTCGTGTTTTGTTTACTTTTTAAGTATGTTAGCTGTTTCAGTTCTTGCACAAGCATGGTATAATAAAAAGCATGAAGGATAATGGTTCACTTGTGTAAAAGTTTTTTTTCTTAAAGGAAAGGTTTGGTGGAAGGACTTTTCTAGATTATGGCTCTAGCTTAACCCCAATTCTAGATTATGGCTCTAGCTTAACCTTAATTAATTTGTAATTGAGACTTGGGTTCGCTTGACCTTAAGAGTGAAAAGGAAAAGACACATGAGGTTGTGGTTCTTTTACTTCTTTTCATATTTTGTGCTGGCCGCTGTACAATTCTCTTGAATGATATGTATCTTATAGAAATTTTTATTATAACAAGCAGGTATAACTCTTCTTTGCAGTACTATGTACTTGAGTAGATGTTGCGACTAGAAATATAAGATAAATGATAAATTTTTTAATCTGGATTGTTTAATTTTACAGTCCAGAAGGGATTGAGACACTTTGTTCAGATTTGGGTGTTGCTCACACTGATGTGAGGATGCTACTGCTTGCCTGGTATGGTATTCATTGACCTAATTAATTTTTTGGTGTGCTAAATTGACTTTCATGTAGAAAGATTTTTTTGCAATACTAAGCTTACATTTTAATGGCCCAGGAAACTGAATGCTGGAAAGCAGGGATATTTTACAGAGGTAAATCAAAGTCCGTTCTTTGATGATTGAGACATACGTGTTATAATTTTCATAGAAGGCCATAAACCCTCCTTCTCTGCTACATTTTCTCTGAATGTCAATATTAATTTATATATGTTGAGCCGTTGAGGACATATACAACTGATACAATATGAATTGTGACTTTGTAGTGTCCTTAATCCACCTGTAGTCTTGTCATATGTACGATTTTTCAGTTTCCTTGTACTTGCTTTGCACACATTTGATGTAAGATCAACTTGTTCTTAATATTTTGGACAGTAGCGAAATTCTAATTTGCTCGTCATAAATTATAATACGAACCTTCATTAGTTGACCACTTGACCGCTTCCTTATCAGGATGAATGGCAAAGAGGATTAAAGGAGATTCGGGCTGATACTATCAAAAAATTAAAGACCGGACTTTCGGAACTAGTTAAAGAGGTATGTTCTTCTTTGGCTTGCTGAAGCATACGTTTTTAAAAAAAATTGTCTTCTCCAAATGATTAATTAGTTTTTATAATTTCTTTGAAAAGATCAGGGAGCCAAGAAAATTTGAGGATTTCTATCTTTATGCGTTTCAGTACTGCTTGACTGGTAAGCATGTAATTAAGCAACATCTTTGATGTAATTGAACTAATGCCTTTTTTTACAATGACAAATTTTGTGGTAAGATTATAACTGGTGTTTCTTACTGCTACTGGGCAATGTCTACCTCTTTCAGAAGACAAGCAAAAGTGTGTAGACATCGATACAGCCTGTGTACTGCTAGATATTGTTATTGGGTCCCAGTTCCGAGCGCAGGTTGATTCCTTCACGGAATATTTGAAGGTGAGTAGGTTCATGAATTGGACAAATAGTTGCAATTTCTATTACATATTTCTTAACTCAAATAATTTTGAATGGTACATTTGGGGTTTCCACTTGGTAGTTACTCTGGCCAGAATATTTTTGTACACATTAATAATGCTGGAACTGTGATTGCTTCCCCCCCCCCCCCCCCCCTATGATCGACAATTTGATGTTTTGTAATAGTTTTCCAAGTACCATAATTGGGTTATAAATGATGTTCAAACTGTTTTGCACCAGATCCAGAATGAGTATAAGGTGATAAACTTGGATCAGTGGAAGGGCTTTTACCGGTTTTGCAACGAGGTATGCTGTTTTATATTTATTTAGCAGTAGAACTACTTTTCTTTCTTGTATTTTGGATTAGGAATTGTGTAGTGGCACTAATGTCGGACACAATTTGGCATGCTTGTACATCTTTCTGGTCTTCATATCCTTTAAACCCTCTACTCTACTGTAGGTTATAGTTCTGTAGCACCAGAGGATTGTATCATATTGTTTCCAAATATTGATATTTTTAGAGACATTATAGGAGGTTTGGATTATCTGTTATGAGACCCAGCCAGCTTCATAAAGTAGCCAACATAAGCAGCAGAACTTGTTTCTGTGAGTCCTGCTTTAATGAGTGTTATTATAATTTATAAATACTAGCTTACAACATGTGCAATGCACAGATCTTTTATTTTATATAGTTTATTTGTTAGTCATATAGTTTATATCTATTACATTTTCTAACCTAACAAAATACAGACACGGGTTTTTATTTGTTCTAAAAATACTAACAAAGATGGAGGATTCCAATTCAAACAACTTTAAAAAGGAAAAAAAAAGAAGTAATGCGCAGATAATTATATTAATGTCAAGATAATAAACATCTATAAAAGAATCCATGCTTTGCAGTTTGCACAGTTATAGACTAGTATATATAACTTTTCATATTCTTTCTTTTTGTCTTTCTTGTAACTTAGAAGCACATTCTTAAGAAATTAAAATTAAACCTAAAATAGTGGAGAAATATTTGAGTTTAAGAATAATTAAGTCGTGTAGTTCAAATATTTTTTAACAAGTCATATAAAAATTTCACATGTACATAAATATAAAGTAAGAGTAAGACAACCGAGTACTAATCAATTGTTATTATATGATTTTTTGTAGTTGTCAGGAAAGGAACCCTTGGCCTTCTATTGAACTAATAAATGAATATTATGTGAAGTTTTTTAGTTGCTGAGAATCAAAACCTTAACATTCGGTGGTACTTTAGATCCCTCTTATGGTTATTACTTACTCCATTAGCTAAGTGGTAACACTATACTCTAGAGGAAATGCACTATGTATGATTTACCCATTGAGAACATTAGATTGCTGAATCCATACAATGTGATAGGGTGAAACTAAGCGGCAGTTTACCCCATTTTTTTTTTTTAAAGAGGATACAACCAATGTGGTTCCTGTTTGAGGCATGTACATATATATAGGTCAAGAACCTATTTGCACCCTATCCACAAACTGGTCATGGTTAGGAACAGGTAAAATTGAAGTGGTGTAGTGTAAAGGACTAAAGGCCATACTGTTGTCTCGGTGATTGATTTATATAATGACAGTTATCCCAAAAAGAAAGAGCAGAAATTATCCAACTGATATGGACAAATTCCCAACCTTTTTACATAATACTGCGTACATCAAATAATTTATTCGTAGACATATATGGAAAACATTGAAATTTATTTATTTTGCAAACTGAGCACCGTGAGTTTGAACTTTGGAATTTGTTTATATCGGAAACCAAGCACTCTGAGTCTGAACAGATCCACAGTTCAAGTCATATCTGTCTGATTCAAGATACTATACACAACAATATCTCTACTCTCTCCCTTAACAAAGAAATATTTCCTTAATATACCCTCCTTGTAAAACCCTGCTTTTGCCAAAACCATTTGTGAAGCTTTATTTTCATGAAAAACAAAGGCTTCCACTCTATCTAGATAATTCAACTCCTTGAACACACATGAGCACACCATCTTCACAGCCTTGGTTGCAATACCATGACCCCAATATGTTTCGTTTATTGCGTATCCAATCTCTCCTCTGCGTGCATCTTTCCCGGTACTGCTAGCAGGCATCACGTAGATAGAACCAATTGGACGGTCATTTATGCAAATGGCTCGGTACCAGGGATGGGACGTAATGATCCCATTCAAGAAGTTTAGAGCATCATTCTTTGAAATAAAAGTGTCCCATCGGCAGAACTGGGTAACATTTGGGTTTCCAGCCCACTTCATAAAAGAATCAACATCGGAGACCTTAAATTTCCTGAGAGTAATTTCTGCAGTACTTATCATGTTATCCATGTTGGTGATAAGTTGAAAGAGGCTAAGGGTTGATATATATAGTGGGTTGAAGGGGGTGTAACGTTATCATAAAACTTGTAATAATTGTCTAGAATTCGCTTTAAACATGAGTTGATCATGTTAAAGTTTAAACATGAGTTGATAATGTTAAATAAAGCTGTCGCTAGCCCATAGGAAGAATACACTGAACCCAAGGACAAAGAGACAACCAACCAATTGATGTTGCAGGAGACTTTCTCATTAACACAATCAAATGAACTGAACTAGAAAGTTTTCAATTTTAACAACAATCAGCTTTAGAAACTGAATGCAAAGCTTTGAAGTACCGGTCAACTAACTCAAGCTAAAGATATACTCTGGTTTGAACCCTCTGGCCCACAGCAATAATACACTGAACCCAAGGACAAAGAGCCAACCAATTAATTGATGTAGAAGGACATACTTTTTCGTTAACACAATCAAGTGAACCAAAGTAATTAGTCTTCGGTTTTACCAACAGTCAGCTTTATAAACTTGAATGCAAAGCTTTGAAGTACTGGTCAACTAACTCAAGCTAAAAGATCTACTCTGGCTCGAACCACCTGAGCTGATATCAACCAACTATTGATAAATTCATTATTCACACTTAAACTCTAAAAGCTTAAATCTTAATCTTACTGCTTGTGTACAGGTTGGAAAATTTAGCTGCTCTTGTATGTTTGCTGTAGGGCAATGTGTTGGGGGAACAACCATGCATATAATCTTTTCTGCTTTGTGATAGGTTCTACTGATAAATTATTAATGTTCAACATATTGTTCATTTCGATTGTACTTTATGAACAGATAAGCTTTCCGGACCTTCAAAAGTATGATAGCAGCCAGGCTTGGCCTTTAATCTTTGACAATTTTGTGGAGTGGCTAGAAGAAAAACCAAAACTTTCATCAGCATGAGTTTTATTTCCCTTGTAGAATACAACTCATGTTAGACAAGGTCATCTATAGTTTCGGTGATACTTTCTTTTATTCCTTTTATGTATGGAAGTCTACTTCACCAGCTATAAGTTATTTTACAGGATGCTAAGCTTGTATAAGTTGCAACTGACAGTTTTGAAGAATACTGCCAGAGCACTCTTATTATGGGCAACACGTTGGATCTCAGGGTGAATTGAACCATTTCAATATATCCATCTTTTAGAATAGGTAGGTAGTATGCCATACTTGTTATTTTCCCCCTTTTCTGTAAGCATAGACATGGTACTTTTGTCATAAAAGGGCCTGTTTGGAACAATTATCATGAGACAGGAAGTAGATTATAATTACAAAATTTACTTGGAAGCTTGAAATATAAGGTTGAATAATGTATTCAATTTTTTGGCAGGATGCTATCCTTTTCAAACTTGTGATTGTGAGTGTACTAAGCCAGACAGCTGTCTTATCCAGCAGTGAATTTTGTGAAATTTCAAAATTTGTTAAAATACATATTATCTTTTCACGGACAAATTTTTCTTTTGGTCAATCTGTTGTGGAGAGAAAACTACAAAATATGTTGCTTGACGCCTTGAAATTCTGTTGTACCACATTGTCAATAGGATATTGCAGTGTTAACTAAGGAATCCTTAGTTAAGACTGCAATAATAAGGATCATCAATCATTGTATATCCACCGAAAATCTTATCAAATACTGTACAGTAGCTTACTGATTACTGAACATAAGCTTCACTCAATTTAAATAGGGAAATATTGTTTTCAGGACATTTTCTTAATTTTCAGAATTATTTTTTACATATTTTATTTGAGGTTGAGGAGTATCAAATTAACCGGATATAACATTTCTTACATGAGGTTAAACGGCTTCGTTTCATTATTTGGGTTAGCCAATCAGCACTTTAATATAGCAAGTGAGGAAACTGGAAAGGAAGAGAGTAGAGAGTAAAAGGGACTCACGAGCAGTTACATTATACCCGCTAATTTAGTACAAATAAACCAGGTATCAAATAAAACGATTTCTACACTATCGTTTTACCTGATCATATCAGGTTAATTTGATATACATTTTTCTTATTTTATTTAGAATATGTTACAAATTGTGTACATGATACACATATAATTTTTAAAATTAAGAAAGAATTCTAGAAATAATTTTTTTTTATAAATAAGTCACTAAACGCTTTGGTTCAATCAACTCGATAAATGAAATTGGAAGTTTTTTTTATATTAAAACGACACCTAAAGTTTACTATGTGGGTGTTTGGCTCACTTATACCCGGCTTATTTGGACTTTAAGTCCGGTTGAACTTATTTTTAAGTGTTTGGGTACTTCAGTTCAATTGGCTTATATCCGGCTTTTAAGACGTAATTTAACTTTCGTCTTATTTCTCTAACTTATTTTCTTGATTTACGTAAATATAAAATCTTTCAAATCTTTAAAATCATATATATTTTGATTCGTTTATTAAAAGTTTAATATATATATATATATATATCAAATTTCTCTACTCATCGTGATCTATCCATTGATATCCATTATTATATATTAAAAATAAATATTTTGAAATTAATAAAAAAAAAATTAACTTATAAGTTCTGATTTACCAAACACTCTACTGATTTATAATTTCTGATTTACTAAACACTTTACTTATTATAAGTTATAATTTCTGATTTACTTATAACTTATAATCAACTTACTAACTTAAAGCAATAAATTACTTTTTTTAAGTTACACCAAACGGTCCCTATATCTCCTTTCAAATTAAAGTTATAAAACTCAAAATTTGGTTCTACGATCTACCTCATTTATTAGTTTTCAAAATCCGACTGACCAAAGTTATAAAACTCAAATTTGGTTCTACGATCTACCTCATTTAATTTTCAAAATCCGAATAATAAATTGATTTTTCAAATACGCATATTCAATATCTGAATACTAGATCAAGTATTCGATTAAATTTGAATCGATTTATTTTCAATTTTTTAGTACTTGGTCAAGTAAGTCAATTTATGCAATACTAATCAAATTGGAGTAAAAATATTTATAAATTTATGGAATTTTTTTAGTACTTGGTCAAGTAAGTCAATTTATGCAATAGTAATCTAACAGGAGTAAAAATCTATACTATTATATAAAAGCCGAAACATTAAAAGTTTTGGTACCTGTTTTTTGGTACCAATTTTTTGGTACTTCATGAATTTACTTATTTACCCTTCATTATAAGGAAAAATAAATACACCTAAAATAAATAATAATATAATATAATTAATGGTAATTAGTCGATAGCATTTTTCACATTTACTTTTAATTGAAGATATTACCTTTATAAACACCTAAAAATATATACCCGAAAATATCACACCATAATTTTCAAGAAAAATATAACACCTAAAATAAATAATAACACAATAAAATTAATGTTAATTAGTTGATTGCCTTTTTCACATTAACATAATAAAATTAATGATAATTAGTCGATTGCCTTTTTCACATTACTTTTAGTTGAAGATATTACCTTTTATAAATCACCTAAAAACATCAATCAATCATTAATATTTCCTTTTGAAATAAAACACGTTACCAATATTTCCTTTCGAAATAAAACACGTTACCATTTTAATTTAAAACCTATCTTACAATCATTAATATAACTAGAAGATATCACACCATAATTTTCAAGAAAAATATAACACCTAAAATAAATAATAACTTAATATAATTAATGGTAATTAGTCTATTATCTTTTTCACATTAACACAATAAAATTAAAGGTAATTAGTCAATTGTCCTTTTTTACATTTAATTTTAGTTGAAGATATTACCTTTTATAAATACCTAAAAACAAATCTTTAATATTTCCTTTCGAATTAAAACACGTCACCTTTTTATTTAAAACAAATCTTACAATCATTAATATATACCCAAAAATATCACACACCATAATTTTCAAGAAAAATATAGCCCGAAATATCACACCATATTTTTCAATTATTAATAAAATATCTTAAAAATCATATATGTTGTTTATAATAAGGAAACATTAATATAATCCGTAAACATGAATATATTAAATTATTTCAAATTAAAATTAAAAAAATATTAAAAAAAATTTATTATATAAAAACATAATTGTAATATTAAATAAAATTTATAACATAATACAAGAAAATCGTGCATTGCACGGGTTATAAGGTAGTTATTCTATTAAAGTTTAAACATTGAAAATTTAATCGATTTGGTTTAGATACAGGTTATCTTAATTAATAAATAAAAAATAATACAATTAATGTTAAGCAGCCGATTGCCTTTTCTAATTAGAATACGTATCTGTACTACTATATTAAAGCCGAAAAAATTGAAAGTTTGTCGGTTTGGTTATCCTAATTATTAAAATAAATATGTTGAGTCCCACTCTATGGAGAACCATCTTACGTGGAGAACCGTGGAGAACCACTTAAAATGTATTAAAATGTCTTTTATATAAGGCCCCTGGCGGGGCCCCTTCACATAAAAGTCTTATAATTCTACCCTCTATCCTTTCATCAAAAAAAATAAAAAATTAAAAAAATTGATGCCACCTCATCATTTTTTAAAAAAATTTAACTTTTTTTTTGTATTTTTTTATAAATAGATAAAGGGTAGAATTATAAGACTTTTTTTGTAAAGGTGCCCTTGCGGGGCCCTTATATAAAGGACAATTTTAATGCATTTTAAGTGGTTCTTCACATAAGATGGTTCTCCATGGAACAATGGCCTAAATATGTTAGATATTGATTCAAGTGATATCAGGATCTGGATTGTTACTGATCAGATACTGATGCTGACGTCATCAATAATAGGAAGATTCTCTTCAGACCAGAGATCAAGGAAGATTAATATGTCGGTTGCTAATTTATAGGAAGACAACTATAATACAAGATATGCATTCAGAGTAATATGTAATTAATTTAGAATATCTTGTGATTGATAGTGTAGCTGTGTATGTTATATAAACACAGTTTAGGTTTTACATAATTGTAATTGAATACACGAGTTATCTTGTAACCTAGCAGCTCTTAAGAACATAGAGATTTCTTAAGAGAGTTTGTAACAGTTTTATATCAGAATTAATAAAGTTGTTATTGATTCATACTTGTGTTATTTCTGTTTAAGTCGAAAATCTTATACAATTGTATTCAACCCCCTTCTATAATTGTTAATTACTGGGCAACAAAACAATAACATTATATAATTAATGGCAATTAGCCAATTCCCTTTTTTCACATTTACTTTTAGTTGGTCTTTTATAAACACCTAAAAAGATCAATCGTATCATATCTTTCAATCATTAATATTTCTTTTCTAATTACAACACGTTATCTTTATAATTTACAACAAATCTTACAATATATACCCGAAAATATCACACCATATTTTTCAATTATTATTAAAATATATTAAAAATCGTATACATTGTTTATAATAAGCAAACATTAGTATAATCTGTAAACATGAGTATATTAAATTATATCAAATTAAAATTAAAAAAATTATTAAAAATAATTATTATATAAAAACATAATTGTAATATGAAATAAAATTTATAACAAAATACAAAAAAACCCGTGCATTGCACGGGTTATAAGCTAGTATTTATAAATTTGTGGAGAAAAATATTAACGTTGGTAGAACATCTTCAATTAGGCAAATCCTTTAACTATTATTTTAAATAACTTATCAAAATTAAAATTTATACAAAATATGTTAAAATTTCATCATTTTAATGGTATATATTTTCCTTATCTAAAATTTTAGATAATCCTCCATTTCTTCCAATATTGTTCATATTTGTTAAAACTCTACATATATGTAGTAAATGTCATGTCATCTTCCATCCATTTTCTTCTTATATGGCAATTTTTTAAATAATAATACTATTTTTGAGATATAACCAAATATATATAGCCAATTCTCGTTAGAACAAGACACTTTACAAATTTAACAAATTTTAACCAACCAACCTAACCAATATCGTTGGATTCCAAATTTTATGAATTAAAAACAATAAAATAAAAATATAATCAAAACTAAATTCTCACATCCTAGAAACATCGTACGTAACCAAATTTTAGTCCCGCACTTGAGCTCGGAACAAAAACATTAAAAACAAAACACAACTGCCATGGAAGTCGGCGCCGGCGAGCCGATCCGGGTCCAAACCCTATCCCAACTCACCCAAATCCCCTCTCAATACATCCAACCACCCGAGACCCGACCCGACCCTCCCACCTCATCCACCACCACCAAAACCATCCCCTCAATCTCTCTCAACACCCACCGTGACGTCACCCTCCTCCGCCGTGAAATTGGCGAGGCTTGTAGAGACTGGGGCGCCTTCCACGTCACCGATCATAATATTCCGGTAAATTTGTTGAATTATATGAGAAATAATGGCAGGTCTTTTTTCGAACAGTCGGGATTAGAGGAGAAGATGAAGTATTCGTGTGATGCTAATTTGCCTGCTTCTGAGGGGTATGGAAGTCGAATGCTGGTTGAGGAGAATGAGACTGTGTTGGATTGGAGAGATTATTTTGATCATCATACCAGGCCGGTTTCGAGGAGGAATCCGTTCAAGTGGCCCGAGAGTCCTTCGAATTATAGGTAGAAAATTATAATGACTAGTTAAATTATGTAGAAATGCGGTAGAAAATTATAATGACTAGTTAAATTATGTAGAACTGCGGTAGAAAATTGTAATGACTAGTTAAATTATGTAGAAATGCGGGTTTTGTTTTTGGATGTTACGATATATTGTGATAATGTTGATGCCTAATTTATGTTGTGAGACTCGTGTTGATAGTATAATTACGATGAACAAGGTCTATACTTATGCCTAATTGTTGTATTTACAATTGTGCACTTAAATTTAACTGAAAATGGAACAACGATGTTTTGACAATGCTTATATTTTAGACGATGAATTATGGAATAGATAATTTCTTCAACCTTTTGGGGCTTATCAAGTTACTTCATTATGTGTTGTTTAAGAATTCGACTTAATTTTTTTTTAACTGTTGCGAGCAATCATATATTACAATTTTAGGTATACTCCTTTTTCTATGCACAGGCTGTTGTACTGTCACTGGTTTCTTTATCGTGATGCGGATCTTAACCGTTATATGTAGTGGATAGTTAGTTGGTTCATTAAACACAATTTTCTGTTAGTCTCGTCGTAAAACAGAATAGCAATACTCAAGAAAATTAGTTGATGCCAAACATTGTTTTGAAAAAAAAAACTAACAACAGTGTCATCAAACAGAGAAGTTGTAGCAGAGTATAGTGATCGAATGCATGCCCTAGCTCAGAAGCTTTTGGGTTTGATTTCTGAAAGTCTGGGCTTGCCTTCGTCTTGCATTGAGGAGGCTGTAGGGGAATTTTACCAGAATATTACTGTGAGTTATTACCCACCTTGCCCACAGCCAGAGCTCACTCTTGGTCTGCAATCCCATTCTGACATGGGTGCGATTACCCTGCTCATCCAAGATGATGTTGGAGGTCTTCAGGTCTTGAAGGATGGTGAATGGGTAACTGTACATCCTGTCTCTGATGCCGTTGTGGTAATATTGGCTGACCAAACGGAGGTACTACTTCCTATAACTTGCTTACAATGATGAATTCTGTTGATGGCTTCAGTTAATTCACTTAATTGTCTCCATTGAATGCTCCAGTTTTAAGGACTTATGGGTTGCGTAAATGCTATGCTAGATGTTTTAGATGTCCTTTCTTTCATTTTATAATGCGAATGTTTATGAATTATGAATTTTAATAGCTGTGAGTCAGTTCAGACTTCAGAGTTGTAGCCGTTAATGTTTTATGCATCTCTTCCAGAGTTATAGTACATGAATAAAATTAAATGTTGTAATCAAATTCGGAAAATAAAATAAAATAAAATGTGGTAATCAGGTTTTTACTTTTTGCTTTCCAAGAGTTTATTTATTTATTCCTTAAAAGAGAAGACTCTGTATGGATAAGAGACTTCGAAAAAGAATGAAAGCTTTACTTTCCTAGATGTACTTTGAGTTTTTCTTTTCTTGGCATGACAGTGGAAGTTTTGCTACCTCAATTTACCTTTTTTGGGTTGATGTGGTACATCAGTTTATGTGTCTTCCATGTCCTTTGCTGTTAGAGCATATTTTATTTCATCATTGAATATCTCAATTATCGGCAAGGTCTCGAATTTCTGCCATGTGGGTTACCCTGCACCAGATTTAGTTTCCTACTTCTTAGCACGCCATGCAGTGTATGTAAAGTTTCACTTACTTAAGAGACAACCACTCCTTTTTGCTGTTAGGGGCTAGAGCTGTAGAGCATATCCTATTTCCTCACAGAATTTCTCGATCATTAGCAAGGTCTCAAATAACTGCCCTGTGCATTATCGTGCACGAGAAAGTTCCTCGTATTCTGGATCGTTCATGTGGCTTAGATTGGTATTGTTGCGGATTGTGCTTTTTTCATGTATGTAGTTCCCAGACTTTGAAAATGCATTGTACTGCAAACTTTAATGAGTAGGGTTGAAGACATACAGAGAAATCAATTTTTAAATTATTAATTATTATTATCCTTTAAAATAGGATGCAGAAACATTAGAAGTAGCAATGATTGCGTTCTTGAACTACCATACGTATATGTAATTAGTTAATTATGCAGATCACATCAGATTGTAATTGAGTAAACATCTTAGCAATTACTGTTCACAAGTGAAAAACGAAAAATCAATCCTTTCTCTTATGTGAGACCCTTGTGACTCCTTTTTGCAGGTTATAACCAATGGTCAATATAGAAGTGCCATACATCGCGCAATCACCAATGCCAACAGGGCGCGACTTTCAGTTTCTACATTTCATGACCCTGCAAAGACGTGGACAGTCTCCCCAGTTATTCATCCTCCTCGATACAAACAAGTGAACTATGGTGATTATGTTTCGTTGTGGTATACAAAGGGGCCAGACGGAAAAAGAAATATTGATGCCCTTCAAATTTAGTTAATTATCTTTTATATCTTTGGGCAATTGGTATAGTTGTGACCTTTTACAATTGAACACTATCTTTTCTGTAGTTGTTTCCAGTTTCTGTGCTTTGTGATTAAGATGAAGTTTACGCCATTCCGAATCTATAATATATAGAAAAGAAAACCATTTTGTTTAGTGTTTTCCTTGGATGTGCTAATATTATTGACTAAATTGCATTTTGCAACCCTTTGGTTCTTTCCAAAATCATTTTGGTATTCATAGTTTGCATAAATGCACTTTGCAACCCACAACTTAATTTGCCGGTTCAAATTGCACCCCTTTCGTCTGTTTTTGACCAAATTGCCCTTGATAATTAAGGAAAATTTTAAAAAAATTAAGGAAAAATAAAATTCGAAAAATATAAAAAAAAAAGGAAAATTTTAAAAAAAATTAGGGAAAATTCGAAAAATTAGGAAAAATTCAAAATATCGGAAAAAATTTCGATTTAGGAAAAATTTCAAAATTAGGAAAAATTCAAAATTTTGAAAAATAAAATATGGCATAACAATAAAAATCGAAAAATTTAGTACTTTTTAAAAAATAAAATATGGAAAATTGCAATTTTTCGAATTTTTGCTTTTTCCAAAATTTTGAATTTTTCCTAAATTTTCGTATTTTCGAATTTTTCCTAATTTTTTTTTGAATTTTTCATAAATTTTCGAATTTTTGAAAATATCCCTTAGTTTATTAAAAATTTTCGAATTTTTGTTTTTTCCTACATTTCGAATTTTTCCTAAATTTTCGAATTTTCTAATTTTTCCTAAATTTTTTTTCGAATTTTCCCTATTTTTTTTTAAATTTTTCTTAATTTTGTATTTTTTTCCTAAATTTTCGAATTTTTCCTTAATTTTTTTTAAAATTTTCCTTAATTATCAAGGGCAATTTGGTCAAAAACAGACGAAAGGGGTGCAATTTGAACCGGCAAATTAAGTTGCGGGTTGCAAAGTGCATTTATGCAAACTATGAATACCAAAGTGATTTTGGAAAGAACCAAAGGGTTGCGAAATGCAATTTAGTCAATATTATTTATTCTTTACTTTTAGGAAAGGGGAATTTTTATGCTTGCTATCGGAATTTTGTAAATTCCTATATGAAGAAAATTTTGTTATTGAAATGTACAAGTAGCATGTTATAATTAGGGATGGGCATTCATCCCGGCCCGCCCAATCCCGATCCGATTCTCGCATCGAATGCACGATTTTTTGTTTTAAGATGATATTTGGGATCAAATTTTTGAATTGTGATATTTTGGACCATTTAGTTTAAAATTGTGATATTGGGACCTTTTCTCCTGTTAATAACCGAGTCATCTAAAACCGAATTAAGGGATTATTACTGTTAATTACTTTATATATATGATATTGTGTTTAGATTTGTTTGTTTTTTTTTTTTTTTTGAAATGAACGAAATTCATTAAGAACGAGAATCCGACAAAATAGTCTCCACCAAATGCATAGGAGGAGACGTAAAAACAAGATGGCAATTGACTAAACAGGGCATCCTAGCAAGCTCATGTGCTACCCTATTAGCTCGATTCCTAACAAAGTGAATAGAAGTTTCCGATAACTCGCTAAGAAGCTTTCGACATTGCTCCAACACTTCTCCCACTTCAAGTAAGTTAACGCCACTGCTCTTGACCCCCTGCACTACCAGTAGAGAGTCAGTTTCCAGCTGAATTTTACACTGATGTAGCTGAAGCATTTTGATCCATGATAATGCCTCACGGACTCCTATAGCCTCTGCCTCGAACACAGAAGATGGAGACATAGCGCTAGGGGTGAACACGGGGCGGGTTGGGGCGGGTTGAGGGAAAAAACAACCCAACCCAATTAGTACGGGTTTTTTAAAAATTAACCCGTTCAACCCACGGTTTTGGACGGGGCGGGTTGATCGGGTTTTGAACGGTCCGGGTTGGGTTAGGGCGGGTTGGTCGGGGTACATGAAATCATGAATGACAGATTATATATACAATACTTGTTGTTAAACTGGTAAATTAGGAACTGGAAAGACAATTTCAGCAAAGTAATTACCAAATGCAATCCGCCATAACATATCCAATAACAAATGTCATTACCAAGTTCATAACAAATAAATAATAACCAAATAGTCTAGTGCAGACTGCAACAGCAAATACATCAAATAGTCCAATAACAATTGGCTAGTTTAAAATAACTTAAGCAATATTTTTTGTGACGAATCAATCGTCAATAACATTGATGGCCTTTCCCTTGAGTTTCTCCTTCGATGCACCAAATCCAATGGTGGAGGATCGTTGCTAACATTCTGCAGAAAAAACATCTAATAGTTTAAACACATGACATAATAATTTACAATCAGAGTAAATATAGTCTGCAATACAGTTGCAGCAATACTAAATTTACAAGATAACAAGCCAAACTATGATACACAGCGAAACAGATGTTTTACTCTCTTGGTATAATCTGTTTATGTAGTCTATTTCCAGAGCGAAACAGATGTTTTACTCTCTTGTTTATTTGATCAAATTCACACCAGCTATGGCCAGTGGGGTTACATGCCCAGAATTCAAATGCAGTGCATGACTCGTTACACAGTAAAACAATGAATAGTTTTACTAATCTTGGATCACTAATTGTTCTTATTAGAAGCATAGAATGTGGTACTGAATTGGTAACTTTTACAAGTAGTAAAATTATGTAATTACAGAATACAAACAAGGAGATCTACCATGTGACAAAGGTAAAGGAGCACAGCAATCTATAGTTTGTGTTAACATAACAATGTGCCCTGTCAACCAAAACTGAGACATTCAGGTAAAGTTGATCTTTCTTTCTAAGTGACTATCAATTGCATTATTACATACTAATAATAATAATAATATACACATCAATTGCATTATTATATACTAATACACATCAATTCATGACAGTAGCTTATATCCTGAGTTACCAAAAAGATGAATCAGGCAAATACACGCAACAAAGCTAACCCAACTGGACCAACACTTTTAACCACATTTACATGTCCAGCAGCTAACCCAACTGGATCATCAGTGTACGTTCAACAATAAACTACACATACTCAGAATGAAAATGTAATAATAATTTAATCCCAGAATGAAAATGTAATAATAATTTCATGAGAAAAATTATAACTCATCATAACTCAGTCCAACAAATATACATCAAATTATTTTAACACCCATAACAATCTTGTACATTAATAACTCAGTTCATATAGTTTGAGAATTGAGACTATAGTTTCGAGATCAAGAAGTGATAAAGGTTGGACCTTTTTTAAGAAACATAGCGAATTTTGAGCTTCAATTCAGCATCTGTTTATTAGTAGATTGTAAACTTAAAGCATCTGTTTATTTTAACAAATAAATCAATTCATATACATATAAATCATAACCCATCATATAAATCATAACTCGTAACTCGTCAGTCGTCACTACATCAAATGAATTACATATAAATCAGTTAATATACATATAAATCATAACTAATCACTACATGACTACATCAGTACATACACATATACCCTAGTTAAAATCTTATTATTAATAAGTAATCGTATGTATCACTATGACTTATGAGTTATGAGTCTATTTAGAATCATATAAATTACAAATGAAAGTATAGAAACTTACTTTGAGATATGAGAGATTGAGAATTGAGAGTAGAGGGCCTAGACTCCTAGAGGCGCTGAATCCGTTGACTGAGTTCGCTGACTGAGGGCGTTCGTATAATCGTATGTATGAGGCTATGAGGCGGGATGAGAGTCTGAGAGTGAGAGAGTGAGAGAGTAGAGACTGAGAGTGAGGCGGGATGAAATTAGGTTAATGAAATTAGGTTATGTGTTTTGTAATGTATGACTACTGGACTCTGTAGTACTGGATTAGTGGATTGGCTGGACCTAAACTAATGGGCCTTGAATAGTGAACGGGTTAAACGGGTTGGGTCAGGGTTATAATATGTTAAACTCTAACCCAACCCAATTTAATCGGGTTTTTTAAAAATTAACCCATTCAACCCTCGGGTTTGAACGGTCCAGTTTAATCGGGTGAAACAAGGGTCGAGTTGGGTCGGGTTTTGCGGGTTGGGCGGATTATGTTCACCCCTACATAGCGCAGCTAGTTCTCCCCATTATAAATGTGCCCCTGTGGTCTCTGAGTACCATGCCCACCTTGAACGTTGCAGATTCTGGAACAAAAGAGGCATCTGCATTAATTTTCAGAACACCCTCCTCCGGGGCTTTCCATTTAAACTCATACTCTTGACTCTCCTGTCGTCTAGATTGAACTTTTCCCCTGCTTTCGCTCTTGGCATTTCTCCAGTCTGTAACAGTCTTCAAGCTACTATCCATTGCAATAGCAACAGTACCGTCCTTCCCTTCCCAACCTTCTTGTTCCTCCACAGCCATATACCCCAAAGAACTGTGCATATTTTGAATAGCTCATCCTCCCTAGTAGCAGTTAGTTTATTTAATAACCACAAAGACACATTCTCTACAGAACTCATATCATACGAGAGGCCCACATAGTGCCAACATTGGCTAGCAAAGTGGCAATCAAAGAAAACATGGAAGAGAGTTTCCACATCTATACCGCATAGAGGACAAATAGGTGATAAATTCACACCTTTTGACTGCAGTCTTGATCGAACTGGTACTGTGTTACGACAAAACCGCCAAATGAAAATTTTCAGCTTATGAGGAATAAGTAATCTCCATATTCTTTTCCAACCTTGAGCTTGAGGAATACTTGAGGTCCCAACATTGTGATTATGCCAGAGTCTATAGCCATCCTTCGCAGAATAATTACCATTGTTCGAATCAGACCAAACCACCCTGTCGCTTACTTCACTTTGAGGAATGGGAGTTGCAAGGATGGCTCGAGCGTCTTCTGGCAAAAAAATACCATAAACCAGTGAAGTATTCCACTGTTTAGTGTCTGACACAATGTACGTAGCAACCTTTTCATTTCTTCCTGCATAAAAATGACTATCTTCCACACAAAAATACTTCTTCTTTCGTAACCACTGATCCTTTGTTGCATCAATTGTCTCACCAGACCCCAGAACCCATCTAAAACCCTTGCTGAGAGATTCCATTGTTGTCAGAATGCCTTGCCAAATAAAACTTGGATTCTGACCCTTCTTTGCTTTAAGGACATGGGTATTAGGGAAGTATCTTTCCTTAAAAACTCTGGAGACCAGCAACTGGGGATTGTGTAAGAAGTTCCAACAGTGTTTTCCTAGCAGCGCAATATTAAAACCAAATAGACTCCGAAAACCTAAACCACCCTTCCCTTTATTCATGCTCATATTACTCCAAGACAACCAATTCAATCCTCTACCTTCCCTAGAGTTAGATTTCCACCAGTAGTTATTAAACATAACTTCTAGATCCGAACAAAGAGATTTAGGTAGAAGAAAACAAGACATAGTGTATGCAGGAATAGATTGAAGGACGTTCTTAACTAATACTGTTTTACCTGCCCTTGAAATTGGTTTCTTTTGCCACCCTTGAATCCTCTTGCTCACCCTCTCTTTTAAATACCCAAACACCTGCTTCTTTGATCTACCTACTAACGACGGTAGTCCAAGATAATTTGAGTTCGTGATACTATTATACACACCAAGGATCCCTGACAGCTCAGCTTGTTTGTCACGTCGCACATTTGCACTAAAGAAAATGCCTGATTTTTGGAAGTTAACAGACTGGCCTGAACTCTTCTCATAAGCTAAAAGAACTTCTTTTACTGCTATTGCCTCCTCTGTAGTGCTTTTAAAAAACAGGAAGCTATCGTCAGCAAATAGTAAATGAGAAATAGCAGGAGCTGTTGGACTTATCTTGCATCCATGAATGGAACCAGCTACTGTAGCTTGATCCAGGGCATTTGATAAACCTTCGACACATAGAAGAAAAAGATAAGGAGATAGAGGGTCTCCTTGTCTTAACCCTCGTTTTGGAAACACTGGTCCAATCAATGTACCATTGAGACAAAACTGATAAGAAACAGTCTTGACACAGAAGCATCCAATTAATCCACTTTTCTGAGAAATTCATCATTCGCAATCTTTGGTGCAGAAATTCCCAGCTCACCCTATCAAAGGCTTTGCTAATGTCAAGTTTTAGGGCTATTTCACCCTCATTTCCTCCCTTCTTCAGTCTCATATGGTGTATCATTTCAAAAGCAATAAGGACATTATCTGTAATGCTTCTTTCATGAACAAAGGCTGACTGATTCTCAGAAATCACACTCGGAAGAACTTCTTTGAATCTATTTGCAAGAACTTTTGCCATGATTTTATACAATACATTACACAATGCTATTGGTCTGAGGTCCCTCATCTTTTCAGCATCTACCTTCTTTGGAATGAGAACTACATTAGTATCGTTGAGGCCAGCAGGAAACGAACTTGTATCCAACCAGTTTTTACAACATTTAAACACCTCGCGGCCCATTATCGACCAAAAAGATTGAAAAAATGCTGGGTTTAGGCCATCTGGTCCCGACGCCTTGTCGGGATGCATCTGATTAACTGCAATAGAGAACTCCTCGAATGTCAATTCTTCCACCAATTTCATGTTCTGCTCATGAGTAATTTTTCTTGGACAAACTATCTGATCACGTTCCTCAGTGGTAGAAGGACCTGTGAACAGATTAGTAAAATAATCCATCACAATGCCAGACATACCTTCATGATCGTCAACACGCACATCCTGATTATTCATCAGATGATTAATATGGTTTGATTTCTTCCTAGCAGAGGCACTAGAGTGGAAGAATCTAGTATTTTCATCCCCTTCAACCAGCCTGAAAAGCTTCGCACATTGTTTCCAATAAACCTCCTCCTGAAATAGGAGTTCATTCAGATTGTCTCTCGCCACTAGATACTCTCTGATGCTATTTTCATCTGTCTTATCCTTTAACCTGTCCAGGATACACTTCTGAACCTTTAATTTCTCCCTGAACTTATGGAAAAATGATCTTCCCCATCTAGCCATGTAGGCAGTAACTTCAACAAGTTTGGAAAGTAAGCTGATAGAAGGAATACCTTTCCAAACCTCAGTCACCTCGGCAATAAAACTAGGTGGTGTTAGATTTGTTGTTGAGTGTGTTATATTGGTGGTGTTAGAGCATCTAGAACCATTACCATCTGTTAGCTAAAAAGTCTAGGTGTCACTTTGATATACATGTTAGTTAAAAAATATAGCCCTCCAACCATTAGAGCTGTTAGCAATAATTATAGATATCCTCCATCTCGTCTTCGAGTTGTAGTCATTAGCTAAAACATCCATGTCAACTTTATGCCATATTTAAACTACGCCTACACATTAATACAAACCATTTAAATCAATTTCTACCCTTTCATTAAACAATATATTCTATTTCTGAATTATAGCTAACCATTATAGCTAATACCATTAGAGCACAATCCCTTATAGGTTCAACAAATTTTAGCTAAAAATTATTATATATAATTTTAGCTAACCATTATAGCTACTACCCTTGGAAATGCTCTTTTTTTTTTTGAAATAAACGTACTTGCTTTCATTAAATCAAATCATTAATCAATACATCATGGATAATTCCCGGAGCAACATCAACCCACTCCTGGGAGTCTGACATAGAATGAGTCGCTCTAGCCAAAGTATGAGCTACTTCATTCGCAGACCTATGCACAAATCACTAGCATTTCATCAAAATGCTTAAAAAACTGAATACAATCTAACACTATCGTGTGAAAATATGAACGTCCCTGCTCTCCCTTACAAGCATCTGCCAGTAACTTCGAATCTGTTTCGAATATGCACTTCTTCAGCCCCAATGACTTCGCCCATGCTAATGCTTCTTTCAGGCCTAAAGCTTCTGCCTCACGAGGTTGCACATGTACCCTTATTCTCTTAGCTCGAGCACGCACAAATTTACCAAGCTAATCTCTAATCACACTACTCACCCCTACATTCCCCTCTCCTGGAAAGGTTGCGGCATCTATATTTATTTTTGTGTAGGTGTTTGAAGATTTGGGTTTTGATTTCATGGACCGTATTCCTGTTGAACTGATTGGACATATTCTTTCCCTGCTTGGGGCTGCCCACTATGTAGTCATTGCATCATTGACGTGTCGCAACTGGCGAGAGGCTTTTTGTAATCACCTCCGTTCACTTACTTTTGATGATAATAATAATAAGGAGCAGGCTGCTATTTATCGTCGTTTTTCAACAACTGAAATAGAAACCCTTATTGCTAGAACAACCTTTCGAACCACTGGATTGCAGTGCCTTTCCCATTTCTCTACTGCTTTTTTCATGAATTGTCTTATTCATACTGGTAAAACCTTGCGCCAGCTTCACTACAATTTGAAGCCGCAATATCATCGTATGCTTAACAAGTTTAATGCCTCTCAAGTGGAGGTGTTGGACTTGTCTGGAAATGCGACATTAATTATGTATTTAGGGATTATTTTTCACCCATATCAATTACAAAAGTACAATCAATCAATCATCAATATATATATAAAGAGGATACACGGTAGTTTAGGTGGCGCTCTAAAATCGTCTCAATCTATTTTTCTAATTTTCTAGAATTTTAGAATTTAAACACAAATAAATATAAAAATATCATTTAACATATTAGAAGTAGAATAGGTGTTCGAATTTATAGAGAAGAAGAGTTCGAATTTATAAGGAATACATATGATTAGAAGTTCTATTGGAAGTAGAATAAGTATTTATTAGACATATGATTAAAAGTTCCATTAGAAGTAGAATAGAAGTTCGAATTTATAGAGAATAAGAGTTCGAATTTATAGAAAAAAACATATAAATAAAAGTTCTATTAGAAGTAGAATAAGTGTTTGAATATATAGTGAAGATATATAAATAAATATTTTTTAGAAAGTACGGTCTTCTTAAAATATGTCGTTTCATATAAGTTAATTATACTTCTATTAGGAAAATTTATTCAATACTATTGTCATAAAAAAAGTCATCGTATTTAAAAATAAAATCATTGATGTGTTAATATAATAAAATAACATTCTCATGCAGGAATCCTAAATTAATACAGGAGTATCTACAAAATAAAGAAAAAATAAGATGTGTTTTCATTTTCTAAAACTCCATAAATTTTAGAAAGTCTAGAGAAAGTAAAAATTGGAATTCACTTTATTTTTTATGTTTTGATTTTAAAGAAAAAAAGTTGTTGTGTAAGATGAGCATCATCAATAATATATAATGAAGTTAGAATTTCGATCCCAAACGAGAGCGGCTCGAAATGTGTTTAACGGGAAAACGGCTCACTACAAAATATTGTATTAGCCATCAAAATATCATATTAATGTTATAAATTTTATTTTATTTTTAGAATTTGATTTTTATGGATAAATATTATCATACAAGTGATATATGTAAAAGTTAGATTTTTGGTCTTAACGAGAGCGCAGATCAATAGTAAAAACCGTACGTGTTTAACGAAAAAGCGGTTCATTAGAGAAGACCGTATATAAGATGTTTGAATAAAATAAATACAGGAGTGTCTATAATATAAAGAGAAAATAAGATGTGTTTTCATTTTTTAAAATTCCATAAATTTTAGAAAGTTTAGCGAAAGTATAAATTGGAATTCACCCAATTTTTTAGATTTTGATTTCAAGAAAAACGTTGTTGTGTAAGAAAAGTATTATCAATAATATGTAATGAAGTTGAAATTTTGATCCCAAATAAGAGTGACTTGAAACGTGTTTAACGGGAAGATGACTTACAATAAAAGATTGTATAAACTATTAAAATAGTATATTGATGTTATAAATTTTATTTTATTTTTAGGATTTGATTTTTATGGATAAATATTATCATACAAGTGATATATGTAAAAGTTAGATTTTTGGTCTTAACGAGAGCGGATCAATAATAATAACGGTGTTTAATGAGAAAGCGGTTTATTAGAGAAGATCATATAAAAGAAGTTTGAATATATAAGGAATACATAAAATAAAATGTTTTATTGGAAGTAGAATACGAGGACGGCTTAGACATCTTATACAATTTTTTAAAATTATATATCTTTTTTCTAGAAATCCTTTATTGTAACTTTTTTATACAAGTTAATTATACTTGCATTATAAAAATATAACCATAAATTTTATATTATTCCCGTAACGAAAAATCTTCGTATTTTTTTATATATATTAACATAACAGAAAGATATTTTCATGCGGAAGTTGTAAATAAATACAAGAATATCTATAATATACAGAAAATAAAAGATGTATTTTCATATTTTAAAATTCCATAAATATTAGAAAGTTTAAAGAATATAAAAATTGGAATTTACTTTCTTCATATAATGAAGTTAGAATTTCGGTTCCAAATAAGAGTGGCTCGAAACGTATTTAACGGGAAGACGGCTCAATAGAAAAGATTATATTAGCCATTAGAATTTGATACTTATAAAGTCGTCTCAATCTATTTTTCTAATTTTCTAGAATTTTAGAATTTAAACATTAATAAATATAAAAATATCATTTAACATATTAGAAGTAGAATAGGTGTTCGAATTTATAGAGAAGAAGAGTTCGAATTTATAAGGAATACATATGATTAGAAGTTCTATTGGAAGTAGAATAAGTATTTATTAGACACATGTTTAAAATTTCTTTTAGAAGTAGAATAGAAGTTCGAATTTATAGAGAATAAGAGTTCGAATTTATAGAAAAAAACATATAAATAAAAGTTCTATTAGAAGTAGAATAAGTGTTTGAATATGAAGATATATAAATAAATATTTTTTAGAAAGTACGATCTTATTAAAATATGTCGTTTCATATAAGTTAATTATACTTCTATTATTAGGAAAATTTATTCAATACTATTGTCATAAAAAAAGTCATCGTATTTAAAAATAAAATCATTGATTTGTTAATATAATAAAATAACATTCTCATGCAGGAATCCTAAATTAATACATGAGTATCTACAATATAAAGAAAAAATAAGATGTGTTTTCATTTTCTAAAACTCCATAAATTTTAGAAAGTCTAGAGAAAGTAAAAATTGGAATTCACTTTATTTTTTATGTTTTGATTTTAAAGAAAAAAAGTTGTTGTGTAAGATGAGCATAATCAATAATATGTAATGAAATTAGAATTTCGATCCCAAACGAGAGCGGCTCGAAATGTGTTTAACGGGAAAACGGCTCACTACAAAATATTGTATTAGCCATCAAAATATCATATTAATGTTATAAATTTTATTTTATTTTTAGAATTTGATTTTTATGGATAAATATTATCATACAAGTGATATATGTAAAAGTTAGATTTTTGGTCTTAACGAGATAGCAGATCAATAGTAAAAACCGTACGTGTTTAACGAAAAAGCGGTTCATTAGAGAAGACCGTATATAAGATGTTTGAATAAAATAAATACAGGAGTGTCTATAATATAAAGAGAAAATAAGAAGTGTTTTCATTTTTTAAAATTCCATAAATTTTAGAAAGTTTAGCGAAAGTATAAATTGGAATTCACCCAATTTTTTAGATTTTGATTTCAAGAAAAAAGTTGTTGTGTAAGAAAAGTATTATCAATAATATGTAATGAAGTTGAAATTTTGATCCCAAATAAGAGTGACTTGAAACGTGTTTAACGGGAAGATGACTTACAATAAAAGATTGTATAAACTATTAAAATAGTATATTGATGTTATAAATTTTATTTTATTTTTAGGATTTGATTTTTATGGATAAATATTATCATACAAGTGATATATGTAAAAGTTAGATTTTTGGTCTTAACGAGAGAGCGGATCAATAATAATAACGGTGTTTAATGAGAAAGTGGTTTATTAGAGAAGATCGTATAAAAGATGTTTGAATATATAAGGAATACATAAAATAAAATGTTTTATTGGAAGTAGAATACGAGGACGGTTGAGACGTCTTATACAATTTTTTAAAATTATATATTTTTTTTCCTAGAAATCCTTTATTGTAACTTTTTTATACAAGTTAATTATACTTGCATTATAAAAATATATCCATAAATTTTATATTATTCCCGTAACGAAAAATCTTCGTATTTTTTTTATATATATTAACATAACAGAAAGACATTTTCATGCGGAAGTTGTAAATAAATACAAGAATATCTATAATATACAGAAAATAAAAGATGTATTTTCATATTTTAAAATTCCATAAATATTAGAAAGTTTAAAGAATATAAAAATTGGAATTTACTTTCTTCATATAATGAAGTTAGAATTTCGGTTCCAAATAAGAGTGGCTCGAAACGTATTTAACGGGAAGACGGCTCAATAGAAAAGATTATATTAGCCATTAGAATTTGATACTTATAAAGTCGTCTCAATCTATTTTTCTAATTTTCTAGAATTTAAACACTAATAAATATAAAAATATCATTTAACATATTAGAAGTAGAATAGGTGTTCGAATTTATAAAGAAGAAGAGTTCGAATTTATAAGGAATACATATGATTAGAAGTTCTATTGGAAGTAGAATAAGTATTTATTAGACACATGTTTAAAATTTCTATTTGTTGGGATTTATGGGTGATGGAATAGACAACTTAACTAGTTTTATTGGTATACTTAGTTTTACTAAGTAGAACATACTGTCACAGTCTGAAATGTATTCTTGTAATTTAAAATAAATACTGTCATGTAATAAGTGTAATTCTTGGAAGAAGTTCGATTATGTTCAAGCCTCAAGAAATACATAAGTTCGACAAAAGGAATAAAAGTTACTGTCAAGCCCTGACAGTAAGGTTACAAGGAAACAACATGTTGCCTAGGTCGACAGCAAGTTTCATGGAGTCGACAGCAAGTTTCGACTTGACAGCAACATTGGCTGAGATTCTGATGACAGCAACTTCAATATATAGTTTGCGACAGTAAGTTTGGAATTCTTGACAGCAATCTCTGCGGGAAATACATGCTGTCAATCAAAGCACAATTCTTGACAGCAATCTCTGCGGGAAATACATGCTGTCAATCAAAGCACAATCCTTGACAGTAATATCTGCGGGAAATTCATACTGTCAACCAAAGTATAATCCATTGACAGCAAACTTTGTGGCAAACACACTGTCATATAGAATCAACTTGATTTAGGAATTTTCTAAGTCAAATTAAGCGACAGAGTACATGTTCAAAAGAAGCAGGCGTGTTGTAATATTCAACCTTTACAGCAAGCTTGGAAAGTCTATAACTGAAGCTTGAGAAATCACATGGAGCAACCTGTAAAGTCTAGAGCAGATAAAATTGAATACGGCTAGATCTGGGTGGCTTAAATGTGGAAAGTATCTTAAAGTTACTTTGTGATGATCACATGAGAATAAATCATGGAATGAGCTGCAAAAGGAATATAACAGCAACTCAACAACCCATGCTGATAGTGGTAGTACAGTAGACTATCACACTATAAATAGAGCACTCTATTTATACAGCAATATAACTCTATAACTGTAATCTCTTGAGTATTTGAAGCTTGAGAATTATTTTGTTCTCAAGGTTGTAGCAAAACTTTGCAAAATAAATAAAACAATTATTTTGTGAAACATCTTGTTAAATATTACTTGTGATTGCATTTCTTCTACTAGTAAATTACAAACTCTATTTAAGTTGTTGAAATAGTTTTTGAAATTTATTAGTATTGCATTCAACCCCCCTTCTGCAATACATTCCGGGACCAACACTATTAGAAGTAGAATAGAAGTTCAAATTTATAGAGAATAAGAGTTCGAATTTATAGAAAAAAACATATAAATAAAAGTTCTATTAGAAGTAGAATAAGTGTTTGAATATATAGTGAAGATATATAAATAAATATTTTTTAGAAAGTACGATCTTATTAAAATATGTCGTTTCATATAAGTTAATTATACTTCTATTATTAGGAAAATTTATTCAATACTATTGTTATAAAAAAAGTCATCGTATTTAAAAATAAAATCATTGATTTGTTAATATAATAAAATAACATTCTCATGCAGGAATCCTAAATTAATACAGGAGTATCTACAATATAAAGAAAAAATAAGATGTGTTTTCATTTTCTAAAACTCCATAAATTTTAGAAAGTCTAGAGAAAGTAAAAATTGGAATTCACTTTATTTTTTATGTTTTGATTTTAAAGAAAAAAAGTTGTTGTGTAAGATGAGCATAATCAATAATATGTAATGAAATTAGAATTTCGATCCCAAACGAGAGCGGCTCGAAATGTGTTTAACGGGAAAACGGCTCACTATAAAATATTGTATTAGCTATTAAAATATCATATTAATGTTATAAATTTTATTTCATTTTTAGGATTTGATTTTTATGGATAAATATTATCATACAAGTGATATATGTAAAAGTTAGATTTTTGGTCTTAACGAGATAACAGATCAATAGTAATAACCGTACGTGTTTAACGAAAAAGCGATTCATTAGAGAAGACCGTATATAAGATGTTTGAATAAAATAAATACAGGAGTATCTATAATATAAAGAGAAAATATGATGTGTTTTAATTTTTTAAAATTCCATAAATTTTAGAAAGTTTAGCGAAAGTATAAATTGGAATTCACCCTATTTTTTAGATTTTGATTTCAAGAAAAAAGTTGTTGTGTAAGATAAGTATTATCAATAATATGTAATGAAGTTGAAATTTTGATCCCAAATAAGAGTAACTTGAAACGTGTTTAACGAGAAGATGACTTACAATAAAAGATTGTATAAACTATTAAAATAGTATATTGATGTTATAAATTTTATTTTATTTTTAGGATTTGATTTTTATGGATAAATATTATCGTACAAGTGATATATGTAAAAGTTATATTTTTGGTCTTAACGAGAGAGCGGATCAATAATAATAACTGTGTTTAATGAGAAAGCGGTTTATTAGAGAAGATCGTATAAAAGATGTTTGAATATTTAAGGAATACATAAAATAAAATGTTTTATTGGAAGTAGAATACGAGGACGGTTGAGACGTCTTATACAATTTTTTAAAATTATATATCTTTTTTCCTAGAAATCCTTTATTGTACCTTTTTTATACAAGTTAATTATACTTGCATTATAAAAATATATCCATAAATTTTATATTATTCCCGTAACGAAAAGTCTTCGTATTTTTTATATATATTAACATAACAGAAAGACATTTTCATGCGGAAGTTGTAAATAAATACAAGAATATCTATACTATACATAAAATAAAAGATGTATTTTCATATTTTAAAATTCCATAAATATTAGAAAGTTTAAAGAATATAAAAATTGGAATTTACTCTCTTCATATAATGAAGTTAGTATTTCGGTTCCAAATAAGAGTGGCTCGAAACGTATTTAACGGGAAGACGGCTCATTAGAAAAGATTATATTAGCTATTAGAATTTGATACTTATAAAATCGTCTCAATCTATTTTTTTAATTTTCTAGAATTTTAGAATTTAAACACAAATAAATTTAAATATATCATTTAACATATTAGAAGTAGAATAGGTGTTCGAATTTATAGAGAAGAAGAGTTCGAATTTATAAGGAATACATATGATTAGAAGTTCTATTGCAAGTATAATAAGTATTTATTAGACATATGTCTAAAAGTTTTATTAGAAGTAGAATAGGAGTTCAAATTTATAGAGAATAAGAGTTCGAATTTATAGAAAAAAACATATAAATAAAAGTTCTATTAGAAGTAGAATATGTGTTTGAATATATAGTGAAGATATATAAATAAATATTTTTTAGAAAGTACGATCTTCTTAAAATATGTCGTTTCATATAAGTTAATTATACTTCTATTAGGAAAATTTATTCAATACTATTGTCATAAAAAAAGTCATCGTATTTAAGAGTAAAATCATTCATGTGTTAATATAATAAAATAACATTCTCATGCAGGAATCCTAAATTAATACAGGAGTATCTACAATATAAAGAAAAAATAAGATGTGTTTTCAGTTTCTAAAACTCCATAAATTTTAGAAAGTCTAGAGAAAGTAAAAATTGGAATTCACTTTATTTTTTATGTTTCGATTTTAAAGAAAAAAAGTTGTTGTGCAAGATGAGCATCATCAATAATATGTAATGAAGTTAGAATTTCGATCCCAAACGAGAGCGGCTCGAAATGTGTTTAACGGGAAAACGGCTCACTATAAAATATTGTATTAGCTATTAAAATATCATATTAATGTTATAAATTTTATTTTATTTTTAGGATTTAATTTTTATGGATAAATATTATCATACAAGTGATATATGTAAAAGTTAGATTTTTGGTCTTGACGAGAGAGCGGATCAATAATAATAACTATGTTTAATGAGAAAGTGGTTTATTAGAGAAGATCATATAAAAGATGTTTGAATATATAAGGAATACATAAAATAAAATGTTTTATTGGAAGTAGAATACGAGGACGGTTGAGACGTCTTATACAATTTTTTAAAATTATGTATCTTTTTTCCTAGAAATCCTTTATTGTAACTTTTTTATACAAGTTAATTATACTTGCATTATAAAAATATATCCATAATTTTTATATTATTCCCGTAACGAAAAGTCTTCGTATTTTTTTTATATATATTAACATAACAGAAAGACATTTTCATGCGGAAGTTGTAAATAAATACAAGAATATCTATAATATACAGAAAATAAAAGATGTATTTTCATATTTTAAAATTCCATAAATATTAGAAAGTTTAAAGAATATAAAAATTGGAATTTACTCTCTTCATATAATGAAGTTAGAATTTCGGTTCCAAATAAGAATGGCTCGAAACGTATTTAACGGGAAGACGGCTCATTAGAAAAGATTATATTAGCCATTAGAATTTAATACTTATTTCATAATTTTTTTATTTTTACGGTTCGATTTTATGGATAAAAATTATTATATAAGTCTTTATACTATATTTGTTAAAGATGGGATTTCGGTTTTAACGAGAGAGCGGCTCAATCGAAAAAATTGTGTTTAGCAAGAATTTTTTCTTGATTCATTAAAGAATGTTATTTAATTATTAAAATTTAATATTAATATTATGATATAACGTAAATGTAATTTTTTTTTAAAATATTGTAACGCCGCCGCGAAGCGCGGCTTTATCAACTAGTAATTATTTAAAATGATCAATTAGATTATAGCTCGACTATAAAGTATGGTACATATGAATTTTTATATAATATATTGATCAATATAATATATAATGATTGAGTTATAACATATAATTAGATCAATATACCATAAAACCAAAAAAAATAATTTTAGATTTCATATACATGCACGGGTTATTAAGGTTGTCAAATTTTACATCGATTGAAATATTTAGAAAAAATTAAATTTGAGTTAAAAAGTAATTCTAAATTGTAATATAAATTTTTTTTCAATTTACCCAATTTTTTATTGAACTTCTATACTCTGTAATAAATATTAGACTAAAACTAAACATTTAAGTTTAAAAGTGAAAAATAGTATATGTTTAGAAAAAATGGTTGAGACAAGCATATGGATGACTTTTACTCAATATTAAAAGATTTTGTAATATGTCTCAAAATATGGTCTACATATACGATCAATATTTTACAATAAAATCAATGAGTTTACATACACCTCTATTATACACGGATAATTTTACTAAGATATTTATTTATATTATACTTTAAGTGTTCAATTTAATAAAGTTCATTTCACGTAATTGAAAATAAATTAATAATTTAACAATCATAAGTATTCATGTGAATATTATCGTATGAATATTTATCCAAATTTTATGAAATTTATTCCAATTATAAAATATTTGGTTCAGAAAATTGGTATACAATATTACAAAATAACTATAAAAACATTCGATAAATCGAAATTTTATCGTTTATTATATTTTTAATTACATAATTATTTAAGAAATTAGTTCATGCCCGTGCCTCGCACGTGGTATTACTTAATAATGCTACTTATTTTTTTTCTTTTTATTTGGCGCATCATATTCATATATCATATTTTTTTTAAACAAGTGATAGTTTCTCTGATATGTAGTTTATTATATTAATCTATCGAGGTTATTACTTTATTGAGTATATAATTACAGATGCAATGCAAAATATAGCCCAACTATACAAGATTTTTGTTAATAATTACTCCTCTTTCCAAAAACAGAGTACCTGTTTGCACTAAATCACGCAAACGTATTTGGTCACAAGTAATATATGAATAAGTCAAGTTCGTTCTCACAGAGATCTGGTTTAGATTTCAATTCAGTTAATGCACCTATGCAACAATGTATGATTTTTATCCACTGCTAAGACAATTAACAAATCTGGGTTTTGATTATCTAAAATTAACTAAAGAACAAATTATTAAACTAAGAATTAATTAACTAACAAGTATTAAAATCGAATTACTTATACGAGATAAAACATGGGATCCTAACTTCATTAACTACTTCGCTTAGAGTTGATGCCTTTAATCAAAGTATGTGATAGTTATGATATCTGATCAGACAACACGAAACAAGTATAGGCTACCTCTCAGTATACGAATACCAAACTACTCATACATCCAAAAAAGAGATAGAAGATGGGTAGACACCAATTATGTTTAGACCCTATATCTCTATAAGATTTGAAAACATAACGGTTGAAGAACAAGTTATCCATTAAGATCACATATGGCAACATAATATTTCTCAATTTACGCTACAAATCATGATGTCAAAATATACATAATCATATGCTAGCATGACAAGTTCTAAATCTCAAGATCCACTCTCGCTTCACAAGTGATTAACAAAACAACTTAGATGTTAGCTACGCATCCAAGAAGAATAAGCACAACCATACAAGGATATCAAGAATTCATCACACACAAATCTTTAAAACAATCAAACTACTAAACTACATAGATAAATCCATTAGAATCCCATGACAACGATTAGTTCATAATCGAACCGCTCGTCATCATGGGACCTGATGAAACCATGATAATAAACAAAGTCCGAATAAAAACAATAGTACTAGAGTAATAGAGTTAAGAAAACAAATCCAAAATCTAGAGTATCGCCTAATATAGAAGAAAACAAAAGTAGATCTAGATCTCCGAATGCTGTCACGTCCTTCCGGAAATCCTTTTCCAAGTCTAAATCTCTATCTTCGGCTCTCTCTGTGTTTTTTCTAAGTAGTTGTTCGAATTACAATGATAGGTAGTGTTTATATAGGCCCTAGAATCCTTTTCCAGCAAGAAACTACCAAATATAAACTTTAAATTCGAAACAGGAAAGAATTTCAGGATTTTCCAGGAAGTTGTAGCGCAGCTGCGCTATAGTAGCGCTGCCAGCGCTGTCTGAATGTTCCCGGGCGCTGCCAGCGCTGTCTGTGGCTCTGCCAGCGCTGTACATTCTGATAGAATTTTGATTTTGATTTATTCTTAAAGAAAATTTCCCAAGCTTCGCATGGACTGTAAGATCGCTAAATTCGGACTTCTAGAACTCCAGATATGGCCAAAACAGTGTAGACTGTGCAACCTACCCGGAAATCCGAATTTTTCAAAATTTGCTCATTTCTCCTCCGTTTTCTCTTCCGATTCTTTTGCCACTTCCCGTTCTTCAATTTTTGAGTGTGAATCCATCATGAAACATGCAAATGTATCTCCCCACTTCAAGATGTAATCCTGCACCATTCTTACTAAAAACGAATCAAAAAACACGACATACTTGAGGCCAAGTTAATCAATTTAAGCCGAAACGAAGCGTTCCAAGTGGATATAAAATCCACTTATCACATCCTCAAACTTAAACCGATGCTTGTCCTCAAGCATAAAACAGACTCGAGACGAACTAATGCAATGCATGAATGCAACTAATATGAAAATGCAACGATCCCCTCGAATTAACCAAAACCAATTAGCAAGCAAATATCTCAAAGAATGCAACTAAATCCAAATAGAGCTCGACTAAGTCCCCGTATACTAACAATACATGAACAAAAACGTGCGTGTGTGCAATGCTCATCAGATATACTCCTAACACTAGATCAAAATCATACCTATTCTTCGCCAAGACAATAACAGGTTTAAAAATAGAATGAACGGTAAACACTTCATAACCTCGAAACACCTCCATCATCATTTGAGTTAGACAGAAATTCATGCTTTATTACTAAACAACTACGATACACAATATTATACACAATACGCATGCTTATTTAACCGTGCAATGGATGAGACCCAGAAAGGCTTATACAATAATACCCATGTAGCGAGCGTTAGGTTAGTGGATCCCAGACTATAAAAGCCTTAGGACACTAGGCACAAAGTCCCATAGAACTTAATTGCTCGAGTATTAAAGAGCTCACCCTGGTTAATTCTGCAATTTAACAATTAACATAACACTTTTCTTTTCTTTTTTTTATTTTCTTTGACTTTTTTTTCCTTTTTTTTCTACACAATCAACTAACTTGGAATGAGTGCGTTTCGCTCCATCTCATCCAACCCTAGACTACTCATACATATGAGCGGCTACTAACCTTTTTTGACAATATTAACAATTAGCATGAAATCCCTTGTTTCCCCCAAACTTATATTTTAGTGCACCTACGACATCAAGGGAATAACGAAAATTCTAAATATAAACAAGTGATTAAATCTAAAACAACCAAACAAGCATGACCTCAACCTAGCCCAAAGCAAACGATGAGACTGTGTAAAAGATTTGTTTCTGAAGCATGCAAGTCAATTTCATAAGAACTATAAATCAATCCTCTATTCATCATTACCACACTCAAATAGACATCGACCTACCAATCAGAATTAGCTCATCCTAAGGGATCATGAAATATGCATGTTATGCAAATACAACTTAAATGGACTCACATGGTATACAAATCAAATAACAAAATGACTGAAAGCAGGAAATCCATGGGTTGCCTCCCAGGAAGTGCCTTTGTTTAAAGTCTTTAGCTAGACATGGAAATGGCTTTTTCTCTTGAAATTTTTTTCACCGTATCACTATATGGCCTCTTTTCCGGGGCTACATCCTTGATGACAAGTTTCAGCCTTCTTTGCTCTTCAAAAGTGTCAGTAACATTGTTCTCTACACTACCTGACAAGTTAGCAACAATAATAATAAGCAAAGTAGATGATTGACCCAAATATGCATACCTCAGGTGATCTGTTGGTTTAAGCTCGAGTTTGGAAGCTTCTTCAACATGATGATTTTCATATTTAACTACCAAAGACTGATCAAGAGTGGAAATATACGGATTAGGAACGGAAGTGGGTGGTTCACCAACAGAAGTCGTAACAACAGACTTAGGATCAAAAGAACTATCCTCAAGTTGAATTTCATGCTTAGAACAAATAGCATTCAATTCCTCTAACATCTCATTAGAAGTAAAATTCCTATATAACTCATGGAGATCTTTATTACCCTCATACTTTAACAAAACATCTTTCTCAAGAAAAGACTCAATTGCACTATCCTCAAGATTTGACCATGAAATAACCTCATCAATCAGCACCTGAGAATCCCAAAGATTAGCCACGCCTAATTCCTCATCTTCAGTATCAGACTTTCTTTGTAAAGCAACGTCTAATGGATCCGACTTCAACATCTGATCAAACACTTTATTCTGGCCAATATCAACCCCTTCCACTCTAAAGCACTCTTCATTCTCCGCAGGAAATTTCATGGCCTTGAACACATTAAAAGAGACAGTCTGATCTTGCACTCTCATTGTGAGCTCTCCTTTCTGAACATCTATCAAAGTACGGCCAGTAGCGAGAAAAGGCCTTCCCAAGATGATGGGAATCTTCTTATCTTCTTCAAAATCAAGAATCACGAAATCCGCAGGGAAGATGAGCTTATCAACTTTTACCAAAACATCCTCCACGATACCTCTAGGATAAGTGATCGACCGATCAGCCAGCTGTAAAGAGATATTTGTAGGTTTAGGATCGGGCATACCAAGTTGCATTAAAACAGACAGAGGCATGAGATTGAGGCTAGCTCTCAAGTCACATAAACACTTATCGAAAGATAAGTTGCCAATAGTGCATGAGATGGTGAAACTTCCCAGATCTTTAAGTTTAGGAGGCAACTTTTGTTGCAGAACCGCACTACACTCCTCTATCAAAGCAATAGTTTCCAATTTCTCGAGTTTCAGCTTCCATGATAGAATACCCTTCATGAACCTTGCATATCTCGGCATCTGTTCAAGAGCTTCTGCAAAAGGTATGTTGATGTGCAACTTCTTGAAAACCTCAAGAAACTTGGGAAACTGCTTGTCTAGATGCTGCTTCTGGAGTCTTCTGGGATATGGCGGAGGTGGGTAGATTTGATTGCTCACCTGTATTCTGCTTAAGATTAGATTTTTCAGTAGAACTCTTACTCTTCTCCGCATCATCGACCAATTAATCAACTGCCACATCAGATTTTGCAATTTCTGGCACTATAGATTTTTCAACCTGCTATTCATGAACTTCTTCTTCTTCCGTAAATGTTGAATTCTGATCGCTTGTAACCTTTCCAGATCTCAAAGTGACTGCTTTCACCTGTTCTTTGACCTCCCTCTTGCCTGGATTAACCTCTATGTCACTAGGAAGAGTTCCTTGTGGCCTATTCAGCAAGGCGTTAGCAATCTGACCAATCTGGTTCTCCAAGGTCTTGATAGAGACTGCTTGGCTTTTACAAATCATCCTCAACTCTACCAATTCAGATTTTTCAGTGGAAGACTGCCCCACACTTGCATGAGGCTGTTGCTGAAATCCCGGAGGTTGGAATTGTTGCCTTGGAGCATACTGTTGCTGATAACCAGCCGGATTGAATGGCTTAGCTCTAAACTGTTGATAAGGATGCTGTGATTGTCGATTACCACCTTGGTTGCTGCTCCAGCTAAAGTTAGGATGATAGACGGCTGGAGCTGGTTGTGAAGGTCGCTGGAAGTTGCTCACAAACTGTGCCGATTCAGAAGATATGGCACATTGACTCGTCTCATATGCGCCTGCACATAGCTCACAAAAACTAGCTACCAGCTGCTGAATTCCATAATTAGTCAGAGAATCCACCTTCATACTTAGAGCCTTCAACTGGGCTGCTAAAGTTGTAGCTGCATCCACTTCCAGAATTCCTGCTACCTTGCCTTGTGATAATCTCTGAATTGGATTCTGATATTCATTCGCAGGCATCATCTCAATTAGCTCGTAAGCTTCCTCATAGCTCTTAGCCCAAAGAGCTCCACCTGAAGCTGCATCCAGCATTGGCCTTGATTGTGCTCCCAGCCCATTGTAGAAACAATTGATCACCATCCAATCTGGCATTCCATGATGAGGACACTTCCTAAGCATCTCCTTGTAGCGTTCCCAAGCTTCACACAAAGATTCACCATATTGCTGTGCAAATTGAGTAAGAGCGTTCCTTATTGCTGCAGTTTTAGCCATGGGGAAGAATTTAATAAGGAATTTCTGAGCAAGATCTTCCCATGTTGTAATGGAACCGGCTGGTAGAGAGTGTAACCATCCCTTAGCTTTATCCCTCAAAGAGAATGAGAAAATTCTCAATTTGACAGCATCTTCCGACACACCATTGAACTTGAAAGTGTCACAGATCTCGATGAAATTCCGGATGTGCATATTAGGATCTTTCGTAGGAGCACCCCCAAACTGAACTGAATTCTGTACCATCTGAATCGTGCCAGGCTTGATTTCAAAGGTATTAGCTGCAATGGCTGGTCTGACAATGCTAGATTGAATGTCATTGATTTTTGGCTGAGAATACTCCTTCAAAGCCTTAGCTGTTGATGCTGCTGGTTCTCCCATCTCTACTGTTGCTGCAAGTTAACAAAACAAATTAAGTAAGAAAAAATATCCGAGTCAGTGAACTTTAACGACCACTGATGACAAGCACATAAACTATTAACACTGAGTCCCCGGTAGCGGCGCCAAAAACTTATTTGCACTAAATCACGCAAGCATACGTGGTCACAAGTAATATATAAATAAGTCAAGTTCATTCCCACAGAGATTTGGTTTAGGTTTCAATTCAGTTAATGCACCTATGCAACAATGTATGGTTTTTATCCACTGCTAAGACAATTAACAAATTTTGGTTTTGATTATCTAAAATTAACTAAAGAACAAATTATTAAACTAAGAATTAATTAACTAACAAGTATTAAAATCGAATTACTTATACGAGATAAAACATGGGATCCTAACTTCATTAACTACTTCGCTTAGAGTTGATGCCTTTAATCAAAGTATGTGACGGTTATGATATCTGATCAGACAACACGAAACAAGTATAGGCTACCTCTCAGTATACGAATACCAAACTACTCATACATCCACAAAAGAGATAGAAGATGGGTAGACACCAATTATGTTTAGACCCTATATCTCTATAAGATTTGAAAACATAACGGTTGAAGAACAAGTTATCCATTAAGATCACATAGGGCAGCATAATATTTCTCAATTTACGCTACAAATCATGATGTCAAAACATACATAATCCTATGCTAGCATGGCAAGTTCTAAATCTCAAGATCCACTCTCGCTTCACAAGAGATTAACAAAACAACTTAGATGTTAGCTACGCATCCAAGAAGAATAAGCACAACCATACAAGGATATCAAGAATTCATCACACACAAATCTTTAAAACAATCAAACTACTAAACTACATAGATAAATCCGTTAGAATCCCATGACAATGATTAGTTCATAATCGAACCGCTCGTCATCATGGGATCTGATGAAACCATGATAATAAACAAAGTCTGAATAAAAACAATAGGGCTAGAGTAATAGAGTTAAGAAAACAAATCCAAAATCCAGAGTATCACCTAATTTAGAAGAAAACAAAAGTAGATCTAGATCTCCGATTGCTGTCACGTCCTTCCGGAAATCCTTTTCCAAGTCTGAACTCTATCTTCGACTCTCTCTGTGTTTTTTCTAAGTAATTGTTCGAATTACAATGATAGGTAGTGTTTATATAGGCCCTAGAATCCTTTTCCAGCAAGAAACTACCAAAAATACACTTTAAATTCGAAACAGGAAAGAATTTCAGGATTTTCCAGGAAGTTGTAGCGCAGCTGCGCTATAGTAGCGCTGCCAGCGCTGTCTGAATGTTCCCGGGCGCTGCCAGCGCTGTCTGTGGCTCTGCCAGCGCTGTACATTCTGACAGAATTTTGATTTTGCTTTATTCTTCAAGAAAATTTCCCAAGCTTCGCGTGGACTGTAAGATCGCTGAATTCGGACTTCTAGAACTCCAGATATGGCCAAAACAGTATAGACTGCGCAACCTACCCAGAAATCCGAATTTTCCACAATTTGCTCATTTCTCCTCCATTTTCTCTTCCGATTTTTTTGCCACTTCCCGTTCTTCAGTTCTGGAGTGTGAATCCACCATGAAACATGCAAATGTATCTTCCCACTTCAAGATAGTAACCCTGCACCATTCTTACTAAAAACGAATAAAAAAACACGACATACTTGAGGCCAAATTAATCAATTTAAGCCGAGACAAAGCGTTCCAAATGGATATAAAATCCACTTATCAGTACCATGTCCTACTTTAGTGGCCATCTGCAAGGATATATTTCATATTTTTGTACTGAAATGTTATATTTTCTAAGTAAAATTACTTTCTTGATAGTTTATAGATGGTCCGGATTTGATTTGCTGTGAAGATGTGGACTACATGCACCTGGAAAAAACAGTAATATATATTATTATTGTTGTCTTTGACATGTTTCAAGTCAACTTTGCAAGTTATTTATAAATCTTACCACAGATAAATTTGTGATGCAACTAATTATCGTTGCTATTATAAGTAGAGTTTAGCCAGGTGGAAGTCTGTAGTTGTGGCCCCTAAATTGTTATACTCATCATATATTTAATTAGACAGCATGGCATTATCTATATAACTATGGCCCCCGGTCCACAGCAAACATTTGCTGTGTTTGAAAATGTGGATGGAAATGGCATTCCATATATGCATCAAGTGTTTCATACTTTGGAAGAAGCAGAAAATTGTTTTAGGGCATATGCCCTAAAAAATGGATTCGGTATTAAAATTCAATCAACCCAAAGACGTTCTAAAAGTAGTGAAATATATAGTCGTTTGTATGTTTGTAAACTTACCGGGAAGAGTGGTGAAAGCAGTAGTTCTAAACGGCGCTAGAGAAATTCTTCCTAGGAGCGAATGCAAAGTACGGATGTATGTGAATTATTCAAAAAATGTAAGTCTTTGGGAGATAACTAGTCTCGAGTTAAATCACAATCACGTACTTGTCACTCCTAGCAAAATGAAGTTGATACAACGAGAAAAGCATGTGAATACCGCTACTCGTAGTTTAATTAAAACTCTTCATGGCTCGGGAGTTCGTGATTACCAAGTAATGAATATTATCGGTAATATGCATGGAGGTAATGACAAAGTAGGGTTTGGTAGTCAACATGTTAGGAATGTGCTACGTGATGAGCGGAAAAAAAAGTTTGAAAAATGTGATGTGCAAGCCGCATTAGACTTGTTATATAGATTGAATGAGGAAAGTGGTTCTAATTTTTTCATTAGAACACAAGTTGATGAAAAACACCGTTTGAAATGTCTTCTGTGGGTTGATCCTAGATGTTTAATGTCCTACCAAAATTTTGGTGATGTTGTGGCATTTGGCACGACATATCGGACAAATAGATATGCCATGCCATTTGTCCCTTTTACTGGCGTTAACCACCATTATCACTTAGTGATATTTGGTTTTGCACTAATGCGAGATGAACACACGACAACTTTTGAGTGGGTTCTGAGTACTTGGCTTGAAGCTGTGGGGAATAAGCATCCAATGACTATAATTACCGATCAAGATCAAGCCATGGCAAATGCTATTGCAAGTGTACTCCCGAATACTACCCATTTGTTGTGCTCGTGGCACATTAGTAACAAATTTCCGGAGAAATTAGCACATTATTATTCTAGCTTTCTGGACTTCAAAGTGAACTTTAACCATTGTATTTATAACTCGTTGACCGAATGTGAATTTGAGGCTAGGTGGAAATCCTTGATGGAGAAATACGAGTTAGAAGAAAATAAATGGTTACAGGGGTTATATGAGTTGAAGGAAAAATGGATCATTGCATATACTAGGAATACTTTCTCAGCGGGTCAAAATACTACTTCAAGAAGTGAGGGGATGAATTCTTTCTTTGATAGTTATGTGAGTTCCGCCATGGGATTGAAAGAATTCATTGAAAATGCTCAAAAGGCATTGGCAAGACAATTTGTACGGGAGAAAGAAGAAGATTATGTGACATGTAACTTAAAGCGTCCGCTGAAAATGAATACCGCCTTGGAGATTCATGGTGCCAAAATTTATACTAAGACGATGTTTAGAAAATTTCAAGATGAATTGGTTGAATCGTTACAATATTTTGTTATGAAAGACGAAAAAGCTTGTGAAGAAGGGGAAAAGGAAGGAGACAGAAGAACCTATTATTGTTTATATAGGCAAAATTTGGGACCAACATCAAAACTAAATTATGTTGCATTCGACAAAGAAGCTTTGACGGGAATGTGTATGTGTAGAATGGTTGAACATGTAGGGATACCGTGTCGACACATCTTGGCGGTCTTGAATAAAAAAAGAATTCCCGAGATTCCCGATTGTTTCATAGTTCGACGGTGGACTATGCATGCTAATAGAGTAAATGGTTTGTTGCCTTACCAGTTGAACATTGGAGAATCTCATGAGATGACCCCAACCGATAGATTTAATAGCATAACAATGCTCACATTGAGTTTTTGTCACAGTAGCATTGCATCTAAGGAACGATATGACTATGCCGTCGAGGTGATGAATCGAGAAATACCAATTCTCGAGAGTATGCGAGTGGATGGAATTGAATCTCATGAAAGCAATGTAATTTCTCATGATGCAACACAAGATGATGAACCAATTTTTGATCCTATTGTTTCCCAAACAAAAGGGAGGAAAAAAACCGTCCGTTTTAAAAGTCCCGTAGAATCCCTTGGTAAAGGGAAGACCAAAAGAAAGTGCACACATTGTAATTTTGAAGGACATGACAAAAGAAAGTGTCCTGAAAGACTAGAAGCTTTAAATGCTCAAATTGCTCAAAATGCTCTAAATGCTGAACATGCTCAAACTCAAAATGATCAAATGTAATTGCTATAAATCTCTACTCTATCCATTTTTTAAATTTACATTATGTCCTTCTCACATTCTCTAACAAAATAAATTTTATTGTCATGTATAGGTAACATGGATGGTGGTGATGTTTCGGATGTTTCACATGTTAGTGATTCACTCTCGGCTTCTTCCGGGGGAAGTGATTCATACATTAGTGATATATCGGACAATGCAGCAGATGAAATATGTCGCAATTTACCAGAATACTATGACATAATGGGGGAACCCATTGAGCCCCCACCGATTATTGAGGAGGAGGATGACGAGTTATATTCTCCGGAGGAAGAGGCTTATAGGTCAAAAAATTGGACCGAAGCATGCCGTTGGATGAACACCGAAGAAATGATGGAGCGGGTAGCGTATAATGTGGATCCCTACTTTCTTCCTGTCTTGAACTTGGGCAAGGACACCGAAGGCAAGTGGCGGCTTTCCGATTGGGATGGTGGACTTTTTGAGTATTGTGACAACATTAGTGACATATATAAATTGAGGCCTCGGGAAGGTTGCACACGAGATCAAATGCGCGTCCAATATGTGAAGGGATGGGTTTCCCACGTAAAAGATTCTCCTCATCCTCGTTGTTGGGCCACATTTAAGTTGTACGATGGATCGATGTCTATAAATGTCCTTCTTTGGGACGACACTAGCACGCACAAATCCATTAGTAGTGGTGTAATCCGCGAGGGTTGTGTTGTTGTCTTGTATCATGTTGCCGCATTTGTTAATTTGGAGGCTCCTCCCGGCACACCTTCTCACCGTTTGTCTGCCGGCTTCTCCAATATATATATTAGGTTTGTTTGGTTAGGAGTTCATCACTCCATTCAAATGTAATATGCACTTACCCTTTTCGGATTTGTAATGAATTTATTAGAATTTTAATGAAATTTATGTAATTTATTATAATTTAATTGAAATTTACGTAATTAATTGCAAATCCACGTTATTAAAATGTTCGAAGGATTTTGGGGTGTGTTTCAAAAAGTTTTTAAAGTTTTTTTAGGAATAATTCATGAGTTGTGATGTTAAGAATAGAATTTTACTTATACTTCTTGTAATCCTGATCTTATAAAGGATTTAGCACTTTGTATA
Organism: Kitagawia praeruptora; assembly: GCA_037693485.1. Classification (NCBI taxonomy): domain Eukaryota; kingdom Viridiplantae; phylum Streptophyta; class Magnoliopsida; order Apiales; family Apiaceae; genus Kitagawia; species Kitagawia praeruptora. Next base: position 155,015,810 of record CM075344.1, on the reverse strand, counting down.
GGAAATATGTGTTAGACAGTTATCTGTAAAGTTTAGTCAGGAATGAACAGTGCATCAAGTACTACATGTCAGGAACTGAGATCGAATCCTGATATGTTAAGTCAAATACTGATCAAGTACTGATAGGATGGTTAGATCCTGATGCAAGATGGAATCCTGATATCAGTCGTGTTACTGATGATGTCATTATGGATGCTACAGAAACTGGCAAGTGCTATAAAACAGGATCGTTGTTTGAAAAACAAGCAAGAAGATATTATGAAGGGAAGAATTTTCTATTGATGGAAACTATCAACTGGACGGCAGAACATTGTCATGTATAGATTATCTTTCTGTAATTAGTTGATAGGAAGCATTATAAATACTCTCTCTATATCATTGTAAAAAGAGTTGAACAATTGTGAGTCGAGAGCATAAGGTTTGTATTCGAAAGTTCGAAACAAACAGAGAGAGAGATTTGTATTGTCAGCAGCTGCTAAAGGTATTTGTACACCTTTGGTAGAGTTTGTATTTGATCTTATTAATACAAACAGAGTTTGATTCATTCGTTTATTCTTGTTCATATAACCAAGCAAAAATCAAACACGATTATATAACTTGTATTCAACCCCCCCTTCTACAAGTTATTCGAGTTAACAATTGGTATCAGAGCAGGTTGATTTCGAATAATAATAAAGATCTGCAATCATGTCTGGTTACAAGGATGGGAATACTAAGATTCCTATGCTCAAGAGAAACGAATATACTCTATGGGAAGTAAAGATGTTGCATCATCTGGAAGCAACAGATCCTGATTATCTTGACAGAATCAGAGACGGACCTTTTGTTCCAACAAAGATCGTTGGACAAGCAACTGTTGATGGTGTGGTTGTTCCAGAACATACAGCAGAGAAGCCAAAATCTGAGTGGTCAGATAAGGACAAGGAGAATGTTCTTAAAGATGCTAAAGTGAGAAACATATTATTCAACAATCTTGATTCTGTTCTCACTAACTATGTTCTCTCTTGTAAAACTGCTAAGGATATATGGGACAATCTTAAGGTTCACTGTGAAGGAACTAAGCCTGTCAGGAAGAATATGAGGACACTACTTATACAACAGTATGAGTACTTTGAATCCAAGTCTGGTGAGTCACTTACTGATACCTTTGATAGGTTTACAAAACTCATCAATGAGATGGCCATGCATGGTAAATATTATGACTTGGAGGATATGAATACAAAGTTCATGAAAGCTTTGCCTGATTTCTACAATGAGAAGATATCTGCAATTGAGGAAGCTAATGATCTGGATGAAATATCATTAGAGGCAGTATATGGAAAACTGAGAGCTTATGAACTTGACAAGCAGCAGAAAAAGAGCAGGAGTGAAGGAAAGATGAAGACTGTTGCACTTACTGCTCAATCTGAATTAAAGAAGCTTCCGGAAGAACAGCATGAAGAGACTGCTGTAAAGAACTCAAGGAAGAAGAAAAGCAAAGAAAGTTCTTAGTCAGAGACTACTGATATGGACTCTGACAACAATGATTCTGAATCTGATATGCAGGAACTCTTTGCTATGTTTGCTAAAGCCTTCAAGAAAGTAAGATTCAACAGGAGAAGATTTAGCAAAGGACCTTTTCAAAAGAAGGAGGAGAAGAAGAGTGACAAAGGCAAAAGTACAATTGTCAAGCTTGATAAGGCCAAGATCAAGTGCTTTAATTGCAGTGAGCTTGGACACTTTGCTAGTGAGTGTAAGAAGCCTAGGAATTCAGTAAAGGGTAATGCACTTATGGTCACACAGAAGGATTGGGCTGATTCCAGTGATTCTGAAGATGAATTGGATTATGACAACATTGCACTGATGACAAATGTTTCAGATAAACTTGGATCTCCAAAGAAAACTTCTCCATCCTCTGTTAAGGGTACAGGAAAGAAGCATTCAATTATCTTGGATAGTGGATGCTCTGGACATATGACTGGAAAGAAGTCCCTGCTTACAAAGTTTGAGAGGAAAGCTGGCCCAGTAATATCTTTTGGAGATGGCAACAAAGGAGAAACTCTGGGATATGGCTCAATTGTTTTGGGGAATGTCATCATAGAAAATGTAGCACTGGTTGAAGGCTTGAAACATACTCTTTTAAGCATAAGTCAACTGGGTGATAAAGGTTACAAATCAATCTTTGACAGAGAAGGATGCAAAATCTTGAATATGCAGAATGGAGACATTGTTCTAACTGGTCAAAGACATGGTAACATATATGAAGCCAGCTTAAGTGATACATCTAAAGGAATTGTTAGATGTCTCTACAGTAAAGCAACAAGTAATGAAAGCTGGAATTGGCACAAGAAGCTCTCACATCTTAACTTCAAGAAGCTTAATCAACTTGTTAAGCACAATCTGGTGAGAGGCCTACCTCAGGCAAATTATGTGCAAGATGGACTTTGTGATGCATGTCAGCTTGGAAAGCAAAGAAGAACCACTTTTAAGAGCAAGACTGAGAATTCAATTACTGAACCATTTCACATGCTACATCTTGATCTGTTTGGTCCAGTAAACATTATGTCTATCAGCAAGAAAAGATATGCTCTAGTGATAGTGGATGATTTCACAAGGTTCACATGGGTGTTCTTTCTACACAAGAAGGATGAAGCTCCTCAACAAATCATTGAACTTGTCAAGAATATTCAGAATAACTCTGAGTGTAATAACCCTAACTTTAGAAAGGCTACAGTGCCCAAATGAGTAGTGATCTTGAGGAATTTAGGGAAATGGTGTGTAGGTATTCTATATTGGAGATGGAAAATGAACAAACAAAAACCATATTAGTGATATACTATGAAAATAAGTGACTCGAAATGACGATGGATTTCAGAAATTCCTGAATTTAGATTTTGAGGATTTTGAGCTCGAACGAACTTCTGTTTATTGGATATTAAGGAACATAGAAATATTAAAGGAATTATATATTGAGGAATTAGTGAATTTAAGTTAAACCAAGGGATTTTTAAGTTAAGAGAATGCTAAGGAAATTTGGATTTTATAAACGATTTCAAAACCACTGGATAATGAGATATATTTGAAACGAACCACAATTAGACGAGTATGGAAACCAAGTAACCAAGGTTAGTAAATAATAAGGATATTTACCACATTAATATTTACAAAGGTTATTAGTAATTACTTAAGGTTAATAACCCTAGCTTGCTAAATACTCCTCAATGACATCACTAATGACATCACCTTCCACTAACTATGTTTAAGGGGCAAATTAGTAACTTCACATGAGGATTTTCCATAACCTTCACCACTAATCTACTAAGTTCTAGAATTCTCAAGATGTGTCAAGATTAATGCAAGATTAGATCAAGAAACAAGAAATCAAACTCCATTTCTCTCATCCTCCACAAACTGTCCAGCAGAAACAAAATGCAAAGAAAAATTCATATCTCCATTTCTATCCATGATAAAATCACCAAATTTGAGCCACAACCTCTCCACTCCATGGGCAAGATTCGCTCAAAATTTCATAGTCATCAAAGGGGTGTAGCCTAGTCAAATACCTCCCCCAAGTTGAAGAAACCAAACTGTCCAGGAGGATTGACAGTTTCTGGGCTGATTTTCAAACGGCCATATCTCCTTCATTACTAAATGGAATTTTGTGTTCTTTATATGGTTGGAAAGCTTGTGAGATTCTCTACAACTCTCCTTTAGAAGCCTCATCCAGAAAACGTAGGTAAGGCCTTCGTTTTTGCGATTCTTTCAACTGGTGTCCAGTGAATCCGAATTTGTAACTTTGTTTTTATGATTTATTTAGTTGATCCAAGCTAGTATAAGGTTATTTAAGGACTTAAGTGTTGTTAAGCTTCAAGGAGGTATAAATCTCAAGACCCTTTAGTATTACTTTGAATATATATGCTTGGTTATAGAAAACTTGGTGATTTAAGTTATGATAAGTGATGATTTATGATGATTATGTGTTTGTAAGTGGTTTGAGTTAAATATGGAAGTGTTTTGTGTTGGAAATCCATGGTTGGTATGATGACCACATGGTGTAGGTTTGATGTATGTGTTTGGTGATGGATTTGAGGTGAGAAAAATTTGGAAAGTATGAAATTATAGCCGTTATAATGCCCGATTTTCGTTAGGATGTAATCTGCCCTGTTTTGGACCCCTGTCTCTGTACGGTACCCTACTGTCTAGGTTACCAATTGACCATGACATGATAGAGCTTAGTTCGTAGATCGTTTTGATATAAGGTACGTTAAAATCTGATGAACGGTTTAGGAGAAAAGTCAGTTTTAGTGAAAGGTGTTCGAAAACCGGGAAACCGTAATTGTGTAAACTTTGAGACTATGATCGACCTACCTAGACATTTTTAAAAATTATGAAACTTTGGGATGTTATAATAGGGTGATCAGAGAACCCTTACTAACTGACCTTGTGTCAAATTTTGGAATTTTCGAATTATGAGGATTTTTGCCGTCGAGAGTGGTTGTTAAGGAAATAGTGTGAATTGCTAACACTTTAATCGAGATTAAGAATGGTCGAGTTCTTAGAACCTTTGGGACATAAAGGCCATGTTAAACATCCGGTATGTGACAAGGGTGTTACTAGATAAGGGTAGGTGTTAAGTGGAATATACTCTAATGACGATTCTTTTATGTGTTTATAGAAACTTCGGAGGAACCACGAGCCCTACCTTTGGGATATCGAGATCGAGGCAAGATTTCTTCTATCCCTACTTTGAAAAATTATTTATCTTCAAAGAAAAATGATTTAATGGAATATATATGTGATTCTATTATTGCTATATTGTTAAGAATTTGTTTTCCTGATTTTGGAAATTAAAGGAAGATATGAGTATGGATATGGATTAAAGGGAGCAAGATTTCTTTTATCCTTATTTTGATATACTGTTTATGTTCAAAGGAAATGGTTTTGGTGGATAATATATGAATCTTATATGATGAGATGATTAGGGATATATTCCCTGTTTACTGAGATTTTTGAATATGGATTATGAATGTGGATATGATTATGAATGGAGCGAATATGCTCTATGGTAAAAGAGATATGAAAGAGAATGGTATCAGTTGTTATCTAGGGTTATATGGTTTATAATGCTATATTAAAAATATTCTTTTTGAGTATTAGTGGTTTAATAAATATTATTTGATTATTATTTACTACTCTTAAAATAGATGGAATATTTTATGAATATAAAAGCATAATTGATTTCTTGTATATAAAAGAGATGTCTGAGTCATAATCAAGGTATTATGTTATATATAGATTTTTATGGAAATGATGTGCGAGAATGAAAATGATATGAGTAATAATAAATGGAAATGGAAATGATATACGGGAATGGAAATGTGAAATGGTGTTGATAAATGGAATAATGATTTTATAAAAAGGGGGATTAGCAACAAACTTGCGTAAGAGGCTGTGTCAGGGCTGTGTGCGACATAGTCTAGCATTCATTATATGATTCGGCACGAAGATGCCAAGGGAGGATGTTAGCAGGTGGCCTTCCTCCGGGAGGATGTTAGCAGGTGGCCTTCCTCCAGGGATGATGTTAGCAGGTGGCCTTCATTCCTTCTACCGGTAGTAAAAAGGACGGGTACGGAGGGCGACTGATCATCGTCCTTACGTATTCGGCAACAGTGAAAATCCCCAAAACTTGAAAGAAAGAATTGAAAATGGTTTTCAGATTTCTATACTGAAAACAGAAAAATGATATGAGAAGATGGAATTACTGTTACAGATGAAGAGAAATTGATTTTATATTAATTTATATAATTGTTACCTAAGAAAGTGTTATGCAAAATCACGCAAGCGCACGTTGTCATAAGTAATATAAGATTAAATCAAGTTCGTTCCCACAGAGATCTAGAATGGTGTCAATTTAATTAATGTACCTATGCACCGATGTATGGTTTTTATCCACTGCTAAGACAAATAACAATTTGGATTTTATTTAACTACTAAATTAACTATCAAACTAAAGATTAACTAATTTAAGAGCTTAAAGTCGAATTACTAATATGAGAATAAAACATGGAATCCTAGTTTCATCATCTACTTCACTTAGAGTTGCAGCCTTTAATTAAAACATGCGATGGTTTTGATATCTGATCGAATAACACGAAAAGAGTAAAAGTTACCTCTCGGTATACTAGTACCAATCTACGCATACATCCACAAAAGAGATAGAAGATGAATAGTCACCTATTATGTTTAGACCCTATATCTCTATAGAATTTGAAAACATAAAGGTTGAAGCACAAGTTATCCACTTAGATCACATAGGGTAGCATAATATCTCTATTCATGCCACAAATCATGATGCTTAACATCAACCTATCCTATGCTAGCATGGCAAGTTCTAAATCTCAAGATCCACTCTCGTTTAGCAAGAGATTAACACATTAGATGTTCGCGACGCACCTAAATTCAATAAGCACAACCATACAAGGATATCAAGTATTCACCACACATAAATCTTTAAGGCATACAAACTACTAAGCTACATAGATAAATCCACTAGGATCCCATGACAACGATTAGTTCATAATTAAACCTTTCGTCACCATGGGATTTGATGAAAACATGGTAAATAACAAGATATGAATAAAAGACATAATTATATTAATAAACAAGAGTTTGAGAAAACAAATCTAGAACAAAAGATGAAGTAGATCTAGATCCGTTGCTTGTCACGAGCGTTGAATCCTTCTCTCCTTTTCTCTCTTGCAGAACTAAGCTGGTTACAATAATAAAACTATGATAATGTGTATATCTCTATTACAATGGTAGGATGTGTTTAAATAGGCTCTAAAAGTCTTGCCCAGCAAGAAAATACCAAAACAGAATTATAATAGAATTTCTGCAAGATACGTTTCCTAAACTGATTCTGTTTTTTAAGGAAAATTCGTGGCTGACTTTTCTTCAATTTTTCTGGAACGTTCCAAACGTAATTGGACCTCTGAACCACCTTAGAATGATAGAGAATCTCGTTATCTTCGCGTGGACTGCTTACGGGCTGAAAACAGACTTATAGAACTCAAGATATGGCCCAAACAATGTAGACTGCGCAACCCTTCTTAAAAATCCGAATTTTAATCAATTAATTCCCAAAAAATAATAGAAGCATCCACCTTAGTCAACCTTCTCGTAAATCTGCATAACTAAGCAAAACACATCAAAACTACTAGAAACTTGAGTCCAAGACAATCAATTTAAGCCGATTTAGAATGCTCCAAGTGGATATAAATCCACTTATCACACCCCCAAACTTAAACCGATGCTTGTCCTCAAGCATTAACAATTACAACTAGCTAACTAACTAGTACCACTTCCGTAGGTGATCACGGTTGCATTTGGCATATGCAACAAGCCCTTTAAACCCCTAGGCAGCCCTAGTGGACGAGTAAGGTCTCGTGAGGGCCTATAGCGAATGTACCCACAAAATCCATTTAACCTAATGCAATGCAATGCATGAATGCAACTAATATGCAAATGCAATTAATCTAATCTACCATACCTTCAAATCCTCTCATGCCATATCAACTTAAGAATCAAAGTAATAACGCAATGTCTTGGTGTCGAAAGTGCAAGTATTCACATAGTCTACTCAATGAACATGCATAAGTTCTCACAAGCCCATGTCAAGTGTAAGAATAAGTTAGTAAACATGCTAAGCCTACAAGAGCACATCTTTGAGACAACACTCGGGATCTCATACGCAAGAACAAGCAAACACTCACAAACCACTCAAAAAAAAATTTTCACTCAAGAACAAGGGTAAGTGTATCACTCAATTCCAACAAAATCATAAACATGCTTGACATTTGGTATCAATCTAACTCTTAACACAACATACATCAATGACGATAATCAAAAGGTCTTTAATTGGGTTGTAATGGGGCTAGGGACAAGGTATGTCAAATAAGCCAAAACAGGTGAAGTGTCAAAAGCTAGTAGGAACGATAATAAATCATACACAACACCATATTTCCCCCCCACATAATTTTACTATGACAAACACTCGACTAGTCGACTGAAATAGGATCACAACAAACACAAACATGCTCTCATAATATTTTTTTTTTCTCTTTTTTTTTTCTCTTTTTTCTTTTTTTTTTCTTTTTTTTTTTTTCGAGAGCTAAATAGAACACAAACAATAATATAAACAATAACAATGATCCCATAATTTTATTACATATGTCGACTATCAAGTAAACAACCAAACCCAATTTTCAATATTTTCCCCAAAAGTATGACCGACAATAAACCCCTCCTTGCACACCTTATTACTCCCTTAAGCACTCTACTAGCCTTTGACAATGTGGGTTCAAATTAATGTAAGGCCAATACAAAAAAAAAAAAGTCTAGGCAAGTAATGTGGTATGTCACCGAAAAAAATTGGATTAAGCTCAACGGGTTAACTAATTGATCATGTAAATATGGTATGGTAATATGGGAAAATATGCGGTTATTCCTAATTGCCTTTATCATTTTAATCGTCAAATAATGTCATGCGTTCCAAGAAAGACCTCAAACAACTGCTAGCAATGCAAACAATCCGTGGACACTCAAGCAAACGAATAAATTGCAACAAATATGCAATAAGGCTCAAAAACTCACTTGGTGGAAAAACATACTCAATCCCAAGCAAAAATCTCTCTAACGCACCAACTTGTATTCAAAGCATGCAAACTAAATCATCTTGCACATATTCATGTCCTTCTAATCACTTACAACATTCAATAAGTCTACTAGCTTCAACTTACTAGTGTATGTGTGTGCACAAGAACAAAGCATATCACTTCTCAAACAAAAGCGTCAACAACACAAAATTCCTATCAAGCATGGGTGCAAATGCAAACTATTATGAACTCACATGATATACAAAAATAAAAACAGAATGTCCTATATGAAACAAACGTAGATAACACGAACATAAATGCATAATTTACTACTACTAATATGCAAAATATGAAATCCTACATGAACAAATAATACAACAACTACTAATCCCTCAAACCACCCCCAAACTTAAAATATTCAATGTCCGCATTGAATGGAAGTAAATACAAGGGATAGCAGAAAACATACCTGATCGTCCTCCTTCTCGGATGAATCTGGTGGAGGATAGTGCGCACGAGCTCCATAGACTAGCCACCTTGCCTGAATACTACAAAACCCACAATTGACAAGAACACAAATTCGTAATAAAAATAAGATTAGAGAAAAAGATTTACCCAATACGAATCAAAGAGATGAACTTGCAATTAATTCCTCGTTAGAATTGAATTTTTTAGAGATTTAAATAAAATAGAAGAGGAATTGGATTTGTATGTATAGGTGTGTATATAATAATAATAATAAAAATAATAATAATAATAATAATAATAATAATACATAATAAATAACAATAATAAATAATAATAACAAAAATAATAATAATAACAATAAATAAGAAATAAGAAATAGGAATAATTATAATAATAATAATAATAATAATAATAATAATAAAAAATTAGAATTATAAAAGAAATTGGTTTAGAATTTTGGAGAAAAGATGGGGGGTTTTTGAAATTGAAATAGGAAAAGAATTATAGAGAATGGGGTATAAAAAGAAAAGGTGGTGAAAATTTTTTATATGCACACAACAGGTGCACACGGACACACAGTAACACAAAGCTGAAAAAAACAAAAAAAAACCTGCTCTCCTGTTTCAAGCGCAGCTTGCGCGCGTGGGGGCAGTTTGCCTCAATTCCAGATGCGCCAGCGCAAGATGCGCGTAAGGGCCGCAACTTGCCTCAAATGCAGTTGCGCAGGCGTAAGTTGCGCAACAGGGGCGCAATCTGCCCTGTAACGCAGCTTCCTCCTGCGTGACACACCAAAAATCCGATTTTTTGATTTTTTGATTTTTTTTTTTTCACACAACACTCAATTTTTATTTTTTTTTCCTTCCTACATTAATGCATGGGTTGCCTCCCACGAAACGCTTCTTTAACGTCAATAGCTTGACGTTACTTCCTCAACTCATGGCGATTTCAAAAGAATAACCGAACCATCTTCAACAGACAAACCACTCATACGAATGTTGACATCTTGGTTGCTTGCTTTCCACAAATTTCTTTCATCAGACTTCAACCTAATTTTACTTCCCAACGACCAAATCTTCTTCTTTTTCTTCTTCACACCTCTAAAGTGCTTCTCCGACTCAACCGGCTGAACAAAAATTTCTTCTTCCTTATCATCTGCTTTCCACCTTCGCAACACGTTATCATGCCCCTCTTCAAAAATCACTAGCTCATTATTCAAAAGGACATACCTCAAATGTGGTGGAAGTTTCCCAAGCTTTACTTTCGAAAGATCACAAACCGAAGAACTGTCAATGGAATCACTAATGGGATGCTTTAGCACATGTGTATCAGATTTTTCCCTCAATAACTGATCAAACTTCTTCCTCTGACCCGTATCAACTATTTCCACACTGCAACACTCCTCATCCTCTGTTGGAAACTTCATGGCCTTAAACACATTAAAGGTGACACTCTGATCTTGCACCCTCATTGTAAGCTCTCCTTTTTGCACATCAATTAAAGTCTTACCTGTAGCCAAGAACGGTCTTCCCAAGATTATGGGAATCTTCTTATCTTCTTCAAAATCCAAGATAACAAAATCAGCTGGGAATATGAGCTTATCAACCTTCACCAAAACGTCCTCCACTATGCCTCTAGGATATGTGATAGATCGATCAGCCAACTGCAAAGAGATGTTAGTTGGCTTTGGCTCCGGTAGACCAAGTTGCTTGAAAACAGACAAGGGCATGAGATTAATACTAGCTCCCAAATCACATAAACACTTGTTGAAAGAAAGATTGCCAATAGTACAAGGGATGGTGAAACTTCCCGGATCTTTAAGTTTAGGAGGCAATTTCTGTTGCAACACCGCACTACACTCCTCTGTCAATGCCACTGTTTCAAATTCTTCCAACCTTCTCTTCCGTGACAAAATATCCTTCATGAACTTAGCATATCTCGGCATCTGCTCCAACGCTTCAACAAAAGGAATGTTAATGGATAGTTTCTTGAAGACATCCATAAATTTCTGAAACTGTTTCTCTTGACTTTTCTTCAAACGTCCAGGGAATGGCGGAGGTGGATAAATCTGATTATTCATTGAAGATTGCTCCAGAGTAGTCTTTTCAACAGGTTTCTTGCTCTTCTCACCATCAAGCTGATCAGCCACTAAATCAGATCTCTCAATTACTGGCACTACAAATTTTTCATCCTGCTGATTCTGAACATCTTCATCTTCTTCAGTTGCTGATTTAGAATCACTCGTGACTTTTCCAGATCTCAAAGTAACTGCATTGACCTGTTCTTTGTTTTCCCTTCTGCCTGGATTAACCTCCGTATCACTAGGAAGAGTTCCTTGTGGTCTGCTAAATAAGGCACTTGCAATCTGTCCTATCTGAGTTTCCAAGAGCTTCTGACCAGCTTGTAGGTTCTTTAATGCTATCCACATCTCATCAGATTTTTCATTAGAAGATTGCCCCGCATGAGCCTGGGGTTGTTGCTGCTGAAATCCCGGAGGTTGATATGGTGCCCTTGAAGCATAAGGCTGTTGATAGCCTTGATTGTACGGCTTCGCTGCTGATAAGATTGTTGAGTATTTTGATTGTTGCTCCAGCTGAAGTTAGGATGATTCCGATTATTTGGATGATAAGTGGCTGGAACTGGTGCAGCAGGTCTCTGGAAATTTCTCACGAACTGTGCTGATTCAGAAGAGATAGCACACTGATTCGTCTCATGTGCGCCCGCACATAGCTCACAAACACTAGCCACCTGCTGTACTCCATAATTAGCAAGAGAATCTACTTTCATAGCAAGAGCCTTCAACTGAGCCGTAATCATTGTAGCTGTATCTACTTCAAAAATTCCTGCTACCTTGCCTTGAGATAGCCTTTGGGTTGGATTTTGATATTCATTAGCAGCCATCATCTCAATTAGATCATAAGCTTCATCATAGCTCTTTGCCCACAGAGCTCCACCTGATGCTGCATCTAGCAAAGGCCTAGACTGTGCTCCCAACCCATTGTAAAAACCATTAATTACCATCCAATCAGGCATGCCATGATGAGGACACTTCCTTAACATCTCCTTGTAGCGTTCCCAAGCCTCACACAAGGTCTCGCCAGATTGCTGTTGGAATTGAGTCAACTGGTTCCTTAATGCTGCAGTTTTCGCCATAGGGAAGAATTTAGTAAGGAACTTCTGAGCAAGATCTTCCCATGTAGTAATGGAACCAGGTGGCAAAGAGTGTAGCCAGCTCTTAGCCTTATCCCTCAGAGAGAATGGGAAAAGCCTCAACCTGATAGCATCATCCGTCACACCATTACACTTGAAAGTGTCGCAGATTTCGATAAAGTCCCGAACATGCATGTTTGGATCCTCCGTAGAAGCTCCCCCAAACTGGACTGAATTCTGCACCATCTGAATTGTGCCCGGCTTGATCTCAAAGTTGTTCGCTGCAATAGCTGGTCTAACAATGATAGACTGGATGTCATTGAGTTTCGGCTGAGAATACTCCCTCAAAGCCTTAGCTGCTGCTGCATCTGCCATTGCTACTGTAGTTTCAGATTCCTCTTCCTTATTCTCTTTATTCTCTACAAGATCGTCTTCCGCCAGTTTTTGTAAACGAGCTTGTAAGCGTGTTCGCATACAAACTTAAGTACCTGAAACACCACGAAACAAACAAACTAAGTAAGAATCCGAGTCAGTGAACGCTAACGACCACTATTGACAAACACATAAACTGAAATAAGAACACCGATGATCCCCGGCAGCGGCGCCAAAAACTTGTTATGCAAAATCACGCAAGCGCACGTTGTCACAAGTAATATAAGATTAAATCAAGTTCGTTCCCACAGAGATCTAGAATGGTGTTCAATTCAATTAATGTACCTATGCACCGATGTATGGTTTTTATCCACTGCTAAGACAAATAACAATTTGGATTTTATTTAACTACTAGATTAACTATCAAACTAAAGATTAACTAATTTAAGAGCTTAAAGTCGAATTACTAATATGAGAATAAAACATGGAATCCTAGTTTCATCATCTACTTCACTTAGAGTTGCAGCCTTTAATTAAAACATGCGATGGTTTTGATATCTGATCGAATAATACGAAAAGAGTAAAAGTTACCTCTCGGTATACTAGTACCAATCTACGCATACATTCACAAAAGAGATAGAAGATGAATAGTCACCTATTATGTTTAGACCCTATATCTCTATAGAATTTGAAAACATAAAGGTTGAAGCACAAGTTATCCACTTAGATCACATAGGGTAGCATAATATCTCTATTCATGCCACAAATCATGATGCTTAACATCAACCTATCCTATGCTAGCATGGCAAGTTCTAAATCTCAAGATCCACTCTCGTTTAGCAAGAGATTAACACATTAGATGTTCGCGACGCACCTAAATTCAATAAGCACAACCATACAAGGATATCAAGTATTCACCACACATAAATCTTTAAGGCATACAAACTACTAAGCTACATAGATAAATCCACTAGGATCCCATGACAACGATTAGTTCATAATTAAACCTTTCGTCACCATGGGATTTGATGAAAACATGGTAAATAACAAGATATGAATAAAAGACGTAATTATATTAATAAACAAGAGTTTGAGAAAACAAATCTAGAACAAAAGATGAAGTAGATCTAGATCCGTTGCTTGTCACGAGCGTTGAATCCTTCTCTCCTTTTCTCTCTTGCAGAACTAAGCTGGTTACAATAATAAAACTATGATAATGTGTATATCTCTATTACAATGGTAGGATGTGTTTAAATAGGCTCTAAAAGTCTTGCCCAGCAAGAAAATACCAAAACAGAATTATAATAGAATTTCTGCAAGATACGTTTCCTAAACTGATTCTGTTTTTTAAGGAAAATTCGTGGCTGACTTTTCTTCAATTTTTCTGGAACGTTCCAAACGTAATTGGACCTCTGAACCACCTTAGAATGATAGAGAATCTCGTTATCTTCGCGTGGACTGCTTACGGGCTGAAAATAGACTTATAGAACTCAAGATATGGCCCAAACAATGTAGACTGCGCAACCCTTCTTAAAAATCCGAATTTTAATCAATTAATTCCCAAAAAATAATAGAAGCATCCACCTTAGTCAACCTTCTCGTAAATCTGCACAACTAAGCAAAACACATCAAAACTACCAGAAACTTGAGTCTAAGACAATCAATTTAAGCCGATTTAGAATACTCCAAGTGGATATAAATCCACTTATCAGAAAGATATGAGAAGATGATCGTGAAAGATTGTACAGGTTTCACATTATTTTGGAAGAGTACACTGAGATGGTATTTTGATTGTTATTTTATTTAAGAAGAGGAATTGATATTATATGATATTAGAAGAGAGACTGAGATTATAATATTATATATTTCTTTTCGTACAAGGATAATTGGAAGGTATATGTCTTGAACGAAAATAAAATTCTTTCCATAATAACTGAAAATTGTTTTGTTTACTATATATATATGATGATTTATTTTCCTTTGATGCTAGTTGATAGAAATTATCTTGCTGAGCTATTTTAGCTCATTCTTGCTATTTATGTATACAACAGCTAGGTATGCCGATACTCTGCACTACACCCCGCAAGAGGGTACGGGAAAGATGAACTTTTGAGAGAGTGTTGGCAACGATTTCCGAGGTAGCTATCGGACGGTTGGGTATTGATAGATTATGTACATTAAGTGTGTAAGTTGGTGTAATAACTTTTGATTGTTGAAATGCTTCATGTCGAAGTATTATTCAACAATGTATCTAAGTATGATCCTGGTTTGTAATAACTGCTTAAATCTAAACTTTTAATATTGTAGATGTTGTTCTTTGAGCATATGACTGGCGTGTGTGTTAATGTTTATGTGTGGGGTCTATTGTGAGTTTTATTATGCATTTATACTCCAGCTGCCAAGAGAAGAATATTAACAAGTGGAAATTGGTTCGTGACGGCCTGGATTCATGACCCCGGATTTGGGGCTGTCACACTGAGTACAAAGTCAAAGTACTTAGGAGTGACAATGGTACAGAATTCAAGAATTCTACAATGGAGGAGTATTGTGCAGACAATGGAATCACTCAACAGTTTTCTGCACCTGGTACACCTCAGCAGAATGGTGTAGTGGAAAGAAAGAACATGACTCTCATAGAGGCAGCAAGAACCATGCTTGCAGATGCAAAACTTCCAACCTACTTTTGGGCAGAAGCTATTAACACTGCATGTTTCACTCAAAACTGTACCTTGGTAAATAGTCATGGAAAAACTCCCTATGAGATGATCAAAGGAAAGAAACCAAGTGTGAAATACTTTCACATCTTTGGATGAAAATGCTATGTCCTAAAAGTTCATCCAGAACAACTTGGAAAATTTGAAGCCAAATCGGATGAAGCAATTTTTCTAGGATATTCAGCATCTAAGGTCTTCAAAGTTTATAATCTCAGAACTCACATTGTTATGGAATCAATTCATGTTGCATTTGATGATAAGAAATTTGGAATTCTGAAAACTGATGAAAGCCATGACAAATTGGAATTTGAAAATCTGAAGAATTCTGAGATACTCTCCAGTGATGATGAAGGTTCTCCAGAAGGAATTTCTATTGCTTCTCAAAGGAATGCTACTGTTGAGGGGGAGCAAATAAATCAAGGAGAACACAGTGATCATCAGGAGCAGACTAGCTATTCAGAGTCTACTCCATCAGGAACTGATCTTTCAGAGTCAACTGAGGAGAAATATGGAATCTACTGATTCTATTGATCAAAGGGGAGTTATTGAAGGCAGAGAGAATTCTTCTACAAGAGATAACACTAACTTAGGGGGAGAATCTAGCAAAGCTAATCTACCACCTGTTAGAAAATGGACAAAGGATCATACTGAAGATTTGATTATTGCTGATCCAAATAGTGGTGTTCGAACTAGAAGATCAATTCATAATGAATGCTTGATTAGTTGTTTTCTCTCAAAGAATGAACCTAAGAAGGTTGAAGAAGCCATACAGGATCCTGATTGGGTAATTGCAATGCAGGAAGAGTTAAATGAGTTTGAGAGAAACAAAGTCTTGAAACTGGTACCAAGACCTAAAGATAGATCTATTGTTGGTGCAAGATGGGTTTTCAGAAACAAGATAGATGAATCTGGTATGATTGTAAGAAACAAAGCAAGATTGGTGGCCAAGGGTTATTCTCAGGAAGAAGGCATTGATTATGATGAGACCTTTGCACCTGTAGCAAGATTGGAAGCAATCAGAATGTTTCTTGCATTTGCAGCTCATTCAAAATTCAAGGTATACCAGATGGATGTAAAGAGTGCTTTTCTAAATGGCAAACTTGATGAGGAAGTGTATGTGGAACAGCCACCTGGATTTATTGATCTAAAGTTTCCAAATCATGTCTACAAACTTGACAAGACACTCTATGGACTAAAACAGGCACCAAGAGCATGGTATGAGACTTTGTCTAAATTTCTTCTTGAAAATGGCTTCACAAGAGGTACAACTGACAAAACTCTATTCTTTAGAAAGATACAAGGTGAATTGCTTTTAGTTCAAGTTTATGTTGATGATATTATTTTTGGCTCTACTAATGAAAAGTTGTGTGCTAAGTTTAGCAAGCTTATGCAGTCTAAATATCAGATGAGCATGATGGGTGAATTAAATTATTTCTTAGGCTTGCAGGTCAAACAAACTGAGACTGGTATTTTCATTAATCAGTCAAAGTATATCAAAGATCTTTTAAGAAGGTTTGACTTTCAAGACTGTGCAGTTGCAAAAACACCCATGGCAACAGCCACTAAACTAGACTTTGATCCTAAGGGAAAGAGTGTGGATAATACTAGTTATAGAGGCATGATAGGCTCATTGTTATATCTAACTGCAAGTAGACCGGATATAATGTTTTCTACCTGTTTATGTGCTAGATTCCAAAGTGATCCTAAGGAATCTCATTTAATTGTTGTGAAGAGAATTTTTAGATATCTCAAAGGAACTCCAAATCTTGGTTTGTGGTACCCTAGAGAATCTGATTTCTTCCTAATTGGCTATTCATACTCTGATTATGCAGGGTGTAAGATAAATAGGAAAAGAACTACAGGTACATGTCAATTCTTGGGAAATAGATTGATTTCTTGGGCAAGCAAGAAACAACAATCTGTTTCAACCTCAACTGCAGAAGCTGAGTACATAGCAGCAGGCAGTTGTTGTGCACAGCTCCTTTGGATAAAAAATCAGTTGATGGATGATGGTATGACACTTAGTAATATTCCTATGTTTTGTGATAATACTAGTGCTATTAAAATTGCAGAAAATCCAGTTCAACATTCAAGGACTAAGCACATTGATGTCAGGTATCATTTTATTAGAGAACATATTGAGAATGGTACTGTGGAACTTCATTTTGTTCCTACTGACAAATAGCTTGCAGATATTCTAACTAAACCACTTGATGAAACTACATTCAGTAGATTAGTAAGTGAGTTAGGAATGTTAAATTTCTAGATCTTTAACATCTGCAAAAGTAGCAAGGTATGTTGTTTTTAGCTTATAGACTTGATATTCTTGTCAGGATCTATATTTGATTGTTAAATGCTTTAGCTATAACACTTTGCCTTGATAAATTTCAGTATGATAGACTTGTTAATAATCATCAGGATTAGAATTGTTATCAGGATGCTGACGTCATCAGTATTGTGTCAGTATTAGGATTGTGAAAATTGTTTCAGATCCTGACATTTACTTTGTGTAGTAATCTAATTCTGTGATGTGTTAAGTCTATGCCATCAAGTTTTAATATTTGCATACTGATAATTTATACATCATTCAATAATCAAAAGACAAGTAGATAATAAGAAATTGTATTTTCATTAATTGAAAGCATTACATACATGGAAATGAAATACAACATCTTTTTGTCAAATTTCTACTAATAATCCTGTACTTGTCTAATGATATGGATTCTGAGATACAGGACAAGGAGCATCAAGAAATCCATCAGGGGATTTGAACAGCCTCGTCTGCTCTTGGATTCCTTGTCTGGGCGACTTGAATGAGAGTAGCTAACTTAAATGTATAGCATCTCCATCAAGATCAACCTCAGACTCTCGGCCAAATTCTTCATCCTCAAGTTTTGAGGAGGTTAGGGGAAGATTGTATCCAACAGATGGATGTTCTAGGAGAAACCTCTGGATATTATCTGAAACTACTCCATTCATTTTTAGTTCGATGAGAAAAGTTGTCTCTTCAAAGAGATGATCAAGAACAGGATGTTCATCGATTGTGAAAAACCTAAAGAATGGGTTTGAATGGAATTTTGGTTTGAGAATCATTGTTGAGAAGAAAAGAAATTGAAAGGGTTATGGAGAATGGCATAAGACGTCTGTTTCTTTTATAGAAAGACGTGAGAAGCTGAACAATCACTTGGAATTTTTAATGAAGTCAGATGCTAATTATTGCGTGTGACTGTATTTCTTGTTTTCAAGAAATGTCGAATATATCTAACCAGTTTATTTTGTTCAGATTAATTGTTTATTTCTTTTTCAGATAAAAGAAAAATGCCACGTGAAAACTCCATATTAAGTCTCTGGAATCAGGATGATATTGATCAGGATTTCAAGTGTGACCATCAGGATTTGAGAATTATTATTATTTTTAAATCACATTGCTTTTTGTGATTATTTTGATGAGAGGTCACAACAGGAAAATGAAGCTGATCAGTATTTTTTTATCTTGATAATACCCTGATCTATTTCATGAAAATCAATTTTGGATTTTATTTTCCAAAAATTGTGGGTAACCGCACTTTTCAGGGACTGACACCTGTCAATCTACGTGTCGACGTGGGATAGTGGTCTGAAAGATTTGTGAAATATATTTGTTTTGAAACTCTAATCGTGTAATTGCTTTCTCTAATTTCACATTCTCTAAAGCAAAAACACTCTCGAGTTTTCAAAATCACTAATCCATTTCAAGAATTTTTCAAGTTCTTTTCAGATCAAAAATGGCAGCTCAAAGAAGATTACCTAAATCAGTAGCCTTCAAGTTTGGTGACTTTGATTTTATGACAAACAATCATGTAGCAGCTATCACCAACAAGGAAGGAGTGTCAACTGATTTTCATCCAATCATGGACTTTCTGGCGTATGGACCATTAAGTTATGCATTGACAGCATCTCCACAACTTAATCAAGCAGCTGTTACACAAGCTTGGGAGAATGCTGAGGTAATTGATTCTACTCAGAGTCAATCAGGTAAGATTGTTCTACATTTAGGACATGATTCTTTTGATATTACTGAATCTGTTGTTAATTAAGTACTTCACTTACCTGTTAGTTTGAATTATGAGAATGTACCATCTGATGATGATGTTAGAACTATGTTATCTGCATTAGGTTATAATGGACCTTTAGATAACATGAGCCAGTTAAAAAGATCTTATCTTAGGAAAGAGTGGTCTTTCTTCTTTGATCAATTAGATAAATGCTTTACTGGTAAATGTAGTTCTTTTGATCAAATTACTTCTGTAACTTCACATATTGCTTATAGTTTGCTTTATGACAGAGTAATTAACATTGGTCACATTATCTTAAGTCAGATGTGTATTAAACTTGGGTTAAGAGATCAAAACAGGAAAATGGTTTATTATCATAGATTTATACAAATGTTTATTAACCATTTTATTCCTGATATTGAAACTAGATTTGGTAGAGAACATTGTGTTTCTTCTTATATACAGCAAAAGAGAATTTTCTCTGACATTACAAAGAAGGACAATGAAAAGAATCTAGATGAAATACCTGCAATTCATTATCCACATCATGTTCAGGTAATTCTTAAAACTCATCTTCCTACTCTCTACAATTCTTCTTTCTTTTGTGGTGAAATTGCTCAGGAATCTCATTTGGAGGAGAACCCACCTGTGTCTACCCAAGTAGCCCAAAACATTATAGTCTCTGAAACAATCCAAGAACAAAGTTTTAATCCACAGCCTATTGTTTCAAAGAAACCAACCTCTGGTGTTTCTCAAAAGACATCAGTTGTAAGGAAGAGAAGATTTGTTGTGTCAAGTAGTAGTAGTAGTTCTAGTGAAGATGATGATAATATATCTCTTGCTGAGAGAGAAGAATTGAAGGCTGCAATTCGACTTTCTAAGCTAGGACAAAGAGATGAAGCACCTAGTCACAGCCAGGCTGCAGTTTCTCAAAAGACTGTAGTACTTAAAAAGGGAAAACAGTTACTGGATACTGTCTCTCAAAAGACTGTGTCTATTGAAAAAGGATCTCATCCCAAGATCACTTCTGTGTCTACACCTCTTGAGTCTTCTCAGGATAAATCTTTTGCTCACTATACCAGGAGAACAAGGAGAAAGATTCAATTGTCACCTACACACAGAGTCTAGTCCAACTAATATCATGCAGGTCTCTACAAATGAAGCTACAATCAAGTCAGCAAATGACCATAGAGATCTGGATATTGATTCTTCATGGGAAACTACATTATCATATAGACTGGCTATGG
This sequence comes from Kitagawia praeruptora, assembly GCA_037693485.1. NCBI lineage: Eukaryota > Viridiplantae > Streptophyta > Magnoliopsida > Apiales > Apiaceae > Kitagawia > Kitagawia praeruptora. The sequence goes on along the minus strand of CM075344.1, from coordinate 154,995,195 downwards.
GACTAATTTCTCTCAAAGTGAAGTTGTCAAGGCCTGTTCTAGATTTTCTGGTTGAAAGAGTACCAAAACTTTTATTTCTAGATGAATATGGACTTCTACATCAAAGACTTGACTTAAAGAAGATGTATTTCTATGTATCTATCAGAAGACAATTAGTCAAGAAATTTGGACTCTCGAAGCATGTTGCACTTCAATCACTTCATGCATATTTATTTGACAAGGATGTCATTATTGAAGATGCTTCAGCTCAAGGTGAACAACTGGAGGAAGTAGATAGAGGAATGCAGTCAACAGAAGATACTATTGCACCAGTGGTGGATAGTAGGAAAGATCAGATCACGGTCACTGTAACACAAGAACCATCTAGTCAGAGGTTGGATGACTCAGGAGCTGTGATAGCTGATGTTGAAAGGTCTTCTGTGATGACTGAAATTGCAAGTGAGAAACCCTATGATATGGGAGGAATAACTTTGACTGATTTTCTTGAAGATCAAACAAATATTATTCAGTCAGAGTCTATCCACCTTGAGGGTGAGTTTCAGCAAACAACACTTAAAGACGGTGATGTACTAACTATGGTGTCTAATGAAGTATTACTGAAGACATCAGAGTCTAGTAAAGAACCTGAAAGTGGTATACTGGAGCCTGTAGTCTCTGGAAGGAAAGAAGATGATTGTAAGGATTTAGAGATTATAGCAGCTCACTCCTTGGAGAAAACCTCAAGCCCCATGCCATATGAGGAACCCTCTCTCCATGTGAGTTCAGGTATAAAAACTTCTTCTAAACTCTATTTTTCTGTAGGTCATGAGAGCACTTATCCAAATTTGAGTGATACACTTGAAAAGATGGATATTGATCCACAATCTGAGCGGCTGGCTCCTGACCAGGCAAAAGGAGAGGTAGAAAGAGTGTTGACTTTAGATAGTCAAAGTGAGATTGAAGGTATGGAGATCAACTCCATAGTGAGGGAGAGAAAATTAGGAAACCATCGTTTGATTTTTGGGATCAGGTTTTTCCTGAATCTTGGTCTAATAATCTTGGTATGGAGGTTGGTACTTATTCTTTTATCAAAATGTATGAGAAGAATGACTTAGCAAAGCATAATTCAAAGCCAGAAGTTAAAGCTCAGAAGCAAAAAGAAAGGCTTGCAGGAATTATCAACAGAAGAGGTGAAAGGCTAAGACAAAGTTCTACACCATCAGTACCAGAAGATATTCCTAATGATCCGAGTATTTCTTTGTTTGTACTACCAATATCAGCCAGAATTGAGACATCAACAGTATCTGATCAATCTAAGGAGGAGTCAGGTTTTGAAGACGTTAGTACACAGAATACTGATGAAGGACAAGATGATCATATTGCAGCTTCAGATCAGAAAGATGAAGATGTGTGTAACTCTAATCGAGTTTTATTACTTGAATATCATTCTACACAGGCAACTTCTTCTACAAGACTTGAATCTGAAGATATTCCAAACACTTCCAACATTGAAGTCAATTCTGAAGTTCTACAAGACATTCAGAAATCTCAAGTTGAAATTCAATCAAGACTTCAAACACTTCAAGATAACCAAGTCACTATTATGGAAAATCAAGCAGTTCTGATGAATCTTATTTGTTCTGTTACTGAATCTTTTGGAATTCATGTTGCTGATGTCAAAAAGGGGGAGAACAAACTGGGGGAGATAAACAGACTGGGAGAGATAAAAGAAGAACTAAGGGTGACAGAGGTGAATCTCATCATAGAAGTGGTAAAGGAAAAGAAGCGTCAAATAGTTGAATTCTTTCGTCTAAGTACTGGATACTATGTCTATATCTAAAAAGAGGAGGTACTTAACTTCATGATTTTTGAATTCATAAATTCTATTCTGATTGTATTGTTATATGTTTTGACATCAACAACTCAGATTTATGCTTCACATTTTAAAGCATAAATAGGGGGAGATTGTTAGAAATAATTCATGAGTGGTGATGTTAAGAATAGAATTTTACTTATACTTCTTGTATATCCTGATCTTATAAAGGATTTAGCACTTTGTATAGGAAATATGTGTTAGACAGTTATCTGTAAAGTTTAGTCAGGAATGAACAGTGCATCAAGTACTACATGTCAGGAACTGAGATCGAATCCTGATATGTCAAGTCAAATACTGATCAAGTACTGATAGGATGGTTAGATCCTGATGCAAGATGGAATCCTGATATCAGTCGTGTTACTGATGATGTCATTATGGATGCTACAGAACTGGCAAGTGCTATAAAACAGGATCGTTGTTTGAAGAACAAGCAAGAAGATATTATGAAGGGAAGAATTTTCTATTGATGGAAACTATCAACTGGACTGTGACAGCCCCAAATCCCTTAATCAAAATTAACTAGATAATGGTAAAGCATGCATATTAATTAATTAGACATTACCAATCCCACGCCTAGATCGCCAACAGGTAAGAGTTTGAAACAATATAAACTACCAATTCAAAACGACTTATTATTACAACCACAATTTATTCTAAGTTCAAAAGATTATTACAGACTAAGTTCAAAAGTCTAGCAAAATAAGATCCATCAGATCGCCACTCCCTTCTACCTGGAACTGCCTCCTATAGGCTACACCTGAACCACCACAATTCTTACGCGCAGTCTCAAGAGTCCTTACCATCTTCGAGTTTCACTGAAAGGTTAAGGAAAATAATATCATTGAGCCAATTGCTCAGCAAGTGCATAAACAACAATATAAGACTGGCAAAATAATCCAACTGTAAAGCAAGATATAAAAATCTGCAATTGAAATGTGTCAACTGAATCAATATCAAAATTAAATGAGAAGGAATTGGAATATCTGATAAGACGCTACGAGCAACGCTGGGTGATCAGCCCACGACAGAGCTCCGAACCCGCATATCCAATACGGTGTTCATCAAATATAAGGGGATCCCAGGCACACATTGGCCTATAATAGTAACATGATTTGGACCGGCGCCTCGGTCAAAGTAACATTCCATCCAATTCCATTTAGGTTAAACAATGTCTATCAATTTTAATTCATCTCAAAGAAACAAGATTATCAATGTTATATCAAGTTGTTAATCAACAAGAATAGGATTCTCAAATTTCGAATAAATGACAAGGTCAAATGAAGAAAGTCAATCATTTCGGATTCTTAGAAGTTGGGATTCTGTTTAGAGTACTTTGGTTAAGTTAAGAAAATAATTCAAGAACCAATAAGTGTCTTAAGGTAGAAAAAGAATTCATCATGCAAGAGGGTATTTATATAGTGGTTTCAAGATTTCAAGAATTCAAGAAAATATGAAAGGGTTTCCAAGCAAAATGGTTATCGCTTAACAATTCAAGTCAAGTTTAAGGGATATGAATCAATCAAAGGTATACGACAATATTAAGGTCGGAAAGAATAAGGTACTAATTTGTGACAACTTAACAATTCGATATCTCATGGCATTCAACATATGGTAATAACAAGGTAGGATAGTACACTTGCCTTAAATCACGAATTTGCACTAGATAGCGTCCTCTTCAATCGGCTCCTTGCCAGGCCTCCTACTCGGACCTTGAAAAGTGAGCTTGAGCTCTAATGGAGGTTGAGAGAATTTTGAGAGAGATGAGTGGGGGGGGTCTCGGCCGAATGAAAAAGAAAAAGGGGGGTGGGTTTGTTTTTGTCTAACACACACACATGTAATTAAAATGTATTTTAATGATACACTTCTAATTAAATAAAAGGCTTGTAAAATAATCCTAATTACAAAATATTTTGGATTCAAAAATAATTTATTGACATATAAAATTAAAGCATGCAATTCTCTTCCTCAATATATTTTTAAAACATTTTTAAAATCATTTTATGAAAAGATTTGAATTTTTCAAGTTTTAATATTTTAAAAGGAAAGTAATTGGGAAAATCCTTGTAAAATATTTTAATGCGAAAATAAATTAAACTTTTATTTTTAAAAAGTCTTTAAATACATAAAGATAATAAAACAAGAAATTTCATGATTTTCACTAACTCCAAGAATTTTATAAAAATATTTAAGCCATTAAAAAATTCATATTTTAACATTTAAAAGCTATGCAAAATTTTAATAAAATTTCACGTCAACACATCTAGCAATTATACACATAACACATATTCACATTCACACAAACATGTAATGACTCATCAATTAAGGCACATAATAATATTTTTAATGCCAAATAATATTATTTATAGAGTACGAAATTCCCAGATATTACATCCTTCCCCCCTTAAAAGGATTCTGTCCCCTGAATCAGCTATGTAAACAAATGAGGGTACTGTTCTAACATATCACTTTCTAACTCCCAGGTTGACTCTTCAACCTTAGGATTCCTCCACAAAACTTTAACTAAAGCAACTGATTTATTTCTAAGCACTTTCTCTCGGCGATCCTCTATTCTGATCGGCCGCTCTACATAATACAAATCTGGCTGAATTTCTACTGGCTCATACTCTATTACACACTTAGTGTCAGGATGAAACTTCTTAAGCATCGATACATGAAAAACATTATGAATATGCTGCATCTGAGGCGGTAAAGCTAATTCATAAGCTACTTTGCATACGCGTCGCAGAATCTCAAAAGGTCCTACAAATCTTGGACTTAGCTTTCCTTTCTTCCCAAATCTGGTTAATCCTTTCCATGGCGAAACTTTTAACAACACTGGATCACCTACTTCAAAATCTACTTTCTTTCTTGCTGGATCCGCATACTTCCTCTGCCTGTCCTGAGCAGCTCGTAATCTTTTCTGAATTAGTTCCACTGTTTCTTTCGTCTGCTGAATCAATTCTGGTCCTACTATCTTTTGCTCACCAACTTCTTCCCAACACACAGGAGATCTACACTTCCTTCCATAGAGAGCTTCATATGGAGGCATCCCAATACTAGCATGATAGCTGTTGTTGTAAGAAAATTCCACCAAAGATAGATGCTCGTCCCAATTGCCTTTAAAATCTATTACACAAACTCTAAGCATGTCTTCAATTGTCTGAATCGTTCTTTCACTCTGACCATCTGTCTGAGGATGATAAGCAGTACTCATTCTGAGTTGCGTTCCGAGATGTTCTTGAAACTGTTTCCAAAATCTTGAGTTAAAACGTGGATCTCTGTCAGATACTATAGATACTGGAACTCCATGACGAGTCACAATCTCCTTCAAGTACAAATGCACCAACTTATCTAGCGAAAACCTCTCGTTAATCGGCAAGAAATGAGCTGATTTCGTCAATCGATCAACTATAACCCAAATAGCATCATGATTAGCCTTCGATCTTGGTAGACCTACTACAAAATCCATTGCAATGTGCTCCCACTTCCACTCAGGTATCTCCAATGGTTAAATTAATCCACTTGGTCTTTGATGTTCTGCTTTCACTCTTTGGCATGTATAACAACGACTTACCCACTCAGCAATTTCTCTTTTCATGTCTGGCCACCAAAAGTTCTTCTTCAAATCTTGATACATTTTCGTGCTTCCAGGATGTAATGAAAACTTAGAACTATGGGCATCACACAACAATTCTTCTTTCAACTCCTTCACATCAGGAATCCATATCCTTGAGGAAAATCTTAAAATACCGTGTTTATCTCTCTGCGTGCAAATTTCTTCTCCGGTCAACTCATTCAATCTCTGATTCATCACTTCTTCTTGGCATTTCCGAATTTTGTCCAATAATACTGGTTGAAATGTCATGGTATAAACTTGATCTGCTGGAATCTCTGTTGCACAAACTTCAATTTCTAACTTCTCGAACTCTCTAAACAATTCTTGAGTCATTGTCAGCGTATTCAATCTTTCTTTCCTGCTTAGCGCATCAGCTACGACATTCGCTTTTCCTGGGTGATAACTAATGGTACAATCATAATCCTTTATCAGCTCTAACCATCTTCTTTGTCTCATGTTGAGTTCCTTCTGAGTAAAAATATACTTTAAACTCTTATGATCCGTGAATATCTCACACTTCTCACCATAAAGATAATGTCTCCACAATTTCAATGCAAACACAATCGCTGCTAGCTCGAGGTCATGGGTAGGGTATCTCTGTTCATGAGGTTTCAGTTGCCTTGAAGCATACGCAATCACCTTTCCATGCTGCATCAACACACACCCTAAACCTTTATGAGAAGCATCACTGTAGATTACAAATTCTCCTTTATCATCCGGTAATGCTAACACTGGAGCAGTTACCAATCTTTGCTTAAGCTCTTGAAAATTCTTTTCACACATATCAGTCCATTCAAACTTTTCATTCTTCCGTGTCAACTTAGTCAATGGTACCGCAATCTTAGAAAAATCCTTAACAAATCTGCGATAATATCCTGCTAGTCCCATAAAACTTCTTACTTCTGTTGGTGTCCTTGGTCTTTCCCAATTCACAACTGCTTCAATCTTTGCTGGGTCAACTCGAATTCCTTCCTTACTCACAATATGTCCCAAAAATTGGACTTTCTTCAACCAAAACTCACACTTGGAAAACTTGGCATACAACTTCTCCTTTCTCAATGTCTCCAATGCTATCCTCAAATGCTCTGCATGATCCGCTTCTGATTTGGAGTATATCAAAATATCGTCGATGAAGACTATCACAAACTTATCCAAAAACTTCTTAAACACTCGGTTCATCAAATCCATAAATGCTGCTGGTGCGTTCGTCAATCCAAAAGCCATAACCAAAAATTCATAGTGACTATACCTCGTTCGAAAAGCAGTCTTCGGTATATCCTCTAGTTTGATTTTCAGCTGATGATATCCTGACCTTAGATCTATCTTCGAAAAACATGTCGCTCCTTTCAACTGGTCAAACAAATCATCGATCCTTGGTAATGGGTATCTATTCTTGATAGTCAACTTATTCAACTCCCGATAGTCGATACACAGTCTCATACTTCCATCTTTCTTCTTCACGAACAATACTGGCGCTCCCCAGGGTGATACACTTGGTATTATAACTCCTTTGTTCAATAATTCTTGAAGTTTACTGGCGAGTTCCTTCATTTCAGACGGTGCCATCCTATATGGAGCCTTGGAAATAGGTTCTGTTCCTGGTGCTAAGTCAATCGCGAACTCGATCTGACGATCTGGAGGTAATCCGGGTAGTTCTTCGGGAAAAACATCGGGAAACTCATTAACTACAGGAATATCCTCTAATTTTACTTCTTCTCGACTCTTGTCTATCACATAAGCAAGATAAGCCTCACATCCTTTCCTTAACAATTTCTTGGTTTGCATCATGGTAAGAAATGTACTAGCCTGCTTACGCCCTTTAAAGATAACTCTATCGCCTTCTGGAGATCTCAATGACACTCTCTTACTCCTACAATTGATATGCGCATCATACTCGGCAAGCCAATCCATTCCTAAAATTATGTCAAAATCCCCTAGTTGAAAAGGTATCAAGGTGACGGGAAAAAGATATCCTGAAATCTCTACTGCACAGGGTGAACACACTTTATCTACTGGTATATGATCCTGATTAGCTAACACAATATTCAAAGCATCTCTTAACATACGAATATCACACTTCAACTTATTCACCAAATCTTTAGAAACAAACGATCTAGTAGCACACGAATCAATTAACACTTTTGCACTAATGGCGTTCACGAAAAGCATACCTGCCACTATATCCGAGCTTCTGATAAGTGGATTTTATATCCACTTGGAATGCCTCCGTTCGGCTTAAATTGATTGTTTTGGACTCAAGTTGTTGTAGTTTTGATGTGTTTTGCTTAGTTGTGCAGATTTACGAGAATGTTGATTAAAGTTGATGCTTCTATAGTTTTTGGAGATTTAATTGATTAAAATTCGGATTTTCCGGGAAGGCTGCGCAGCTTATACTGTTTTGGCCATATCTGGAGTTCTAGAAGTCCGTTTTCAGCGATCTTACTGCCCACGCGAAGCCTGGGAGATTTTCTACAACTTGGGATAGGATTCCCAAGAGCAAATTGCGCCGGGTAGGAGCAATTTGCGCGAAGAACAGACTGCTGGGCGCAAGTTGCCCCTGAAAAATTACAGTTTTTACTATTTTGGCCATATCTTGAGTTCTACAACTCCGTTTGGGGCCCGTAAGCAGTCCACGCGAAGATAACGAGATTCTCTATCATTCTAAAGTGGTCCAGAGGTCCAATTACGATTGGAACGTTCCAGAATATCTGAAGTATAAATTCTGTTTTGGTATTTTCTTGCTGGGCAAGATTTGTAGAGCCTATTTAAACACATCCTACTATTGTAAATCATAACAATTCATAGCTTATAACAATTCATAGCTAACAATTCATAGCTTTTAATCGTATCAAGGTACTTTCGATCTTCAATTCTTTCTTCAATATTATGTTTTCATTCATTATCATTATTATTATGTTTTCTTTATTAAATATGCATAACTAATTCTCTAATCTGAGGATTGGGTAGTATTCCTTGGTATTCATGTGCGTTTAATTATCTGTGATTTTCTTGCTTTGCTGATTTGTTATTGAGGGCTTAACACAATTAGGGGAGTCATGAACCTTTGATTGGATTTTAGGGATTGTAATAACTTGGAAGAGGAGTTGCAATTTTAGTACATGATTTAACAGACATAACTCGAATATTTGATTGGAAGATTAATAGGAGAGTTGTGAGACTTATAATTCTTGGAGCTTAATAGTTTATGATTGTCTTTGATTGTATCACGGAAGTGACAATTAGGGTATAGTTGTAGACATTATATTTTATCTTGGAAGAGAACATTATAACCTTAGAAGAATTGTTTTCAGCAGAGTAAGAACGTAGACATCACATAGATATTGAATGTGCATTGAAACCAAGTGAAGAACCCCAGTTCTTGGATTGTTTTCCTCATATATTTTATTCTCGATTGATAATTACTTTAATTTAGTTTAGTTTAATTTAGTTTATAAACAAACACAACATTCTTCTTCACTTCTAAATTGTGAGAGATAAGAAACTTGAATTTGATATTACATTCAGTCCTTCCCTGCGAACGAACACACAAAAATACTACTAACAAATTGGCGCCGCTGCCGGGGAAGGCATTATAGTTGAGTTTAGGTTAATTGTTTCTTGTAGTTTAGATTTTATCTTTGTATATATTTTTCTTTTCTTTCTTTTTGTATTTCTTTCTTTGGTTTTGAGAAGAGAGACTAGATGGAGTACAACTTTGGTTGGAACAACGCTCAGAATTTCTACAACAGTCAGGAACAATATCAAGACTTCAATCCTTACCCACAATTTAATGCTTATGAGGATTGTAATGCATATCAGGTGAATCCGTTCTATTCTGAGAACTCATTTTATGCTCCATATGCCCCTAGCAATGATTATTCGTATTCGTTTGAAAATCAATATCATGCTGATCTTTATCCATATATGTGTAATGATGTTGATACGAGTTTAACTCAGTCTAATCCTTCTTTACCTGCTGATTGGGAGATTACACTCAATAAAATGATTCAAGGAACTCAGTCTAATCCTCCCTTACTTTCTTTGGGAGTTTTTGATGAACCAACTTTAGAGATTGCTAGTGATAATGATATTCCATGTGATTCAATAGCTTGGTATGAGGAGAATGCTAAACTAAATAATTTTATTTGGGAAGTTCGAGCAGTGTGGTATGAAGGTTGTTATCGAACTCCTCCTTGTGTCAATTTTCCTCTATGCCAAGATTCTTGTTTAGCAATTGATGATAATGTTGTGTCTGATGAGTCTACTTGTGTAGTTGATAATTGTCCCATGCGCATTAATGATAATTTGGATGCAATTGAAATTCTACCAAATCTAGAAAATTTTGAGCTTAATACATTGGTAGACGAGATTAAAATTGATGAGTGTCCAATTATAAAAGAGAAGGAAGTTAAGATTGAGGAAGTTGAAAATCTTGCTTTAGAGTATAAGGATCCGATTTGGGAGGAGTATATGAGTCGTACTTATAATGATTATTCTGACGATTTTTCTAGCTATTTTGATGTTTTCAAGTCTCTTGAGCATGATAGGTTCTTGAAAGTTTTTGTACCTTTCAATGAATCTAAGGTTTATTTGAACAATAAACTTATATTAGAAATTCGTAGATATGTGCATCTGTTTGTTTTTTCTCCTCATTGAAGTTTCCAGGTAGAAGTAACGTCAAGCTATTGACGTTAAAGAAGCGCTTCGTGGGAGGCAACCCACGCTTTTCGGCAATTTTATTTAGGTATGTTTTCTATTATCCCTTGTATTACCTTCCATTCAATGAGGGCATTGAATATTTTAAGTTTGGGGGTGGTTTGAGGGATTAGTAGTTGTTGTTGTATTATGTGTTCATGTAGGATTTCATGTTTTGCATATTATTAGTAGTAAATCATGCATATATGTTTGTGCTATTTACGTTTGTCTCATATAGGACATTCTGTTTTTATTTTCGTATACCATGTGAGTTTTCATTTAGTTGCATTTTCATGGCATGCATATTTCATGATCCCTTAGGACGAGCTGATTCTGATTGATAGGTAGATGTTTAATTGAGTGTGGTGATGATGAGTAGAGGGCTGATTTATAGTTTCTAGGAAATTGACTTGCATGTTACGGGAACAAAATTTTTACACAAACTCATTGGGTGCTTTTGGGCTAGGTTAGGGTCATGCCTGTGGGATGTTTTGAGATTTAATCACTTGTTTATATTTAGAATTTTCGTTATTCCCTTTATAGCGTAGGAACATTAAAATCTAAGTTTGGGGGAAAACAGGAATTTCATGCTAGTTGTTCATAATTGTCAATAATGGCTAGGTGTCAAATGGCTAGTAGCCAGCTCATATTTATATGAGTAGTCTAGGGTTGGAAATGAGAAAGGCTCATTCCAGATTGCAAAAAAAAAAAAGAAAAAAAAAGAAAAAAAAAAAAAAAAAAAAGAAAAAGAAAAAAGAAAAAAGAGTCAATAAGTTATTTGTTTATATGCAAAATTAACCAGAGTGAGCTCTTTAATACTCGAGTAATTAAGTCTGAGGGGACTTAGTCTTAGTAACCTAAAGCCCTTGTGGTTTGGGATTGCTGACCTAACACTCGCTACATGAGTATTATTGTATAAGCCTTTTGGGGTCTCATTCATTGCACGGTTAAATAAGCATGCGTATTGTATATAGTGTCGTAGTTTAGTAATAAAGCATGAGTTTCTGTCTACCTTGGATAAGGGTGGAGGTGTTCCTAGGTTATGAAGTGTCTACAGTCTATTCTGATTATAAACCTGTGATTGTCTTGACGGAAAGCATGTATGATTTTTGACCTAGTTTTGGGAGTATTTCTGATGAGCGTCGCACACACGCACGTTTCTGTCATGTACTGTTAGTATACGGGGACTTAGTCGAGCTCTGCTTGGATTTGTTGCATTCTTTGAGATATTTGCTTGTTAGTTGGTTTTAGTGAGTTTGAAGGGGATTTTGCATATTTCATATTAGTTGCATTCATGCATTGCATTGCATTAGGTTAAATGGATTTTGTGGGTACATTCGCTATAGGCCCTCACGAGACCTTACTCGTCCACTAGGGCTGCCTAGGGGTTTAAAGGGCTTGTTGCATATGCCAAATGCAACCGTGATCACCTACGGAAGTGGTACTAATTAGGTAGTTGTAATTGTTTATGCTTGAGGACAAGCATCAGTTTAAGTTTGGGGGTTTGATAAGTGGATTTTATATCCACTTGGAATGCCTCCGTTCGGCTTAAATTGATTGTTTTGGACTCAAGTTGTTGTAGTTTTGATGTGTTTTGCTTAGTTGTGCAGATTTACGAGAATGTTGATTAAAGTTGATGCTTCTATCGTTTTTGGAGATTTAATTGATTAAAATTCGGATTTTCCGGGAAGGCTGCGCAGCTTATACTGTTTTGGCCATATCTGGAGTTCTAGAAGTCCGTTTTCAGCGATCTTACTGCCCACGCGAAGCCTGGGAGATTTTCTACAACTTGGGATAGGATTCCCAAGAGCAAATTGCGCCGGGTAGGAGCAATTTGCGCGAAGAACAGACTGCTGGGCGCAAGTTGCCCCTGAAAAATTACAGTTTTTACTATTTTGGCCATATCTTGAGTTCTACAACTCCGTTTGGGGCCCGTAAGCAGTCCACGCGAAGATAACGAGATTCTCTATCATTCTAAAGTGGTCCAGAGGTCCAATTACGATTGGAACGTTCCAGAATATCTGAAGAAAAGTCAGCTGCGAATTTTCCTTAAAAACAGAATCAGTTTAGGAAACGTATTTTGCAGAAATTCTATTATAAATTCTGTTTTGGTATTTTCTTGCTGGGCAAGATTTGTAGAGCCTATTTAAATACATCCTACTATTGTAAATCATAACAATTCATAGCTTATAACAATTCATAGCTAACAATTCATAGCTTTTAATCGTATCAAGGTACTTTCGATCTTCAATTCTTTCTTCAATATTATGTTTTCATTCATTATCATTATTATTATGTTTTCTTTATTAAATATGCGTAACTAATTCTCTAATCTGAGGATTGGGTAGTATTCCTTGGTATTCATGTGCGTTTAATTATCTGTGATTTTCTTGCTTTGCTGATTTGTTATTGAGGGCTTAACACAATTAGGGGAGTCATGAACCTTTGATTGGATTTTAGGGATTGTAATAACTTGGAAGAGGAGTTGCAATTTTAGTACATGATTTAACAGACATAACTCGAATATTTGATTGGAAGATTAATAGGAGAGTTGTGAGACTTATAATTCTTGGAGCTTAATAGTTTATGATTGTCTTTGATTGTATCACGGAAGTGACAATTAGGGTATAGTTGTAGACATTATATTGTATCTTGGAAGAGAACATTATAACCTTAGAAGAATTGTTTTCAGCAGAGTAAGAACGTAGACATCACATAGATATTGAATGTGCATTGAAACCAAGTGAAGAACCCCAGTTCTTGGATTGTTTTCCTCATATATTTTATTCTCGATTGATAATTACTTTAATTTAGTTTAGTTTAATTTAGTTTATAAACAAACACAACATTCTTCTTCACTTCTAAATTGTGAGAGATAAGAAACTTGAATTTGATATTACATTCAGTCCTTCCCTGCGAACGAACACACAAAAATACTATTAACAGCTTCTCACTGCATCGTTCATGTTCATGTTGAAGGTCCGGGCATGAATTGGATAGGCTGAAGCTTGATAACTTGGAGCTTGAAGGGCTAGAACTTGCTGAAGTACAGGTGGATTTAGAATCTGAGTTGGAATCTGAGATGTTGCCATTTGGTTCACTGGGGTAGAGGTAGTCAATCTCATCAAGTTGTTGTTTGGAACAGGCGATCTGCACTCCCTAGCCATATGTCCTACTTTCCCACACTTGTAACAAGTCACACTTGCTTTCGAATTCCGGCACTCATTAGCATAATGACCTTTCTGATTACACTTGAAACAAACAATATCTGCCTTCACACACGCTCCGGTATGACTCTTAGAACAATTCTTGCACTCTGGTATTGAGGGTCGGGGAAATCTTAGTTGATTGGGGTTCTGAGGAAGGGTTTCTGAGTTCCTGTTTCTGGGCACATTTCTTTTAAAATTTCTTCCCTGGTTCTGAAATCCGGGCTTCCTCTCCATCTGATTTGTTGACTTTCCTTGATCCTGATTCCTTTCGATTGCTTCCACTTTCCTCTTTAAATTGCCCCTTTCCTTCTGATTCTGATCACTCTCACCTTCTATTATCATAGCCTTCTGAACCACTTCTGCATACGAGTTGATCTCAAAAGCTGCAACTCTGCACCTTAACCATGGCTTCAATCCCTGTTGAAACCTCTTCGCTCTTTTCTCATCTGTATCCACATAATCTCCTACAAACCTTGCTAATTCTGTAAACTTCTTCTCATACTCATCAATGCTCATATTTTCCTGCTTAAGATTAAAGAACTTTAACTCCATCTGATTCTGCATATATCTAGGAAAATACTTCTCCAGAAAAATCCTTTTAAATATATCCCACTGAATCACTTCTGCTGCTTCTAGAGCCTTAGCTGACTCCCACCAATAATTAGATTCTCCTTTAAGAAAATAACTAGCAAATTATACCTTCTGCTCATCACTAACCTTCACCAATGCGAAGGCCTTCTCCATTTCCTTAAGCCATATCTGGGCTTCAACTGGATCTTTTGTTCCTTGGAAATCTGGGGGTTTCACAACCTGAAAAGATTTAAAAGTTACCACAAGTTGGGCTGGTTGTTGCTGTCCTTGTTGCTGTTGTAACTGCTGATATTGTTGCTGAAGTAGCTGCTGCTGCTGAGCTAAAGTAGTCGTCTGCTGTTGCAAAAGTCCCAAAAGTTGGGCCATATCCATATTGCCTTGATTATCATCTCTATTCTGATCATCTTGATTCCTATTTTGATTAGCTCTAGTATTGCTCCTTCTTGGAGGCATCTTTCTGAATATTAAACAAGCATCTATTTATCCACAAACATACATCTAACCGCAACATGGCACAATATGGTCTAACAGTTCTAATATGACATGGTACAACCTAAAATTAAACAATCTCACGCGCCCAAATAATATGATAAAAAGGAAACAATAATAATAATAACGATAACGGTACCGATGACATCCATCGATAACCCAAATCCAACAGTTCAAAGTACCAACCAACATAAAGTACGAAAACCGAAACTGAAAGTACGATAAAGTCTAACAACATAAGTCTGATTATCATATGGCTATACTATAAGCCATCACACACAACCCAAAACATAAAACTAATCTCCCTGCAACTTGTTGATCACGCGCTGGAGCTCGTCCACCATCATTTGCACCATCGCATAACTCTCCCAATCTCGATAAGATACCATAGTGCGAAGCTTCTCGTTAGCCATCTCGGTGAGTGACTGAAGCCTGGAGGCAAGAGTCGGGACATGGTCCTCGGGTATATCCTCATTATCCTCATACAATGCATCAACTCTCCTCTGAAGCTGAGAGTTCTCATCATAAAGATGATCACACTCCCTAAGCAACTCCTGATAGACGGGTAAAGGTACAGTATCTGCTATCTCGGCAGGAGGTGGAGCTGAAGGTCCTGGTGCCCGCTGTCGCTGCCAATAATAATATAATATATATATATATATATATATATATATATATATATATATATATATATATATATATATATATATAAAGCGTCAGATAAAACTTAGAACCATTCTACTTAAACACTCTCGATAATAGGGGTCAATCAATCCTATTCTTTTAGAAATATCATACTATTTACATTTTAAGTGAGTTTCTATTTTAATCCTAAGTGATTATCGAAAATGTGATCTATCTTGTTACCTAAACCTATATTGTTCAGTGACTCAAACCTGTGGCTCTGATACCAAACCTGTGACGGCCCCAAATCCCTTAATCAAAATTAACTAGATAATGGTAAAGCATGCATATTAATTAATTAGACATTACCAATCCCACGCCTAGATCGCCAACAGGTAAGAGTTTGAAACAATATAAACTACCAATTCAAAATGACTTATTATTACAACCACAATTTATTCTAAGTTCAAAAGATTATTACAGACTAAGTTCAAAAGTCTAGCAAAATAAGATCCATCATATCGCCACTCCCTTCTACCTGGAACTGCCTCCTATAGGCTACACCTGAACCACCACAATTCTTACGCGCAGTCTCAAGAGTACTTACCATCTTCGAGTTTCCACTACGCCATAGATGGCCTATAGCAACCTTTTGGCATGGGTGTTACCACTATGGATGTTACCATAGCTATGAAAATTTTGATCTATCGCAACCTTTTGATTGTGGTGTTACCAGAGGCACAAAAGTATGTTACTTTAGTTATAAAATGTGTTACATTGGGCTAACACCATGAGGTGTGTTACCATAGAGTATTCATTAACAAATTTTTTTATTTAATTTAAAATTAATGATTTAATAATTATTTGACTTTAAAAATAATTAATTTTAACAAAATCATTGAAATAATCAGTTTAAAACGTAATATTCCATCAAATAATTACTGTAAGTTATTGATTTTTCATAAATATTAAATTTTGTTTATAAATTTCACATAAAAAGGTTTTAAAATAAAGTAATATCCAAACATTATTAAATTTTAACTAAATTCATTAAAAAATTTAATAAAGAAAACTAAATTTTGCATAAATTGTGAATTATTACAACATCATGAAAATAATATATTTAACAATTATATTTTAATTTCAAAAAATTAAAATAAATCATTTAGCAAAAAAATAAATTTATAATATTTAGAAAATAAAAAAGGAGAGTACAATTCTAAGCTACAAACTGAAAACAGAGAGCGACAAACAAAAATTAGAATTGGGGAAAAATTAGAGTTAGTAAACTTCACTGTCATTTTCTCTCAAACACTTTCAATTCACTTCACGTTCATTTCTCTCAAACACTTCTCTCGCCTCTCTGACAAGCAGTTTAGGGTTCAATTAGGGTTCAAGCAGGTTCAATCAAAGTTTGGTTCCACGATTCAATTAGGGTTCGAGCTGGGTTTGACCTCTACGATTCATGGGCGCTGTATGTACCTCTCTCTCTCTCTCTCTCCCTCCCTCCCCCTCCCTCTCTCCCTCTCTCTCGCTCTCGCCCCCTCTCTCCCCCTCTTTCTCTCCCTCTCCCCCCCTCTCTCTCTCTCGCCCCCTCTCTCCCCCCTCTCTCTCCCTCTCCCTCTCTCTTTCTCATGTATGCGTTTGTATAAATTTCAATGTATGATACTTGTAAGAAAAATTGTTTAATTTTAATTATGTTTAGTGTTCATACATAATAATTCAAGGAGAGGAATTGGATATCTTTCTGGGAGAGGTAAGTTCTCGATTTAATTTTATGGGCTTAAAACTTTGTTAAGCAATTTAAGTTTTTATGATATTCCAGCTTATATATTCAGTATGTCTATACACACACATCACTTCTGGGACTTGTTAGATGAGTATGTAAATTTGCATATGCATAGTTTGTACACATATAGCCAACTTATTTGATTCAATCTCCAGTTTAGTACATGATAACGATCGATGTGCCTCTATATTTGTTGATAAATTGTTAAATTTGTGTTTTATTTAACAATTAACTACTTAACTAACAACCTTGTACTATGCTTCATATGTAGGAATTTGAGTTTAACAAAGTTTAAAGAAAATGGACAAGTATGAGTTTCTCAGGGATATCGGGGTTGGGAGTTTTGGTTTGGCCAAGCTTATGAGGGATATGGAAACTAAAGAACCGGTTGCAGTAAAATTCATTGAAAGAGGACCCAAGGTAGGCCATTTTTTCTTTCCTTTTCCCATCAAAATTATAAATTAGATGATAGCTCCATTGAACTTTCGTTTTAATCTTTACTGAAATAAATGTTGGAGACGACAAGGTTCACGATACTTTTATACCAGAAACTTGTCAGATTTGATAAGTTGTCACTGGATTGAGCTCAATTATTTATTTGTACTTAGATGAATGAGAATGTTGCGCGAGAAATCATTAACCACAGGGTAATCAGGCACCCAAATGTAGTAAGATTTAAGGAGGCAAGTTTCTTATCATTTCAAGCTACCATAACTCTTAATATATCATGGTTCAATGTATCATTATAGTAAGATATCTACTCTACTCAATGTATTGATTTTTTTTACAGGTGTTACTTACACCTGCGGTACATTCAAAACCTAAATCAATTACTGGCACTCTGCGGTACATTGCTCCAGAGGTTCTTTCTGGTATAGAATATGATGGCAAGGTAAACCTTAAACTATGCATTTATTAGCCATGGCATTTATTTTTCTCAATATCTGTCTTTAATTACCAATGTCACTTTTCTTTTACTTCTCAAGTGTAACAAATTCATTTCACAACACTAGTAAAATTTGTCAAAATTAATTCAGTATATAATTATTGTAGTACATTGGTTTCTTCACAATTTGTGCTACATGGTCATTATTCAATCTGCTATGTCATTGTGGCATGTCTATGCTAGTAAAAAAGTCAACCCATGCCTAACAGACCCTCTTTTGCTGGCGTTAAAACCATTTAAGTTTTTAGTAAAGCTGCCCGACTGAAAACCTTGTAAGCCTCTGTATACATTGTGCAAAAATATATGATTTTGAGCAATGCTGTATAAGGATGTTCAGTTAGAGCAATGTTGTATAATGTTAGACAACAATGGCTTGTAAGTGAACCTTTAGCATGCATCTCTTGATGAAATAATTTTATCCATCTCCTGTAATAATTGCAGCATGCATATATAATGGAACTAATCATCCCATCTTTTCATATCTTAATATGCACAAAATGAATGCATATACCCTCGGAGATCTAACTTGATCTATCTATTTTTCAGTTGGCAGATGTTTGGTCATGTTGAGTGACATTTTATGTCATGCTAGTTGGTGCATACCCGTTTGCAGACGATAAGGAGCCCAAAAATATTGAAAAAACTACGCAGGTAAATTTTTCTTTAGCTTCTTTCAGTATCATAAATACATTAAATCATATTTGCCGTCTTAAAGTGCATTTTTTAATTTTTACCAATCCAGCATATACTGGGTGCCCAATACAAGATCCCTGCCAATATTAACATATCCAAAGAATGTAGGCACCTCCTTTCTCGCATATTTGTTTCCCCTGCAAAGGTGAGTAATTTGAACAAGGAATTTTTTTTTCTTTTTGCGAAGTAATTTGAATAAGGATATTTACTTTTACTAGTTTAAGTTTGCTTATATTTTTAGTCTCTGGTTAGTAACTGATGGGAAAATTTCTTCCCAAGTCTCCATTGTTATTCACTTGCTCAGAACTCAATAGTTACATGCCCAACATTTGTTGTTATTTGCTTCCTGTCATTGAGAACAAGTTTAGTAACGAGGCCTAAGCTTAATGGCCATTTTACATATATCTAATTAAATTTATTCAACCTGACCGATTTATTAATACTGAAGTGCAGAAAATTGAAAGATATTACCGTAACTTACAAATAATGTATATACAGTTAATCAAGAACCACCCGTGGTATTTGCTGAGGATGAGGTATGTTTAATTTTCTTAATAAAATTGTGCAATTACACTAGAGCATATGCAATTATGTATATACTATTCATGTGGTGTTTTAATTTAGAGTTTAAACTCGACGAAAGAAGGAATTTGGTAATTTGTTGTGATTGAAAGGATTTAGGCTTTTCAAAGTATTTACATGTTATAGTACTCACATACAGCACACAGGGTGGTTCTAGCTACCTGTTCATTTCCTGTTTAAGGATCTCTGGCCGCAGCTTGTATTTTACAAGTTTATAAGTTATAATGATAGTCTTCTTATATTTGCTTCACAGTTTGTAGTTAAGTTATATGAAATTGCGGTTGATTAATTTTCTTTTATTCCAGGCCAATATGCCATCATGAAACTTAGAAAAATCGGTGACATTTCATAATGAAGATGAACACGTTAGGCTGTTCTGCACAGAGAATAAACTGATTATGATTATTAGAATGTTGATTTGTGACTATAAGCTTGTGGTTCCCGTGTTATTTGCAATTATAGTGAATTTGCTATTTAAAACTGATTATGATTATTAGAATGTTGATTTGTTACTTTTTGTTGCAGGGGAAACTCACTGTTAGAACTGTGTTTGATTCCAGCTTTGAAAGGGGCGACCCCATTGAGTTTGAGCTTGGAACTGGTCAAGTTATTTTGAGCACTTGAGCATCATTTTGAGTTTTGAGCTTCCAAAACCAAAGTGGAAATGTGATGGATCAGGTACTGGACAAACACCTGATATTATAGGGATGTAATTTATAGTATAATTGTACTTGTATATATGTGATGATGTGATGTAATAATCATCTTACAATACATTCTTTGGATAGTATTGTCTAAATTATCTGAATATGCCATTAATAATCATCTTGCAATGCTAGGGGTCTACACAGCCGAGTTTATGGCTCCTTTTTTTAAACCTCGGATCTTAATAAATTTCTATTACAATACAGGTTCAAGGATTCAAATTTGATCCAGAAGGTGAATATGTGAGACATTGGTTGCCTGAGCTAGCAAGAATGCCCTCTTCGATAAAAAAGCAGACAACTTGCAGCAAGACTTCCTACAACTTCTTTACATGAAGAAGGATTACGAAAGAGAAGTCTAGTCACAAGGAGTCTCTCTCTTTTGTCAAACAATTCTTGCAGCTCAATAAATTGATTTTGAATCTTTGATGGACACCGGTTGTCTTTTGAAATTTACCATGTTATTAGCTCTAGTACTTGTACATTTTAAGTTTTGTTCATTAGCTAGTGTTGGTAGATATTTTTGGATGATTTGGTTGGTTTTGTACTAGATGATGTTATTGAAATGATGTTGGATGATATTATTGAAATGCAATTAATTTGGTTCTTTAATATTTAAATGTCATAATTTTGTTGTTATTAAAATTAGTTATAAATGATTTTAATTATGTAACACTCAATATGTTACAATTGGTAAAAGAGGGTATTACAATAGATTGTGGCCCCACCTAGATGTGGGTCCCACAGTTGTCCATGTGCAAAATTATATCCTCTATTGTAACACACAAACTATGTTGCTGTAGAGTGTTTAAGATGTTGCTATAGAGGTCTTTAGTAACCACATTTGCTATGTTACCTTGGGCTGTGTTTTGATGTTACCTTAGATATCTATAGTTACTGCTGAGAACCTAACACAGCTGAAGTGTTACTATAGCCCTATTTTGGCCTATGGTAACTTCAAACAGGGGTCTATGGTAACACAGTTTGGGGGTTGCTATAAGCAATCTATGGCGTAGTGTTCACTGAAAGGTTAAGGAAAATAATATCATTGAGCCAATTGCTCAGCAAGTGCATAAACAACAATATAAGACTGGCAAAATAATCCAACTGTAAAGCAAGATATAAAAATCTGCAATTGAAATGTGTCAACTGAATCAATATCAAAATTAAATGAAAAGGAATTGGAATATCTGATAAGACGCTACGAGCAACGCTGGGTGATCAGCCCACGACAGAGCTCCGAACCCGCATATCCAATACGGTGTTCATCAAATATAAGGGGATCCCAGGCACACATTGGCCTATAATAGTAACATGATTTGGACCGGCGCCTCGGTCAAAGTAACATTCCATCCAATTCCATTTAGGTTAAACAATGTCTATCAATTTCAATTCATCTCAAAGAAACAAGATTATCAATGTTATATCAAGTTGTTAATCAACAAGAATAGGATTCTCAAATTTCGAATAAATGACAAGGTCAAATGAAGAAAGTCAATCATTTCGGATTCTTAGAAGTTGGGATTCTGTTTAGAGTACTTTGGTTAAGTTAAGAAAATAATTCAAGAACCAATAAGTGTCTTAAGGTAGAAAAAGAATTCATCATGCAAGAGGGTATTTATATAGTGGTTTCAAGATTTCAAGAATTCAAGAAAATATGAAAGGGTTTCCAAGCAAAATGGTTATCGCTTAACAATTCAAGTCAAGTTTAAGGGATATGAATCAATCAAAGGTATACGACAATATTAAGGTCGGAAAGAATAAGGTACTAATTTGTGACAACTTAACAATTCGATATCTCATGGCATTCAACATATGGTAATAACAAGGTAGGATAGTACACTTGCCTTAAATCACGAATTTGCACTAGATAGCGTCCTCTTCAATCGGCTCCTTGCCAGGCCTCCTACTCGGACCTTGAAAAGTGAGCTTGAGCTCTAATGGAGGTTGAGAGATTTTGAGAGAATTTTGAGAGAGATGAGTGGGGGGGGGGGGTCTCGGCCGAATGAAAAAGAAAAAGGGGGTGGGTTTGTTTTTGTCTAACACACACACACACACATGTAATTAAAATGTATTTTAATGATACACTTCTAATTAAATAAAAGCCTTGTAAAATAATCCTAATTACAAAATATTTTGGATTCAAAAATAATTTATTGACATATAAAATTAAAGCATGCAATTCTCTTCCTCAAAATATTTTTAAAACATTTTAAAAATCATTTTATGAAAAGATTTGAATTTTTCAAGTTTTAATATTTTAAAAGGAAAGTAATTGGGAAAATCCTTGTAAAATATTTTAATGCGAAAATAAATTAAACTTTTATTTTTAAAAAGTCTTTAAATACATAAAGATAATAAAACAAGAAATTTCATTATTTTTACTAACTCCAAGAATTTTATAAAAATATTTAAGCCATTAAAAAAATTCATATTTTAACATTTAAAAGCTATGCAAAATTTTAATAAAATTTCACGTCAACACATCTAGCAATTATACACATAACACATATTCACATTCACGCAAACATGTAATGACTCATCAATTAAGGCACATAATAATATTTTTAATGCCAAATAATATTATTTATAGAGTACGAAATTCCCAGATATTACGTGGACGGCAGAACATTGTCATGTATAGATTATCTTTCTGTAATTAGTTGATAGGAAGCATTATAAATACTTTCTCTATATCATTGTAAAAAGAGTCGAACAATTGTGAGTCGAGAGCATAAGGTTTGTATTCGAAAGTTCGAAAACAGAGAGAGAGATTTGTATTGTCAGCAGCTGCTAAAGGTATTTGTACACCTTTGGTAGAGTTTGTATTTGATCTTATTAATACAAACAGAGTTTGATTCATTCGTTTATTCTTGTTCATATAACCAAGCAAAAATCAGACATGATTATATAACTTGTATTCAACCCCCCCCCCCTTCTACAAGTTATTCGAGTTAACATAGAGGTGAAGTGGAAAAATCCAAAAAAAACATTTTTAATGAATAATTTAAGGAATTTTGAATTTTTTTTAATTTCAACCATTTAATGAAATTTTTTCATAAATTTCACTTATTATAATAGTTTATGATTTTAGAAAGCATGCTCTATTTTTTTTAAAAAAATTTTGCACTAACTTCCAAAAATTAATGAATTTCAGCAGTTTATGCAGTTAGTTTGCTCTGTTTTGCTCTGTTTTGTCTTGTTTTTCCAGCACGTACCGCGGAAAGTTTCTGCGGTACGTACCCGTACCGCGGAAAGTTTCTGCAGTACGTCATGCAAAAACAGGCCAAAACAGAGCAAAATAGAGCAAAGTCACTACATAAAACCAAAAAATTTTGGAAGTTAGTGCAGAAATGATTTTAAAAAATTACAGCACACTTTCTAAAATCTTAAAATGTTATAATAAGTGAATTTTGTGGGGAAAAATCATTAATTGGTTGAAATTAAAAAATCCATAAAATACATATTTTAATTAATAATTTAAGGAATTTTGAATTTTTTTAAATTTCAACCAATTAATGAATTTTTTTCACAAAACTCACTTATTATAACATTTTAAGATTTTAGAAAGTGTGCTGCATTTTTTTAAAATTATTTCTGCACTAACTTCCAAAATCTTTTGGTTTTATGCAGTGACTTTGCTCTGTTTTGCCCTGTTTTTGCAACACGTACCGTAGAAACTTTCCGCGGTACGGGTACGTACCGCAGAAACTTTCTGCGGTACGTGCTGCAAAAACAGGGCTCTGCAATTTGTAAACAGACCATCCCTGCAGACACCAAACCATCAAATCTGCAATACACTGCAGTCTGTATTACAGTCATACACAAAACCAAGCCCTACTATATGATGCCAAGGAAGATGTAGTACAATCCAACTACATTACAACAAAGATCCAAGTAAATTCCAAGTTAACGCGAAGTAAAAATTAAACCAAAATCCAATATAATTACTATGAAAACCCAACTAAAATACCAACAAAAGCAAAGTAAAATACCAATAAAATCCACCAAATTTACTAGTCAAATCGAACAAAGATACCGATAAAATCCAACTAAATGACTACTAAATTCCTTCTAATTTACTACTAAAAATCCAACTAAATTACAACTTAAAATCCAACTTAATTACAACTAAAATCAACGATAAACTAATCAACTAGTTGATGACGTTCTCGCATACGAACGCCAGATATCCCTCGAGCCTTTCCCGCTTGCAGCTCCTTTGCTATCCTATAGCAGAACATATCAACTAAGTGTTCTGACCAAGATGCGATGGAGGTAATATCATAACCTTGCAACATAAAATCCATGTATTTCATCACAAATACACCGCAGTCATTTGAATTTCGTTGCTTCGGTCTTTGCGGTAAAGGGACAACATGGGAGGAGTCAGGATCACGTTCCATCTGAGGATTTAGCTTAAGCAAGAATCTTGGGAGTAACCATGACTACAAAAATTAAAACAAAGTCAACGTTGATAACTACTAAACGAAAAAACAATGACAAGCTACATAAAAAAAATAGTCAAACCACGACTTGTGTTTCCTTTGGATATTCAACCTCATCGTTCATTGAATCGAGAAGGATAACATCGAACGTCTTCGTACAAACCATAAACAATATCCAATGAACACCACTAACACAACATGGAAGGAAAATGTAATCCGCCTCGACAACGGATGGGCCAATGCTCGAAGTGGCAAAACCATGTAAACTGCGGAGTGCATCATGCCATGCCTTGTTCAACTGACTCTCACCCTTTCTAATCGCTCTTTTGATTTTTTTCATGTGATCCCAAGCCATGACAGTGAAGTAAGGATCCATGAAGTAGTATATTGGCTTCCTCTCCCATATATTGGACCGATGAATAGTTTCCTCTCGCTCACGTAGCAATGCCTTAAAACAAAACATAAATACATAAATATGGTAACTTAGACAAGGACATATAGGTAGATGGCATTTGACATGTAAAACAAGGATAACCATGACACCATACCATATAGCAGAAAATGATCCTATCATCAATCCATGAAGCTGGAGCTAAGCTCTGCATCGCAGTCTCTGATATATGGTGCCCACACACTTCAATTCCTCCCTTCAAGTTCGGCTTCTGCCCAATGCCCCACCCCCAATCAGCATAGATCTCATTCCGCTTATGCACATCTAAATCCTTGGTGATACTCCACTTTTCCCCCTTCATTCTACGGGTTGGTAGTTTTGAAGGCCTACTAGACGATGCACTACCACTGGGAATAGGAGGTTGAGACACATGTTGGGATGGCTGTGTCATCTCAATGACATCTTGCGAAGTATTCGTTGTAGCACTCGCTTCTTCATACAGTGAAAGTGGTTTTATGTTCTCAAATGTTGGAGGTTTATAAGCCGGTCCTTTGATCTTATTCATCAACCTTGTGAAAGGAGTGAGAAAGGTATCTGATATTTTCCCATGATCCTCCAAAAACTCAATGGGAGCCCTAGAATCCAACTGCTTAAACATATCAAGTGCATCTACCATCTACACGATAAAACAATGTTCATAATAAATAAAAATATTAAAAAAGGTCGTGTGTATAGTGTAATAGAAATGTACGAAATTTAGGATACTTACAACTCGATATCCCTCGACTCCATCATAGAGCTCCCTCGTTTGGTACCTTGAATGGGGGACAGGTTCTGGCTTCCCTACACATACACGGGTAATCTCTGAATACCAAGCCATATACTCAGCCTGGGATGCAATATTGGTAGTGCAGTCAAACAACCCCTCCAAATCTGAACAAAATCTGGCCCACCTCCCAATATCAATAAACCATCGAACCAACCAATCCTCACCGGCAAAAATGGCTTCCTTAGGTTGCCTATACAAGACCATGTTAACAGGAGCTTGAGGAATCACTGGCAAGTTACCAAACTGCCTGACCACCCTCTCCGGATGCTGCCACTCAACCACATCAAAGCATACCAAGGACACTCGAGCATTACCAGCTAACTGTGCCTGTAGCATCTTCCAATCAACTACGTCGTCAAATCTGGCATATGGCCTCCACACCACGTCATCACCAGCAACTCCATCAAACTCACCCCTATAAAATGGTAAGCTGTGGTGAGGACCAGACTGACACCGCTTCTTATTAATACCCTGAAGAGAGGAATAAGGCCAACTCTCTGCAACCGGATAATCACCCAGATCAGGGTCCCGCTGAGGCACGCCAATGCGAGGAAATCTCTCGTACGACCAAATATGCAATAACCACACACAAGCAGCAACACTCTTACTACCCTTCCTCGCAGCAATCTCCAACCCTCTATAGGTATGAGCTAACACCGCTGCACCCCAAGCATAATTATGAATCTCCCGGATGTTGGACAAGGGCACAATGTATCTCACATGGGCATAAGCTCTGTCCTTCGTAGGGAAAAGAATGGCACCACACAAAAATACCAAGTATGCCTGTGTATGTACAATTGTTGCCTCGGTATTATGTTTCTCCAGCTTCTGCCTACCATATCTCTCAAAGAGCCATGTCAACTTGATATGATTTCTAAACAACGCATCATCCACCTTCTCATCTGTCAACGGCTCAAACCAATTATGAACGAAGAACTCTTTCCGATTCGCTATGAGACCACATGTCACAGCCTCACCAACAACCGGCAATCCTAAGATGTAGCCAACATCCTCCAACGTTACCGTCATTTCCCCTTGCCTCATGAAAAAGGTGTTCGTCTCAGGCCTCCACCGCTTAATCATAGCCGAAATGAGCCTCGCATCGTTACCCAACACAACATGGGGGTTGGTAAAAATCCCAAACCCCATCATATGTAGAAGCTCCCTCTGCGGTCTTCGTAACTTCCAATCCCGCATCGCCCTATTACCACATATACAATCCAACTCCTCTCTCCCACTACCATCCCATACATCCTCGCTAACATGATAGCGGTTATCCCAAATGATGTTCGCTCTACTAGGACCGGGCAAAGTGTCAAGCAAGTCATCGTTAAAATGATCCATTTCTGCAAATTACATTAAAAAACATGTTAGAAAAATATGGCCCCTATATGTTAAAATTTAAACTAAATTAATAACCAAAAATAATACTCAATTTGAATTAATAACCAAATAATTCGAATTTTCCTCATATTCTTAAAACCTATATCATAATTCTTAAACCCTAAATTCAATTGCAACAAACAATGCCTCTAATCAGTGAAAAATATACACCCTAAATTCGATATTTACCACTAATAAATTAATTTAAACACTTTAAATGAACTATACTTCAACAAAAAATCCCTCCAAAGGGTAACCAATAATCCACAAATTCCATAAATTCGAATCCACAAATTCCAAAGGGTAACCAACAATTGTACACATACATTCGAATCCACAAATTCCACAAAATCCACAGAATCCACAAAATCCACAAAATCACCTCTAAACTATAATTTATTCATACATATGCTGTGTATACACACATTACACTACAAAAATAGAGTAAGAAGGCAACACATACCTAAAACGATGAAAAACAGGCAGAGAATCGAAGTTGCTCCTCAGTTTCGCCAATTTATCGCCAGAGAATCCCTAATTTTATTCCAATTTCTGTTTTGTGTTTTCTGTGAACTGCTACTGCAAAAAGGCGAACAAAACAAAAGGGTCCCGTATCGCGGAAACTTTCTGCGGTACGTGGGCGGGGTCATTTTTGTAATTTCCCCGTACCGCGGAAAGTTTCTGCGGTACGTAGTCGATTTTTTTTAAATCCCAGCCGTTGGATCGTTGATCGAACGGCTGTAAAATCATTTGTTGTGTAACAGTACACAACAAATGTTTGCTGTGGACCGGGGGCCCATTTTCATTTCTATTTTCACCATCTAAATCATCTTCTTCTTCAACACTAAATTCATCAACATTAATGAACTCATCATTATAAACAAATTTGGGGGTGCGAGGCTCATCACTACTTGCATCTAAAGCATCATCCATACTTAAATCATCAAGATGTAATGAATCTTCAAGTTTTTTTTTTCATTGTCTTCTCTTTTTTTTCGAACCAAACATACGAGCAAATAATTTATCCGCCATAATAAACAACAAAAATTGTAGAGAGAAATATTACCTCAAATTGAAGAGACAAGCAACTACAGATTTGGAGATTAGAGGAGAGAGAGAGAGCAGCCGGCTGATTTTTTCTGTGGTGCATAAGTGAGGAGCAAGGGTTGAGCACGGTTCTGGATAAGGAAACAGTGTCCCGTACCGCGGAAACTTTCTGCGGTACGTGGGCGGGGGCATTTTTGTAATTTCCCCGTACCGCGGAAAGTTTCTGCGGTACGTAGTCGATTTTTTTTATCCAACGGCTGTAAAATCATTTGTTGTGTAACAGTACACAGCAAATGTTTGCTGTGGACCGGGGGCCTATAACTATATATGTTAGCTTTTATTATTATGTTGACAAACCAGGGCCCTTTTATTTGTGGCTTTCTATAGATCAAGGGACCTTACTGTGGAGGATTATATTAGTGTAAACTCTTGCTAAACATCCAACCTACATGCCTTATACTGCTGGAAGATATGAAGCTCAGAGGTTTAGGAAGGAACAAGGTGGTAGAAATGGAACTGGAACTCACATAAATTTTGATCTAATGTTTGTAACTTCTAATATTAAGATGCTTGAATTATTGGTTTGTAGAGTTACCAAGGGAAGTTTATTTGTATTAAGAAGAATGTCACAGAACAGTTACCCTAGTTAATTTATGGTACAATTGTTAGAAAATGGAGTTTTTAGGGCATAATTATTTTATGTTCTTGATGTTAATTCCGGATTTTAACGATTGGAAATTGTTCCTTGATATGGGAACTTAAATTTTCATATATGGGTCTAAGTAATTTTCTTAGTGAAACCCATAGAGAAATGGAGTTGAAGTTAGTAGCTTGAAAGAGCTTGAAATGAGAATGTGTATTTATCCCACATTGAAATAAATAAGGGGGGTTGTTGGCTTTATATAGAATCACACACATGGGTAGTGTACAACTACTAAGGTGTATGATGGTGCATGGTGTTACTGTGTGCTCCACGCGCACACACACACACACACGCGCGCGCGCCGCCGCCGCCCGCCCCGCCACGTCTCGACTCGACTCGACTCGACTCGACTCGACTCGACTCGACTCGGGTCGGCTCGGTCGAAGGGCGATTTGGGCGAATGTCTCGGCGTCTCGCGTACGCGAGGCGACCTGGGCGAGGAATTTTATTGCATGGATTATTGATTTATTTTAATATTATAAACATGCTGTCAAGAGTTGGACTATACTCCTGTAAACTCTCGAGAGTAAACTTGCTGTCATATATCAGGGAAGGTAAAACTTGCTGTCATGAACAAGGTTGCTGTCAGGAAGGTTAAACTTGCAGTCATGAACAAGGTTGCTGTCAGGAAGGTAAAACTTACTATCAGGAACAAGGTTGCTGTCAGAAAGTAAACTTACTGTCAAGTTCAAACTGATGACAGTTACTTTAAAGATGCTGTCGGGTCTTGTTGACAGTAACTTCTGCGTGATTTTGACAGTAGAGTCTGAGCGTTTATTCTATTAATTGGAAGTCATAATGTGGATAAATATATATATAACGTAACTGTTACGATTTATTTAATATAAAATCAGCTGTTACAGCCGTTTTGATTATATTAAATCGACCGTTTCATTCTAATTAATTGGAATGGGAGTTACAATATTAATTGGGTGGCATCAGTTACGTTTAGCCTCTAGTATAAATAGAGACCTAAGCTACTGATTGTTAAATATATATAAAAACATACTGTCCACACCATACATTCTCTGTTCTCTCTATACACTCTGTTCTCCCTTTATATTCTGTACTCCACCAGTAGGTTTTTCTGGCGACTGAGGTGCTAGTCGAAGTTGAGTTTTCTGGTTGCTGTGACCATCTAACTCGGAGCTGTTTTATCCTGGAAGAATATTGCCAGCATCCTGACACAGTGTAAGTGGAGGCAATTATCTCTTCAAGAACAATCAGGACTTCTTTGCAAGGCCTGGTGACTCAGCTGATTATTTCTTATTTGATACCTGCATAGCTATGGCTTCTGGTATGATTTCTTATCTTCCTTTGTTCTATCAGTTACTGATTTGCATGTGTTTTACCTTCGTGTTTTGTTTCGCTAATTGTATGCTTGGCCTGGACTTGTTAAATACGATATATAACTGCCTCTATGTTGCTGTAGTAGTCAATATTTCCAACATTCTTGAAGAGATAATTCGTTATATAGTATTTAGCATAATGGTTAACGATAGTGAGATTCCTGCTAGTGGTAGTTCGGTTGCATCTGTTGGGGTCATTGATTGGACCACTTACAGTTTTCCACAACCTGTTGAATTAACTGGCTTGCCAGAGAAATTCAATGGGGGCGTTGGCTTTTCTCGTTGGCAGAAAAGGATGAAGTTGTGGTTGACTGTAAAGGGTCTATGGCCTGTTGTGGAATATGAGAAGCCGGTTGTGGATCAAGAGAAGGCTGAATCAGTTAAGAGTTATGCGAAGTGGGCTGAGAAGGATGGGGTTGCTAGGGCAGCAATTCTGGCTGCTCTAACCAACACATTGTTTGATGTGTACTCTTCTGATGCCTACACCGCAAAACTCTTATGGGAGAAGCTGGACCAGACACATAATACTGACTCACAAGGTCTGGAAAAGTATTCTGTGGCTAGGTTCCTTGATTTCAAGCTGGTGGACAATAAGTCCATGACTGAGCAAGTGCATGAGTTCGAGATGATAGTGCATGCTTTGAAGGAGTCTGGAATGGACCTCCCCGAAAAGTTTAAGGTGATGAGTGTGATTGAAAAGCTCCCAAAGTCTTGGGAAGAGTTCTCTCTCTCCCTGAAAAGACAAAAAGGAGAGATCACCTGGACCAACCTTATGCTGGACATCTCGGTACAAGAACAACACAAGTCCAAACAGGGACATGTGATGCCATCTGAGCATGGAAGTTCGAAGGTAAATGTAGCAACTGTAGGACAGAAAAGGAAGGTTGTCTCTAAGAAGGGTAATAGTAATAAACCTAAGAGTGACAAGGATAAGGCCAAGAAACCAAAAGCAAACAAACCATGTTTGTCTTGTGGGCAGGTTGGACACTGGAGTAAGGACTGCCCTACAAAGAAAGCGAAGAAAGCCGAGGCTGTAGCTCAAGCGAATGCTGTGCTTGGAACCTCAAGTGGGCCTGTAGCGAACATGGTTGTTGGTGAAGCTTTGGCTTCTGAAACCAACGAAGACCGGTATGTTACCTACAACCCTGTACTATTTTCCACTTATCTGTCAAATGAATGGTTGATTGATACTGGAGCTAATGTGCATATTTGTGCTGACATTAGTTTATTTGTATCTTATCAACAGAGTCATAGCGTGACAGTGACGATGGGGAACGCAAGTGCTGCTCAAGTACATGGAGTAGGAAACGTGGACCTGAAGTTTCCTTCGGGACGTATTCTATCCCTGACAAGAGTGCATCATGTTCCCGACATGCGTAGAAATATAATAAGTGGTAGTTGTTTAGTAGCTAATGGCTTTGAAGTTTCTCTCAAATGTAATAAAGTAGTTCTTATTCATACTGGTACATTTTTTGGCAAGGGTTACTTGTCGAATGGTTTATTTGTGATAAATGCTGAACCCGTTTTGGGTGGATTGATTAATAATATTACTCCTTCTGTTAATTGTATTGAATCTTCTGATTTATGGCATGCTAGACTTGGTCACTTAAATTTTGGTGTTCTTAAGAATATGATGAACTTAGAGTTGATTCCAAAACACACTATAGAAAAGAATTCTAAATGTCAAGTATGTGTGTCTGCTAAACAAATAAGGAAACCTTTTCATAATATTGTTAGGGATTCAGACTTGTTAGATTTAGTACACACTGATATTTGTGAATTTGGTGGTGTGTTGACTAAGGACCAGTTTAGATACTTCATTACCTTTATAGATGATAGTAGTAGATACTGTTATGTTTATTTACTTAGACATAAGGATGAAGCACTTAGTAAATTCATTATATATAAAACTGAAGTAGAAAAACAAACTAGTAAGGTACTTAAACGGTTGAGATCTGATAGAGGTGGTGAGTATACGAGTAATGCTTTTAATGAATTTTGTGCAAACAATGGTATAGTTCATGAAGTTACCCCACCATACACACCTGAGTCTAATGGGGTTGCTGAGCGAAAGAACAGAACATTTAAAGATATGATTAATAGTATGCTTATTAATTCTGGGTTGCCTAAATACATGTGGGGAGAAGCTCTGAATACGGCTTGCCATATTCTGAATAGAGTTCCTCTGAAACACATGGATAAGACACCCTATGAGTTATGGAAGAGCAAGAAAACTAGTCTTAAGTATCTTCGTGTGTGGGGGTGCCTTGCTAAGGTACTTGTCC
The DNA here is from genome assembly GCA_037693485.1 of Kitagawia praeruptora. Taxonomy (NCBI): domain Eukaryota; kingdom Viridiplantae; phylum Streptophyta; class Magnoliopsida; order Apiales; family Apiaceae; genus Kitagawia; species Kitagawia praeruptora. The sequence continues at coordinate 154,962,967 of CM075344.1, read as the reverse complement.
CTGAACACAAGAGAAAGAAACTAGGTCCGAAGACTGTTGATTGTATCTTTCTAGGCTATCTTGAGACCACTACATCTATGAGATTTTTAGTGTTAAAATCTGACATAGATGGTATAGTGGCAAACACGATAGTTGAGTTTCGTGATGCTACATTCTTTGAGGATGTTTACCCTATGAAGACTGGTATGCCTCAAGATACTTCTAATGAAGATCCTACTCACACATCAAGTTCTATTCCTGATCATGTGGAAAAGATGACAAATGTGGGGGCGGAACCTAGTAGTAGCTCTACTGCTAAGGAGGTAGAGGAACCACGAAGGAGTAAGCGTGCAAAGGTAGTCAAGGATTTTGGAAGTGATTTTATCACTTACAATGTCGAGGATGAACCTTTAACTTTCCGACAAGCTATGGATTCTTCAGAGTCTAGGCACTGGAAGGGCGCTGTAAAGAGTGAAATTGAATCTATTGTTTCTAACGGAACATGGGAGCTAGTTGATCTCCCTCCTGGGTGTTCTACTATCGGGTGTAGATGGATTTTTAAAAGGAAGTTGAACCCTGACGGCTCAATAGATAAGTACAAAGCTAGACTGGTAGCTAAGGGTTTTAAGCAAAAGGAGGGCATTGCTTACTTTGATACATACTCTCCTGTAGCTAGGATGACAACAATCCGAATGCTTGTAGCATTGGCTTCCGTACATGGTCTTATCATCCATCAAATGGATGTAAAGATAGCTTTTCTTCATGGTGAACTTGAAGAAGAGATTTATATGGATCAGCCTGAGGGATTTGTTGCATCTGGTAACGAAAGGAAAGTATGTAAGTTGATCAAATCCATCTATGGCTTGAAACAAGCTCCTAGGGATTGGCATAAAAAGTTTGATGAAACTATAGTGCCGTTCAGTTATGATATTAATGATAGTGACAAGTGTGTCTACACCAAAGTTAAAGGTAGTGAGTGTGTCATCTTGTGCCTATATGTAGATGACATATTACTGTTTGGAACCAATATTGAGATTATTAACGAGACAAAAGCTTTCTTGAAAAGGCATTTTGAAATGAAGGATATGGGTGAGGCTAGTGTGATTCTTGGTCTCAAGCTGACTTAGTCAGCTGAGGGAATAACTTTATCGCAGTCTCATTATATAGAGAAATCTATACTTGAGAAATATGGTTATTCACAATGTAGAATCGCTAGTACACCCTATGATCCTAAAGTTGCCCTTGTCAAGAATACTTCAGGAGTACCTGTGTCTCAGTTAAGGTATTCTCAGATTATAGGGAGTTTGCAGTATCTTGCTAACTGTACTAGACCAGATATTTCATATTATGTGTCTAAGTTGGCTAGATATACAAGCTGTCCAAATAGAACTCATTGGGATGCTCTTGATAGAGTACTAAGATATCTGAAAGGCACAATGTACCTAAGTTTACACTATAGGAGATTTCCTGGTGTACTTGAGGGGTACAGTGATGCAAGTTGGATAGCTAAGAAGTCTGGTTCCAATGGAGTAACTGGATACGTGTTCACTTTAGCGGGTGGAGCAATATCCTGGAAATCGACCAAACAGACTATAGTAACTCGGTCTACTTTTGAGGCTGAGTTGTGTGCGCTAGATGCCACGGGAACGGAGGCTGAATGGTTACATGGACTTATGTCCGCGATACCTGTAGTAAGTAGACCACTTCCTGCGTTTGCTATTCATTGTGATAGTAAAACAACTATCGACAAGATTAGCAGTAAAAAGTATAATGCTAAAACAAAGAGACACATCCAAGTTAGACTAAAGTCTATAAGGGGTTTAGTGTCTGATAGGATTATAGCTGTAGAGTTCATAGGAACTCAGAATAATATAGCTGATCCTTTAACTAAAGGACTGGAACCTGCAGTGGTCCTTAAGTCGAGGTTGGGGATGGGGCTGTCAACCCATCAAAGTTCATCATCAGTGGGAACCCAATACACATGAGAGGAGATCCCTTAAAGTGTATTCAATGTGGTAATAACAAGCTGTAAGGATGAATTGGTAGTACCTTTGCTACATAGATGATACTGTTTGTATCTGAGTCTATCCCCTGTAAACCTAGAAGGTACTGACACTGCTAGTAAGCAAGAGTTATTATAACTCTAAATGGGGTCAAGTCATTTGACGAGATGGTAGCAGTACATCTCTGGAGATGCCCAGCTAAGCGAATGTAATTGTGTGGTCGCAATTAGAGGGAAGGGTTATTCCTTGAAACATTCGACGAACAGGATCGAGACAAGACCATTAATGTCTCAAAGCCGTAGATTGGCACCATAGCCTTTGACTTGTCGTCGTCTATGGAACATGGTTACACCAAACGGATTAAGATTCAAGGTGAAACATTCCATCTGAATCCGGTAATCATTGAAGTAGGGGACTTAGGAGGGTTCAAACCCGGAAGGGTACCAACTCTGAAAAACAAGTCATGATGGAAAACCTGGAGCTTTTCTGTATGGATTTGTGGGGGATTGTTAGAAAATGGAGTTTTTAGGGCATAATTATTTTATGTTCTTGATGTTAATTCCGGATTTTAACGATTGGAAATTGTTCCTTGATATGGGAACTTAAATTTTCATATATGGGTCTAAGTAATTTTCTTAGTGAAACCCATAGAGAAATGGAGTTGAAGTTAGTAGCTTGAAAGAGCTTGAAATGAGAATGTGTATTTATCCCACATTAAAATAAATAAGGGGGGTTGTTGGCTTTATATAGAATCACACACATGGGTAGTGTACAACTACTAAGGTGTATGATGGTGCATGGTGTTACTGTGTGCTCCACGCGCACACACATACACACGCGCGTGCCGCCGCCGCCCGCCCCGCCACGTCACGACACGCCACGCCACGTCTCGTCTCGACTCGACTCGGGTCGGCTCGGTCGAAGGGCGATTTGGGCGAATGTCTCGGCGTCTCGCGTACGCGAGGCGACCTGGGCGAGGAATTTTATTGCATGGATTATTGATTTATTTTAATATTATAAACATGCTGTCAAGAGTTGGACTATACTCCTGTAAACTCTCGAGAGTAAACTTGCTGTCATGAAACAAAGTTGCTGTCAGGAAGGTAAAACCTGCTGTCATGAACAAGGTTGCTGTCAGGAAGGTTAAACTTGTTGTCATGAACAAGGTTGCTGTCAGGAAGGTAAAACTTACTGTCAGGAACAAGGTTGCTGTCAGAAAGTAAACTTACTGTCAAGTTCAAACTGATGACAGTTACTTTAAAGATGCTGTCGGGTCTTGTTGACAGTAACTTCTGCGTGATTTTGACAGTAGAGTCTGAGCGTTTATTCTATTAATTGGAAGTCATAATGTGGATAAATATATATATAACGTAACTGTTACGATTTATTTAATATAAAATCAGCTGTTACAGCCGTTTTGATTATATTAAATCGACCGTTTCATTCTAATTAATTGGAATGGGAGTTACAATATTAATTGGGTGGCATCAATTACGTTTAGCCTCCAGTATAAATAGAGACCTAAGCTACTGATTGTTAAATATATATAAAAACATATTGTCCACACCATACATTCTCTGTTCTCCCTTTATATTCTGTACTCCACCAGTAGGTTTTTCTGGCGACTGAGGTACTAGTCGAAGTTGAGTTTTCTGGTTGCTGTGACCATCTAACTCGGAGCTGTTTTATCCTGGAAGAATATTGCCAGCATCCTGACACAGTGTAAGTGGAGGCAATTATCTCTTCAAGAACAATCAGGACTTCTTTGCAAGGCCTGGTGACTCAGCTGATTATTTCTTATTTGATACCTGCATAGCTATGGCTTCTGGTATGATTTCTTATCTTCCTTTGTTCTATCAGTTACTGATTTGCATGTGTTTTACCTTCGTGTTTTGTTTCGCTAATTGTATGCTTGGCCTGGACTTGTTAAATACGATATATAACTGCCTCTATATTGCTGTAGTAGTCAATATTTCCAACAACAATTGCGTTGTACAATTTCTTATTTTGGTTACTGATCGTATACGTTTTGGTTAACGTAGTGACAACATTTGATTTGATCAGTGTTTTCGATCATGAGTTTTCATGACTTGCGTACAGAGTTTATCAGCAGCTGCGGTTCAAGATCAAGCATTTTTATAGCTAGTTTCAGTGTTTGAGTGGTGGACAAGACATTACTTGTCCACCAATTAAGTGAGTTAAGTATTTCTTTTAATTAACATCCTTCTATAGCAATATCGATCAATGTAAGTCGATCAATGAAAGTCGAGGTGCTGCGGAATATTGGAGGACATCTCACCTAAAACAAGGCTAAAAGGGATAATTGATTTTACTTGTTTAAAATGTATATGGTCCAACCACATGATAATACAATTTGATAAAAGGGATGATAATGCCACAAAACTGATAGAGCTGAGCTCGTTATAAGTTATAAATAACGAGTTATAAAGTGTTATGTTGATTATAGTTCCCAGTCTATTGCTAGTTCAACGTATTCAGAGTCAACAATACAACACTACCACTTTGCTTTCAAGTAATTATAACAATGAATGCATAAATTGATCGAGTCCAGAGTGGCTATCAGCATTTAGGCAAAGGAGTTGACGAGAAACATACTGATGGAATAGCTATTATTTTCTCTCCAATATTTGTCATTATCAATCTTTCTTTTTAGTGTTCTTTTTTTCCCCTCCTTCTAGCGCCAGGGGAAAAAAAAGAACACTAAAAAGAAAGATTGATAATGACAAATATTGGAGAGAAAATAATAGCTATTCCATCACATACACTCAAACAAGATGAATTATGAACGAAATTCGCTAGCTAGTTTAATTAAGGTAGTGCTTAGATCTGGATGATCAAAAGGACCAAAAGTATATATTGGAATCTACAACAATACTTCTCTTTTCTCAAACTCTATTCTTGAGCTTGACAACTTCAGCTGCGCGCAGTGGACACTTCCTCAGCAACTGCAAATCAAACTATATATATTGTAGATGGTGTCGTCATTGAATCGGCTGGAGAAGTTGCAAACCAAACTTTGCTAGCTAGTATATAATATTATTGTTTATGTCTTCTTATATATTAAGTTTAATATCTCTCTTATATAAATTAGATTTACAAAAAGGTTTTTGAACTTTCAACTGTACGTGATTATTGATTTTGTAGAATAATCTTTGCAGGTGAATATATAGGTGATGTTAAATTTGATTTCGTGACATGTATCCACTAAATTCAATGTTTGTTGGGAAAGGGTCCAGGCTTTTTCCACTCCATTATTAAAGAGATTAGACCTCAGAATGGATCGAATTTGAATTAGAGCATCCTAAATCGAAATTATTTATTTATTTATTGTATCAAATGTCGGATATATTAAAATTCTACATATTCACTTTATTCGGATCACGAGCAATCAGATCGGATATATCATTTAATTAATTTTTTTTAACTATTTTTATGATTAAGAGTAAACTTCAAAGTGGTGGCTAGATTTTACACTCATTTTCAAAAAAATGGTCAGATTTTCAATTTTGCAAAATGGTGGTCAGACTTGCCTTTTTCCTTTAAAAAAGGTGGCTACAGACGATTTTCAGCTTTTTGGTAGGGGTAAAATAGGAAAAAAATGCTAGAGATCCCAAAAATTGTCCATAAAAATTTCCAAATTAATACGTGTCACCATATGATTGGTTATATTCGTAATAATAATAATAATGCCCCCATGTATGCACATCAATTCACCAAAAAATCCACAAATATGAGTTGTCAAGATTTAATTAGTCAATTTATGTGCATGCGTGGAGGGGGCATTATTATTTTTACTACGAATATAGCCAATCATATATGGTGATACATATTAATTTGGGGATTTTTTGGATAATTTTTGGGGTTTTTATCATTATTTTTAGTAAAATAACATATTTTCCCATTTTATCCCTGCCAAATAAGCTGAAAATCATCTTCAGTCACTTTTTTGAAAGGAAAAAGGCAAGTCTGGCCACCATTTTGCAAAATTGAAAATCTGACCACTTTTTTGAAAATGAGTGTAAAATTTGGCCACTTTTTCGCAATTAACTCTATGATTAATTTTAAAGTATATATATGACTAACACTATTACATTTAAATATGAATAGGTTAAACACTAAAAATAGCATCATCAATCAATATATCAATATATATAAATAAAGGAGGATACGCGGGAGTTTAGGTGGCGCTCTAAGATCGTCTCAATCTATTTTTATAATTTTTTTAGAATTTTTGGATTTTAACTAATAAATATAAAAATATCTTTTAACATATTAGAAGTAGAATAGGTGTTCAAATTTATAGATGATAAGAGTTCGAATTTATTGAAAAGACATATAGATGGCGCGTTAAGATGGCTTCAATCTACTTTTCTAATTTTCTAGAATTTTAATTATAATGCATAATTAAAAATTCTATTGAAAGTTGAATAGGAGTTCAAATTTGTAGAGAATAAGAGTTCGAATTTATTTCTATTGGAAGTTGAATAAGAGTTCGAATTTGTAGAGAATAAGAGTTTGTATAATTTATTAAAATTATCTTTAACATATTAAAAGTAGAAAAAATGTTCTAATTTATAGGATAAAGAATTCGAATTTATAGAAAAAAACATAACGAATTTATAGGAAAGAAGAATTACATAAAATAAAACAATTTCTAACTGATTACAAATAGAAAACAATTTAAGTTTATAGAGAAGAGTTATCGTCAAAATTCTATAAATACCTTTGGCAACAAGCCACATGTATATATTGATTGTTTTGGATGTGATTTTCGAAAAAAAATACATTCTTATATAGGCAAGTTCATGGATGGAAGGATTAGTAATATGCCATTAATGGATCAAACTAACTTGATTTGCATTGAATAATAGTTGAGGTACTTCTTTTTTCTTAATATGTTTGTTATTTTTATTGAATTTTTCTATGTTTGTTTAGACATTATCAATTTGTAGGTTGATCAAATCGAAGTGCATGACTATTATATGTTAAAAAACCGGCACTGGATTTATGCATCTGCAGGCTCTTAACACATGAATCAAATTTACATGTGTATGCATTGATAATTAGAATTTAGTTACATTTTAACTTGCTTGTGTACAACATTGAATATGGAAATTTTTTAAATTTATAGATTACAATCATTGATTCGTTGCATTAAATAAGTTACGTTATCAAAATAAATGAAAGTTTTTTTGCAGGAAAATATGGAAAAAGTTTCGGGGCATGAAAAAATTTCATAGTTAAGCTTCTTAAGCGAATCCTAAAATTTTAAAAGGTGAGTATTCATTTATTTATTTTTCAAAATTCAATTATAATTTAAAGATTTTCTTCTATCAAAAAATTCATTTTAAATATATCAAAAAATGTTTAAATATTCATATTTATAAAATATAAATTTCAAATTTACTGGAAAGAATCTCATCCTAAAATGAATGATCATAAGATCCATTACACAACATAAAACTAGATTTCGGAAACTACGTATTAAAATAAATAATATTGTTTTAAAAATATATATTTTAGGATTTTCAATGCTAAGTAATTTCTAATTTGATATTTGATAACTATTCATTCGTTCCTTGAGTCATTTTTGTTTTGTTAAGAATCTTTTTTGTGATGTTTTTCTCTGGTATAGCATCTTAAATGGGAATACTACTTACCAAGAAGTATATTACAATTAGTAGAATTGGTGTTCGAATTTATAGAGGAGAAAAGTTTGAATTATAAGAAAGATATATAATTAAAAAAATCTATTTGAGTTAGAATAGATGTTTGTAAGGTATATAATTAAAAAAATTATTAAAAGTAGAATATGGATTCAAAACTTATAGAGAATAAGAGTTCGATTTTCTAGAATATACATATAATTAAAAGTTGTACTAGAAGTCCAATACAATTGGAGTTTTAATTTATAGAGAATAGAAGTTTAAATTTTCTAGAAAATACATATAATTAAAAATCCTATTGAAAGTAAAATAAGTGTTTGAATATTGTTGTGGAATAAAAACTAGGTTATGATTATGACGGCTAGGGTTTGTGAGCTTCGAGCTTTAATGGCCGCTCCTGCGTTCGAGACTAAACGGTCCTCACAGAATGCCTACGTATCTTTGTATTAGAGAATCAAGCCAAGAAAACGTAGTTCTGAGATGAGGGGTCAGACCCTTTATATAGGCTGAGAAACCCTAAAATCGTAGTAGGGTTAGGTGACTTGGTGGGCAAGTCACCGACTAGAAGAAGGTTCTAGTCTCCTTCCATGTATGAATCAGTTTCCATGTTGAAATATGTATCTTGGAGGCTAAGTCAGGCAAGAGTAATATCCTTGTTTGACTCTTATTTGCTGAGCTGTCATTTACCCCTAATATTAATTACGAAATTAATATTATAGATAGTGATTGGGCCCATCTGGTGGCCCCACGTTTGGACCATTCCAGGTCTAATTAATGCCATATTAAATGTGTCTTTTAGGGCTTACTTTTAGCCCATATCATTTGCCCCCCAACTTCTAGGAAAACTGATCAGGTTTTCCTTGAAGTTATAACGGCCTTATTCGAGACTCGGGTCAGGGTTTATTACTCTTGAGCGAGTATTTTCAACCATATCATCTTGATGTAAAGCGTGGAGCGACCGACGCATTTACGACGATGTTGAACGACACTAATCAGTGTTAAACGGCACTACACAGCGCTAATTAGCCTCAAACAACGTTTAAACAATGTTAGACGATGTTAGAAGGCATAAATCGGCACTAACAGCACTAATTGATACTAATATGTACTTATTGACACTAATTTGTGCTTAATCGGCACTAATCTGTGCTAATCTGCACTAATCCGTACTTAATCGGCACTAATCTGTGCTAATCTGCACTAATCTGTGCTTAATCGGCACTAATCTGTGCTAATCTGCACTAATCTGTGCTAATCTGCACTAATCTGTGCTAATCTGCACTAATCTGTGCTTAATCGGCACTAATCTGTGCTAATCTGCACTAATCTGTGCTTAATCTGTACTAATCTGTGCTTAATCGGCACTAATCTGTGCTAATCTCGACCTCTTTTTATCATTAACAATCATCCGAGATTCACTGAAAAAGTCGAGATTTAGGTTTAAAAAGTTCACTGAAAAAGTAGGGATCCAGGACCAAGAACTGAACCTAGACCGGCCGGATCCAGGTTCAGAAGTTGGTCGGCTGAACCCCCTTCAAATAAGCTGGTCGGCCGGGACCTGGTCCTCCGGGACCTGGTCGGCTGGACCTCCTCCGGGGGAGCTGGTCGGCCGGGACCTGGTCCTCCGGGACCTGGTCGGCTGGACCTCCTCCGGGGGAGCTGGTCGGCCGGGACCTGGTCCTCCGGGACTTGGTCGGCTGGAATCTCTCTTCCGGGGGAGCTTAGTCAGAAGCTGGCCTTAAAACCTGAACCTAGACTCCTTCATGATTTTAAAAGAGAGTATGGATCTAGGATCAGGAATCATCCGTGGTCCTAAGGATCAAGAATCTTGATCTTGATTACGAATCGTCAGTTTGGTCGTTCGTGACTTCATGGCTAACTTTGGCTTTCATGATTAATCTTGGCCTTCATAGCTAATCTTGGCCTTCATGGCTAATCTTGGCCTCTCTTTAGCATTGGCAATCATCCGAGATTTGCTGAAAAAGTCGAGAACCATGTCCGAAATCACTTGCTGAAAAAGTTGGGATCCAGGACCAAGAACTGAACCTAGACCGGCCGGATCCAGGTTCAGAAGTTGGTCGGCTGAACCCCCTTAAAAGGAGCTGGTCGGCCGGGACCTGGTCCTCCGGGACCTGGTCGGCTAAACCTCCTCCGTGGGAGCTGGTCGGCCGGGACCTAGTCCTCCGGGACCTGGTCGGCTGAACCTCCTCCGTGGGAGCTGGTCGGCCGGAACCTGGTCCTCCGGGACCTGGTCGGCTGAACCTCCTCCGTGGGAGCTGGTCGGCCGGAACCTGGTCCTCCGGGACCTGGTCGGCTGAGGCCCCTAGTGCGTCGCGGTCGATTGCTTCTTGGCTAGTTGGTCGACCCGGACGTGAAAATCATTCGTGATCTTGAGGATCAAGAACCTTGATCTGAATCTCAAGTCATTATTTTGGCCATTCATGACTTTATTATCTTAAGGATCAAGGAACTTGACCTTGATCTTTAGGCCGTCAGTTTGGTCATTCGTGACTTCCGACGATATTACTCCTTTATTGCTCAAACATCAGCTATTTCTTCTTTGGCATATTTGAATTATAACGATCCTTTCTGAGCAATTTCTATCCTTTTTTCATATTTAAACGATAGATGACCTATAAACGCGAACAAGGCTGAACTTCAACCTATCATAGCAGGTCATACTTCTTTTATAAAAGAAGTGTGGTAGCTTTCATTTCATTCACTTCTTCACTTCTGAGTTTTCAAATTCTTAAGCTCTCTAGTTTTCAAGTAGCAAGATCAAGTTCCAGCTTTGTGATCAAGATGTCAGAAGGTGATCGCCCAATTGCTCCCCCAGTCTCCATGATGGAAGCTATGGCAAAGAGGAGTAGAATGAGGACAGCTAAAGGTAAAGAAGATATCAAACCTTCTTCATACGTTGAGCATAAATTTGAATCCTTGCTAGATCTGCTTAATATTATGAGGGACACATTCCCAAACTGTGCTAGCCTAGATTCTTTTAGAAGTCCCAGTAAATTGAAAGAAAAAGATGTCCAGGAAATAAAGGACTCATATCATTTTCCGAGTGCTATCAAAGTTCGTCTTCCAAAACCATCAGACAGAACTTGCAATTGGCATCCCGAGAGGCTTTGTGTCTACTGGGGTGCCCTTGATGCTGGATTCAGATTCCCCGTTGATAACTTCATCATTAGATTACTGGCAGAGTATCAGATCCATCCTTGTCAGTTGTATCCCAACTCTTGGAGATATATCTCTATATTTTTAATAAGATGTCGTCAATTGGGGATTCAACCGACTACTACATTATTTCGAAGTATCTTCGTGGCCAGTAATTCTTCCGATCAAAAGAAAGGATGGGTCAGTCTCAAGCACAGGGCCAAAATTCCACACATGGTGAACCCCTATTCTTTACCAGATTCCCAACATTTCTGGGAGAGAGAGTTTGTAGTTCGGAATTGTAGAAGATAGCAAACACTTCATTTGCGACCTTGATAATTTGGAGTTACAGGATCGAGATTGGCTTCTTGCCGATGATGGCCGTACCCATTATAAAACTTTTCTGAACGAAAAGAACCTTATTGAAGCTGGCCTTAGCTTTCTTTCCGTTGAGGGTAATTTTCTTACTTGAGCTTCTTATGAACTCTGTTTGTTCTTATACCAATGTTTTCTCTTTGTATTTCAGCTGCGGAGGAGATTGACAACCGTCCTCAGAACCAGCCGATAGTGACTAAAAGAATGAAGAAAAAGGCGGAGGAACTACTGAATCCCGCTAAGCCTCGTATCCCCAACTTCTTGGAAGGTTGCTCCCAAGGCGGGAAGAGATCCTGTAATGTTGATGGAAGTATCAGAACCCCCTTCATGCCATCATGGGGTATATGCGAACAGGACTCGATTGCTGGGAGTCCTGACCTAGCCCTAGACTGGTCCAAGCTTTCGATTACTCCTCCTGATAGACTGTCCTTACTCGCTGGAGACAAAATGAATGAGAATCAACTTCTGGGCTCCCAAGCCATGTACCAAGTAAGATACTTTTCCTACCAATTCTGGTATATGATTTAGCCTTTGCACATTCCTTACACTTTGTCAACTTTGATTGCAGGCTAATGCCTACTTCCAATCTGTTTGTACCCAAGGCCTGGCTTTCAGGGATGAGAATATATCCTTGAAGACTGACTCAGCAAGGTTCAAGGAAGAGATTGACGACCTGCATTCTCAAGTTGCCCATGCTGAAGCGGATGCTTTATCCTCCCGCAAGCAACTTGCCTCCTTGGCTCAAAAGAAAATGAACGATGCTAACAAATTGATTAAGGCCTATCATAATTCCGAGGAATTTCTGAGTTTCATAGATCAACATGACGATGAGGTGCGTCCTTACAACATGTCTGTTGGTTGGGACAAGGCAATCAATGCTGTGAGTAGCAAACATCCCTCAGTGGTTACTTCCTCTGATTTTCCTTGCCCTTTCTGGACTGCGAGTGGCGAGAACCGTGCAACTCTTGCTTCTGGATCGGGGACCAAGATTGTTCCTCAAGCATCAGGTTCGGGTTCTAAAGGTAGCCATAGATCGTCGGGATCCAAGAGGCGTCCTCCAGCTGCTAGTCAAGACTCAAGTTCTTCGGGATCCCGTGGAAAGAAGCCCCCGCCTGCCAGGAAAGTTGGAGTTGTTCGACAACCGATCCCAGGCAAGAGGGTGATCCGTAATGAAGACAGTTCGACCTCATCCTCCGGGGAGGAGGAAACCGAAGATGTGGAGACTACTGCTCAGCCTATGGCGGTTGTTGATCAAGCCGAGGAAGAAACTTCAGGTGAAGATTCCGGCGAGGAAGAGGATTCAGGTGAGGAGGAGTCGGGCGAGGAGAGCAGCGAGGAAGGATCCCCAGCTAAGTAGGATGGGTTCCCCTATGGCCTTGCACGGCCCTTATCTAGCCGTTTGTGGCTTTATTTTATCAGCTTTCAATCAATGTCCTTCGGGACTTAACTTTTATTCGTGTGTCGTAGCTTAATTCAAACCATGGCCCTTCGGGGCGTTTTATTTATGCATCTGTTTCCTTTATTCATATGCTTATTTACTTTCAGTACTTGATCTTTCCAGACTTGCACTCAATAGGTGCTTGGTACATAAACTAAACGTAGAATCATAGAACGGAAAACAGATTTGCATTAATAACTTGAAAGAGGGTTCAACCCTTACATAGATACTATGGTCCTACTCGGGGTACTAGTCCCTGGAATGGTTTCATCGAACCTTATTTCTATTTCTATCAATAAATAGCTAAAAGCCAAATCCTTACTAGGAAGGCTTATACATAATAAATCTTCAAGTTCAGAGCATGCCAAGTTCGGGGCACTTCATTCCCATCTAATGTCTCCAACTTGTATGATCCTCGTCCCAATGTCTTTCTAACTCGATACGGCCCTTCCCAGTTTGGGGCTAGTTTTCCCTTCTGGCCAACTCCAGAAGCCTCGATCTTCCTAAGAACCAAGTCACCTTGCTGAAAGAATCTCTCCTTAACCCTGTGGTTGTAAAAGAAGGATGCTTTCTTTTGATGCTCCGCATTTCTGGCGTTTGCCTCATCCCTGACCTCATCTATAAGATCTAGGGCGAGCCTCATGCCTTCTTCATTAGTCTCAGGTTCAAATGCCTCAACTCGAGGTGATGCATGCATGATTTCTAGTGGTACAACTGCTTCAGCTCCATAAGCTAGCAAAAACGGGGTCGCTCCGGTGGTCACCTTACAAGTGGTTCGATAAGCCCAGAGTATAGGTAGCAGCTCATCCACCCAAGTGTTTCTTGAGCGCTCGACCCTTTTCTTTAGTCCATCCAGGATGATCCGATTGGCCACCTCGGCTTGTCCATTCGCTTGCGGGTGTGCTACTGAAGTAAAACGAAGCTCAATAGCGTTCTCCTCACAATACTTTTTGAACTCCTCATTGTTAAACTGTGTCCCATTATCTGTCACAAGAATTCGCGGGATTCCATACCTACAAATTATGTTCTCCCAAAAGAACTGGGAAACTTGCTTGGTGGTTATCTTGGCTAAAGGCTTAGCCTCAATCCATTTAGTGAAGTAATCAATGGCGACAATCAGAAACTTCCTTTGTGCTGAAGCCATAGGGAAAGGACCAAGAATGTCCATCCCCCACATTGCAAACGGAATGGGAGAGCTGATTGAGGTTAATCTCTCAGGCGGCTGCCTTACAACAGGGGCATGTTTTTGACATCTGTCACACTTCCTGACATAATCCTGAGCATCTGCCAACATCTCTGGCCAATAGAATCCCAGGCGGGTAATCTTGTGAGCTAGGGCTCTGCCCCCCAAGTGCTGCCCACAGATCCCTTCATGAACTTCTTCCAATGCTTCTCTTGCCTCTTGGGGCCTTAAGCACTTCAAGTACGGGATGACAAATGATCTTTTGTAAAGGATGCCTTCAATCAAGGTGTATCTCAATGCCCTCACTGACAGCTTTCGTGCCTCCAAGGCATTGTCAGGGAGCTATCCGGTTTCTAGATGAGCTTTAATAGGATCTATCCAACAGCTTCCAACATCGATAGGTGCTACCAACTTAGAGTTGACGGTCGGGGCCTTCAAGACCTGGAAGTAAACACTTCCTGCATAATTCTCTATCTCAGAAGAAGCGAACTTAGAGAGGGCATCGGCCTTAACGTTCTCTTCCCTAGGAATATGCTCCACATAGCACTCCTCAAACTGGGTCATAACAGCTTTCACGACTCTGAGGTATTTTGCCATAGTTTCATCCTTGGCCTCAAACTCACCATTCACTTGCGAGACTACCAGTCTTGAATCTCCACACACTTTGAGGTTCTTGACCCTCATGACCCTGGCCAATCCCAGTCCGGCTATCAATGCCTCATACTCAGCTTCATTGTTGGTAGTAGGAAAATCCAACTTTAAAGCATATTCAACTGTGAACCCATCAGGGCTTTGCAAAACCAAACCTGCACCACTAGATTTTGTTTTTGATGCTCCATCAAAATAGAGCACCCAATATTCCTTCTGGTCAGCTATAAGTTCTTCATCTTTATCTTCGTTCTCAGGGGTGGTTATCATCTCCTGCCCCCCGACTTCTTGGTTGTCAATGGTGCATTCAACCACGAAGTCAGCCAATGCCTGAGCCTTGATGGCTGTCCGAGGCTTATACTTGATATCAAACTCTCCAAGCTCTATGGCCCATTTGATCAATCTTCCACTTGCTTTCGGACTGTGCAATATACTTCTCAGCTGTTGGTCTGTCAAGACTTCGATTTTGTGAGCCTGGAAGTACGGTCTCAATTTCATTGAGGCAGTAACCAATGCCAATGCAAACTTCTCAATGGGAGAGTAATTCAACTCCGCCCCATGTAGCACCTTACTCACATAGTAGATGGGTTTCTAAACCTTCTTTTCTTCTTTGACAAGAACAGCACTCAATGCTTGTTCGGATACCGCCAGGTATAGGTAAAGAATCTCCCCAGGACTTGGTTTGGCCAACAATGGGGCTTTAGCCATGTACTTCTTCAGCTGCTCAAAGGCCTCTTGGCTTTCTGTAGTCCACTCAAAATTTTTCACTTTTTTCAAGGCCTGAAAGAAAGGCAAGCACTTATCACCAGATTTGGAGATGAATCTTCCTAGGGCCGCAACTCGACCAGTTAACTTCTGTACATCTCGTATAGAACGGGGTGGTTCCATGTCCAAGATTGCTTTGATCTTATCAGGGTTGGCCTCTATGCCTCTCTTTGAAACCATCAATCCCAAAAACTTTCCTGATCCAACACCAAAAGCGCACTTGGCTGGATTCAACATCATCTTGTGGTGCCTCAGCACTTCGAATGCCTCTCTGAGGTGCTTAATGTGATCTGTCTGGCAAAGGCTCTTGACTAACATGTCGTCAACATAGACCTCCATGGTTTTTCCAATCAGATGGGCGAATATCTTATTCACCAGTCGTTGGTAGGTAGCTCCTGCATTCTTTAGACCAAAAGCCATAACAAGATAGCAGAAAACACCAAAGTCAGTTATGAAAGATACCTTAGGGACGTCATCCTTGTGCATCTTAATCTGGTTATAGCCGCTGAACCCATCCATGAAGCTCAGCATCTCATGTCCAGCAGTGGCATCTATCAACATGTCTATCCTTGGCAGGGGAAAACAATCCTTTGGACATGCATCATTCAAATCAGTGAAATCTATACACATCCTCCATTTTCCATTCGCCTTCTTGACCATCACAGGGTTAGCTAACCATTCGGGAAACTGAATCTCTTCAACAAACCCAGCCTCTATGAGCTTATCAACTTCTTGCTTAATGGCTTCCTGCCTTTCAGGAGCAAAATTCCTTTTCTTCTGCTTTATTGTCTTCCGTTCAGGGTCAACATTCAGCTTGTGAGTTATGAGTTGGGGATCAATCCCTGGCATATCAGCTGCAGTCCATGCAAATACATCACTGTTCTCTTGTAAGAATGTCGTTAATTGGCCCTTCAAGGGTTCCTTTAGCGAAGCTCCTATATATGTAACTTTATCAGGGTCACCCATGTCTAGAGGTATAGGGACCAAATCCTCTGCTGGCTTCCCTCGGTGTTCATCATCATCTCGGACATCCATGTCTTCAATCGGAAGTACCTGCCCCCCGATTCTATCAGCTCTCAAAGCAGATACATAACAACTCCTTGCCATCTTCTGGTCGCCCTTTTGTTCTCCGACCCCATTCCTGGTTGGAAACTTAATTTTCATATGATAAGTAGAGGCAACAGCCTTGAACGCATGAAGTCCAGTCCTTCCCAGGATTGCGTTATAAGTCGAAGATGCTTTGATCACCAGAAAATTTATCATCTGAGTAGCTTCCTTAGGTTCCTGCCCGATTGTCATGGGTAACTGGATAGTACCCTCGACCTTGGACTCAACTCCATTGAATCCATAAATGGGCATGTTAATCGGAGTCAGCTGAGAATCGGTATATCCCATCTTCACAAAAGCATCATGAAACAGAATGTCAACAGAAGCTCCATTGTCTATCAAGACTCGTTTTACCTCCGAGTTCCCAATCACAGGGGTTATAACTAATGGGTCATCATGGGGGAATTTCACCCCTTCAAGATCAGAGTCATCAAAACCAATTACGATTTCAGTTCTAGCACGCTTCGGGGCTTCTCCCACAATGTGCATCACCTCCCTTGCGTATGCCTTTCGAGAGTTTCGAGTTGTACCGGCCGCTGTCGGGCCTCCCCAGATCATGTTGATAACTGGCCCTCGGGGCTGCGTGTTACGATCATGATCATTATCCCTTCTATCATTATTTCTCCTTTCGTAGTCCCTTCTTTGGGTTCCACGATCTTCACCTTTGGTGAAGTTACTCAGTTTTCCTTTGCGGATCAGAAATTCGATCTCATCCTTTAACTGCCTACAATCATCTGTATCATGCCCCACATCTCGGTGGAACCGACAATATTGATCCTTGTTCCTCTTTGCGGGATCTCCTCTGAGTGGCTTCGGCCATCGGAAGTCCTTATCCTTCTCGATTTCCAACAAAATTTGACTTCTAGGGGCATTTAACCTTGCATAGTCAGAGAACCTTGGTCCCAAGCTCTTTTTTGGTGGCGAATCAGAGTCTTTGCTAGTTCGGGGATACTTGTCCCTAGCATCGTACTCCTGCTCTTGCTTACGCTTTTTTGTATCATTGTTCCCCCATCCATTGCCTAATGTGACTTCCTTCTTCATGCTATCTTCAGCCTTGATGTACTTATCAGCCCTTCGCTGGAGATCAGCCATATTCTCCGGGGGATGCTTTGCCAATGATCTCTTAAAGTATAGGTCGGTGGTACCATGCTCCAAGGCTACCATTGCAACCTTATTGTCCAGATCAGTGATGTTCAGAGTCTCCTTGGTGAACCTCTTAAGATAGTCTCTCAGACTTTCGTTCTTCCCTTGTACCACATACATAAGAGATGCAGAGCTTTTCTCATGCGTTCTTCCGCTGATAAACTGACTAATGAAAGCAGCACTCAACTCCTTAAAGGAACCAATCGAGTTTGCAGGAAGCCGACTATACCATCTTTGAGCCATGCCTGATAAAGTTTGAGGGAATGCCCTACACTTCAAAGCGTCGCTTGCAGGCTGCAACAGCAGTGCGTTTGAGAATGTTCTAACGTGGTTTGCAGGATCACCCATTCCATCATAAGCTTTAATTGTTGGCATCTTAAACTTCTTTGAAATACGAGCATTCATCACATCCTCAGTAAACGGAGGTGTGGGATCATCAGGGTCCCCAAGTGGCATCAGATCCTTGGGGTTGCTCTTAGGGGTTTCCACCCTTGTAGTTCTTCCAGTTGGGGCGGTATCCCTTCTTTGCCTTCTTGAAGGCCTCTCCAGATCTATAAAGGGAATCGTTCCTGATGTTGGAGGTGGTAAAGTCTGATTTGATCTGGCTTGCTCCCTGGCCATATCTTCCTTTAATCTTAAGATCTCGGCTTCATAAGCCTTAATCCTCTCAGTGGTTGTCGAAGGGAGTCCATCGTGAGTAGTTTGAGTTCCTCCTCGAGGTTCTTTACTGGCACGACGCCTCCTTGTAGCTTCATCACGCTCGTAATCATCGTCAGAAGATGATTCATCCGTATAAGGACCAGAAAAATCACGATAATCACGATCTCGAATATACAGGGCATGACCACTTGATCCAGCTCCGTAGTTAGGCATCCCGTACATTGGATTGGTGCTTATGGGGAGATCCGTAGTATGGATCTGAACCCCTCGTGGAGGGTTGTTGGGGTCTACAATCAAGGAAGAAATCCCCACCTGGAGGGGGTTAGTCCCTGGAATTGTGTGGACGATCGGAGGTAGCGTACTCTCAACATGGGTAGTCGTCCCTAGGGGTTGAGAAACTTGATACGGAACGATAGTCCCGGATGTCGGAGGTACTTGTTCAGTGAGGGGCGGAGCAGAGCTAAGAGGTAGAGCCTCGGTTGCGGTTGGCTCTGTAGTTGCTGGTGTTCTTCGTGTGTTAACCATGGTTGATGTTGTTTTTCCACAGACGGCGCCAAATGTTGTGGAATAAAAACTAGGTTATGATTATGACGGCTAGGGTTTGTGAGCTTCGAATTTTAATGGCTGCTCCTGCGTTCGAGACTAAACGGTCCTCATAGAATGCCTACGTATCTCTGTATTAGAGAATCAAGCCAAGAAAACGTAGTTCTGAGATGAGGGGTCAGACCCTTTATATAGGCTGAGAAACCCTAAAATCGTAGTAGGGTTAGGTGACTTGGTGGGCAAGTCACCGACTAGAAGAAGGTTCTAGTCTCCTTCCATGTATGAATCAGTTTCCATGTTGAAATATGTATCTTGGAGGCTAAGTCAGGCAAGAGTAATATCCTTGTTTGACTCTTATTTGCTGAGCTGTCATTTACCCCTAATATTAATTACGAAATTAATATTATAGATAGTGATTGGGCCCATCTGGTGGGCCCCACGTTTGGACCATTCCGGGTCTAATTAATGCCATATTAAATGTGTCTTTTAGGGCTTACTTTTAGCCCATATCAAATATAAAAAGAAAATATTTAATTAAATGTTCTATTAGAAGTAGAATAAGAGGACGATGCTAATATCTTTTTACGATCTTCTAAAATTATATATCTTTTTTCATAAATACAGGAGTATCTAAAATATATAGGGGTGATGGCCCAAAATAATCACCTGGGAAACTGGATGGCCCTTTTTACTGACGGGACACGGTATATCGTGTACCGTGATAGGGGGTGTGTTGCGGAGATGCGTGTTCCGTAACTGGGCATGATACGGAGCTCCGTGTTCCGTAACAGGGCATGATACGGTGGACGGTATTCCGTGACAGTGCTGCGCACCCATCTAACACGGTGCACAGTCCACCGTATCATGATAACACGGAGGACGCAGCTCCGTATCATGCCTAATACGGAGGACGGTGTTCCGCAACACCCTAACACGGAGGACGATTCTCCGTATCCCGTCGGTATTTCGGGCCATTTTTTTCAAAATCAGTATTTTGGGCAAAAACTTGTGAAAAATAGGCATTTTGGTCATTTTCTCAATATATAGAGAAAATAAGATTTTTATATTGGGGGGGGGGGGGGGAACGGCTTAATAGTAAAGATCTTATTAACTATTAGGATTTGATATTGATGAAATAAATTTTATTTTATATTTAGGGTTCGATTTTTATGGATAAAAATTATTAGACAAGTAATATATGTAAAAGTTGGGATTTCGATTTTAACGAAAGAGCGGTTCAATAGGAAGAACCGCGTTTAGCGAGAAAGCGGTTTATTAAAGAATACCGTGTTAAATATTAAAATTAAATATTGATGTTATAATATATGATAAATATATTGATTTTCAATTTTTTTTTAGATGCCCTTAATTTATTATTCTAATTTTTTTACAATTTTAGGATTTTAAATACTAATAACTAAAAAACTATCCTTTATTATATTAGAATTATAATAGGTGTTCTAATGTATAAAGGAGAATAGTTCGAATTTATAGGAAAAACATATTATTAAAAATTATATTGAAAGTAGAATAGTTTTTCGAATTTATAAAGGAATAGTTCGAATTTTCAGATAAGACATATAATTAAAGTTTTACGGGAAATTGAATAGGTGTTCCAATTTATTGAGAAAAGAGGGAAACGTATTGATATTGGAAGTAGAATCGGTCTTTGTAAGACATGCAATTAAAAGTTCAGAAGTTCTGATTTATGGAAAGAAGAATAGTTTGAATTTATAAAAAGATATATAATTAAAAAAAATTATTGGAAGTAGAAAATATGTTTGAATATATAGAGGACGTATTTAATAAAAGGTTTTATTGGAAGTAGAATATGCGGACATTGGAGACGTCTTTTACATTTTTTGAAACTATATATCTATTTTTCTAGAAATTCTTTATGTAAGTTCTTTATACAATTTTTTTTTTGTTAGACTATTTTTTGAATAAAAATTAAAAGCATTTTATTTTTTTTGTTTTCAAACTCATGGTTTTAATTTTGTAACTTATGCTCTTAATTTTGTAACTCATGTATTGATTATTAGATGGAGGTTACAAAATTTATTGGCTTAGGGGTTACAAATTTATGATATGAGGGAGTTACACTTTTCTACTACTATATAAGTAGACTTTTATATCTTGGTTGGATAGACAAAAAGACATACAAGTTTTCATTGCATAATTCTTAGAGCTCTAGGGTCAGTATTCTGTGAGATAGTTGCGGTATTTGTTCGGTTCGTAGGAGGCGGGTCTAAGGTGCTTACGACTACCTCTATTCGTTGTATCCTGGGAGACGGAAGCCACAACACCTTCAAGCACATACTGAAGGGGCTTATCTGTTTTAAGGACAGCGTGGTTTTCATGTGCCTCAAATATTTTTTCGGTATTCTTGTTATAATCTTGATTTCAGGTACAATCTTTTACTATACTTCCTACAAGCTTAAAACAGATAACATAAATTATGAATTGATTTAATCCATAAACTTATTTGTTTGGATTTTTGGGAAGATAGTGTATATATTGATTTGCAACTGTTATAAAGTTTTGTTACTAGTGTTATTTATTTGTCAATGCATGTTGGTCTGTTTAGCCTAAATTAGTTATGCATTGGTTGTTGTGCCAGATGACATAGCATGCATGAGATGTGATTTTGGTTTCCATGTCATAATATGGCTACTTTTGGATACTAAATGAAATATATTGTTTAATTAAGTTTGTATTGGAATCCTATCATACTTATTTCTCTGCTCGGGATTATGTACAAGATTCTTGTCATCTTGGTTTAATAATATTTGGAACTCAATGAACTGAATTTTTTTTTTCGGTGATTCCAAAATGATATATTGTTTTAAGCGTGATGGTATCATTTAGTAAAAAAAATGGTTTTTTTTATGGTCGCATGGATTTTAGTCTCTGCCAAATTTTCTTTGCCAGTGTACGTGGTCTCTAGCACCAATTTGAGTCATTTATTTGTAAATGAGAACATGTTAATTTGTTTAATGAACAATGTGAGCATGCTTAGCTTGATCAGTATGATATGTTTTGTTTTAATAAATTATAGGTTCTGATTTTATTTAATCAGTTTTGGTTGTCATATTGTTACGTTTTGTAACTGACTTGTTAGTAGGTAATTTATTGAATGATTTCATGACCGTAGTTTTAATTGGTCACAATAGTTTGTAACGTCAGATCGATAAAGATTTGTGAGCTATTATTTTAATACTGTTTAAATGCTTAAATCTTTTACCAGTGATCTAGTTCTTGTATTACATTGAATATATTAGAAAAAAAACTTACAATTTTTTTTTCTTTTTTTTTTTACACGGGCTTTATGGTAAGCATGCATAGAAAATCTTAATTGTCTAAAATGGGTTTTAGATAATTTGTGTTTCTAGCAATATGTGTGTGGAGCTTGTTAAAAAATTTTGAGGTCAAGCATGTTAAGATATCTGTTGCTTCTTTATTTTTGTTTTAAAAAAAATGCATGTCTTGTCGTAATTGCATGATTGTCAATGTGATTTGATTCATTAATATGGATATTATGAAATTATTTTTGCATTAAAATTTTTAAATGCCGGCGTAATATTTTCTTTCATATGGAGATTATGAATATATTTATGTGAATCAAATGTGCTAATTTGATTTTGGTTTTTATTTTTATTTTTTTTAAAAAAAATAAAAATTTGGACAAATATATGAGTATATATATTATTTTGGAAATATTTTTCTGGAAGAACATACTATTTTTTGATATTGATATAAGATAATTCTGTCTAGGAGTTGGTTATTAAGTGGGACTGCTGTGACCCCTCCAACCCCTGGGAATTATTTATGGAGGTATCAAATTTGATGTATTTAATTCAGAAAAAATATAATCCATATTTTAATATCAAACTAGTGGTTTTTGGTTTTTTTTTTCTTGGAAAAAAAATATTAGCTTTGATATGTTTGATAACTATACATGGCAAATTGTTTTTGTTGGAAAAAAAAAATTCTATATTTTTGTGGAATTTTGCAAAGTACAAATTCTATATTTGTTCTATATTTGTCTTGTGACGGGCGTGTGACTGCAAAGGTAGTGAATGTGCCTAATGCGGCGATCCTTGTAGTGCCAAATATAGTCGTATTGGTAATCGTTCAAGCGAAAAACCAGAGAGATTTAGTGGGCTGGATTTTGTGAGGTTCTTGACCGAGGATGCACCTAAGCTGAAAAAAGATGAGTCTGATGGAACCACTCGGATTTATTAGCCGTTATTGTTGCGAAAGTTCATTGGAACTAAACTCCTTCGTGGATAGTCAGTACGCTAAAAACCTAACGGCCTGGTACCTATAAAGTACAGGTTATGGGTCAGCATGAGATTTATATTTTTCTGGTTGGGTTTGTTCCTCTAGTTAAATTGTTAATTCTCATGTTGGTGTCGGTCTGTTGAGACAATGACACACGAGCCTATTATGGTGATCCTTGTGATACCTAATACGGCATTGCGGTCAGCTCTATATGCTGAAATTTGGAGAGATCCAGAATGTTGTTAACCCTAACGCATCAGTTGATCAAGGATCACTGAATGTGGGTTTATTGGAAGTTTATGTTCTTCCTCGGACCTCTTCTGGTTGTACTGGTTGGTGAGCCATAAAATTAGGTTCTCATGTGAACCAAATTGAAATTTGAGAAAAAAAAACAATTCAATAATTGAATTTTTCAAGAATAAAGAAAGTTCTATGAACATGATATTAACGTGAAACCTGCTCTAGTAAGAGGTGGTATCAAGTTGTGTGATTACTTGATAGTAATACATTACCCGTTAAAGAATATAATTAGATGAAGCATTATAGTAAAGAAATATTCTATAAGCTTGAGGTTGAAAACCAACTTAATATAGAAAATTAAGATGGTAATTAGTGATTTTGGTGGTAAATTTTGTGAGGACACTGCACTTTACTCGCATTAGAAGAATGGAGTAGTCTTTCTTATGAAAGTAAATAATTGGTTCCTATTAATTTTGGAATGCATTTTGAATTTCTTAGAAATATTCGAAATGTGGGGGTATCTTGAAGATGTCTTGATACCTATACCTATTAAGGTAAAAAGAGATCCAAAAACCAATTGCGGTATTTGGGATGGATATATAGACAACGTTTGAGTCTAATGATATCTTGTAGTATGCAGATGAATCTAATTTGTGAGATCATTAAAATGCAATTACGGAATCTAGGAATGCTTCTTTGATGAGCTAGTAGTTCCATGTAAATCTGTAATTAAAAATTTATCCGAATAAACTTATGAGTTATTGGATGAAATGAGGTTGAACCTAGAAAGAGCAAAAGACTTGGAAAATTTGTTAATCCAAAAAAGTCTAAATATAGACTGATAATTAGAGATTACAGTCAAAAGTAAAGATTTAACGTACTTTATGATTATTCTTGAGTTACAAGAATATGGTTCATCAAGATGTTACTTAAATTATCGACATTGCGAAATTTGAAGTACATCAATGAACATTGAGACAGTCTTTCTAAATGAAGAATTGAAGGAAATCTACGTGAGATAACCTTAGAGTTTCTTTGCTAAGGCAAATGTAGAAAGACTGCGATTTGGTGATTATGTTGAGTGAAACAACATAAACACGAAAAATGGCATATGAAATCCTGATATTGTTGCGAAATGCAATGGCTTCATAATAAATAATAGCTGCCATTTTGAGGACGATCAAATTTGGTAGTTAGGTGAATGAGTATTGTCAGTTTAGGGACGATCAAAAGGAATGGGACTGTTATGCTAAATTCACGCAAGCGCACGTAGTCACAAGTAATACAATTAAAGTTCGTTCCACAGAGATCTTGGTTAAGTTTTACTCAGAAAATATGTCTATGCAATAATGTATGGTTTTAATTCACTGCTAAGAAAAATAACAATTATGGTTTTGATTACCTAAATTAAACTAAGATGCAAATTATAAAATCAAGAAGTAACTAATTATTGACAAGAATTAAAATCGAATTACTTATATGAGAATAAACATGGAATCCTAGTTTCATTATCTACTTCACTTAGAGTTGCAGCCTTTGATTAAAACATGCGATGGGTTTGATACCTGATCGAATAACACGAAAAGAGTAAAAGTTACCTCTCGGTATACTAGTACCAATCTACGCATACATCCACAAAAGAGATAGAAGATGAATAGGCACCTATTATGTTTAGACCCTATATCTCTATAGAATTTGAAAACATAAAGGTTTAAGCACGAGTTATCCACTTAGATCACATAGGGTAGCATAATATCTCTATTCATGCCACAAATCATGATGCTTAACATCAACCTATCCTATGCTAGCATGGCAAGTTCTAAATCTCAAGATCCACTCTCGTTTAGCAAGAGATTAACATATTAGATGTTCGCGACGCACCTAAATACCATAAGCACAACCATACAAGGATATCAAGAATTCACCACACATAAATCTCTAAGGCATGCAAACTACTAAGCTACATAGATAAATCCACTAGGATCCCACGACAACGATTAGCCCATAATTGAACCGTTCATCGTCATGGGATTTGATGAAAGCATGGTAGTAAACAAGATAATAAAGATGAATAAATCAATAATGAGATAAGGTTTAGCGAACAAATCCGGAAAAGTAACAAGCATCCACAAGATACGCCTAACAAAGGAATACAAGAAAACTATGTCTAGATCTTCTTGTCGTCACGATCCTCGCCTTGGCTTCTCTTCCTTCTGCTCTGAACGAAATTAGTGTGTAGAATGTGTAGATGATTTTTCTGTGCCCCAAGGTGTGTATTTATAGCCCCAATTGCCTCCTTGACCAAGCAATTACCGTAATTGAAATAGGATAGAATTCCGGTAATTTTCCATCTTTGATTGGATTAGAAGTGCAATTCCCATGTTTAAATTGACTTCCAGAAGTTTCTAGCCGTCTCAAGTGATTCCATAATGATTAAGAAAAGAATTCATGGCAATTTCCTTCTCAAAATCGGTTTCCAGCAACATTCTGTCACTTTTCCCGCAGCCAGGCGCGGCCGCGCGGCCCTATAGTGCAAATCAGGCGCACCCGCGCGCAGAGTATTTCTGGAATTTAGCCAACGCGCCCGCGCGCTACCACAGTATAAACTGGGCGCGCCCGCGCTCAGTACTGAATATGCTGACTGCCGTTTTCTCTTTTACTGATTCCTTCTCCATTTTCTTTTGCAACTTCAACACTTGATCTTTTGAGCTTAAAAACACCATATAATCACTGACAATCCCATACTTGCACCTCAAAGTCTATCCTGCACAATTCTCACAAAATACATTAAAACACACCAATACTTGAGATACAAAACACCAATTTAAGCCGAACGAAGCGATCCAAGTGGATATAAATCCACTTATCACACCCCCAAACTTAAACCGATGCTTGTCCTCAAGCATAAACAAACAAAAATATATACAACTAGCTAGTACCACTTCCGTAGGTGATCACGGTTGCATTTGGCATATGCAACAAGCCATTTAAACCCCTAGGTAGCCCTAGTGGACGAGTAAGGTCTCGTGAGGGCCTATAGTGAATGTACCCACAAAATCCATTTAACCTAATGCAATGCAATGCATGAATGCAACTAATATGAAAAATGCAAAGATCCCCTTCAAACTCACCAAAACCAACTAACAAGCAAATATCTCAACGAATGCAACAAATCCAAGCAGAGCTCGACTAAATCCCCGTATACTAACAATACATGAACAGAAACGTGCGTGTGTGCAATGCTCATCAGAAATACTCCCAAAACTAGGTCAAAAATCATACATGCTTTCCGTCAAGACAATCACAGGTTTATAACTAGAATAGACTGTAGACACTTCATAACCTAGAAACACCTCCACCCTTATCCAAGGTAGACAGAAACTCATGCTTTATTACTATACTACGACACTACATATACAATACGCATGCTTATTTAACCGTGCAATGAATGAGACCCCAAAAGGCTTATACAATAATACCCATGTAGCGAGTGTTAGGTCAGCAATCCCAAACCACAAGAGCTTTAGGTTACTAGGACTAAGTCCCCTCAGACTTAATTACTCGAGTATTAAAGAGCTCACTCTGGTTAATTTTGCATTTAACAAACAAAAATTGACTCTTTTTTTTTCTTTTTTTTTTCCTTTTTTTTTTCTTTCTCTTTCTTTTTTTTTTTTTCTCGCAATCTGGAATGAGCCTTTCTCATTTCCAACCCTAGAATACTCATATAAATATGAGCCGGCTACTAGCCATTTGACGCCTAGCCTTTATTGACAATTCTTACAACTAGCATGAAATCCCTGTTTTCCCCCAAACTTAAATTTTAATGTTCCTACGCTATAAAGGGAATAACGAAAATTCTAAGAATAAACAAGTGATTAAATCTCAAAACATCCAACAGGCATGACCCTAACCTAGTCCAAAAGCACCCCAATGAGACTGTGAAATTAGTTTTTGTTCCCGAACATGCAAGTCAATTACCTAGGAACTATAAATCAGCCCTCTACTCATTATCATCACACTCAAATCAACATCTACCTATCAATCAGAATCAGCTCATTTTAAGGGATCATGAAAAATGCATGCCATGAAAATGCAACTAATATGAACTCACATGGTAACAAACAAACAATAAAATGTCCTATATGAAACAAACGTAGATAATACGAACATAAAATGCATGACTTACAACTAATATGCAAAACATGATATCCTACATGAACACAATAAATACTACACATAAACTACGCATCCCCCAAACTTGAAAGATTCAATGTCCGCATTGAATGGAAGTAAATATGAGGGATCGCAGAAAACATACCTCAAAATACCGAAACACATGGGTTGCCTCCCAAGAAGCGCTGTCGTTAACGTCATTTAGCCGGAAAAATATGATTCAAATCATGGTGGCTCGAAGATTGCATTCGACTCGTCCTTAACAAAAGGACCATTCACCCATTGTTTAACAACCTTCTTGCTATCTTCCCACATCTTCTCTAAATCATACTTCACTTTGCCTCTTCCTCCAATCAACTTTTTCTTTTTCTTCTTCACACCTCTAAGGTGCTTTTGCTTCATAGTTGATTGAGAAGAACACTCCTCTACCTCATCATCCATGATCCACCTTCTTAACACATTATCGTGACCCTCTTCAAAAATTAACAACTCATCATTCAGAAGGACATACTTCAAATGGGATGGAATTTTTCCAAGCTTGACATTCGAGAGATCTCGAACAGAAGAACTGTCAATGGAATCACTGATAGGATGTTTTAGCACGCGCATCTTCGATTTTTCGCTCAACAATTGATCCAACTTCTTTCTCTGACCCGTATCCACCGTTTCCACACTGAAACACTCTTCATCCTCTGTTGGAAATTTCATAGCCTTGAACACATTAAAGGTGACACTCTGATCTTGCACCCTCATTGTAAGCTCTCCTTTTTGCACATCAATCAAAGTCTTTCCTGTAGCCAAAACGGTCTTCCCAAAATTATGGGAATCTTCTTATCTTCTTCAAAATCCAAGATCACAAAATTAGCAGGAAAGATAAACTTATCAACTTTTACCAAAACATCCTCTACTATACCCCTCGGATAAGTGATCGTCCTATCAGCCAACTGCAAAGAGATGTTAGTTGGTTTCGGCTCCGGTAGACCAAGTTGCTTGAAAATAGACAAGGGCATGAGATTAATACTAGCTCCCAAATCACATAAGCATTTGCCGAATGAAAGGTTGCCAATAGTACATGGAATAGTGAAACTTCCCGGATCTTTCAGTTTAGGTGGCAACTTCTGTTGCAGAACAGCACTACACTCCTCCGTCAAAGCTACTGTTTCAAAATCTTCCAACCTTCTCTTCCGTGACAAAATATCCTTCATGAACTTAGCATATCTTGGCATCTGCTCCAATGCTTCAACAAAAGGAATGTTAATGGACAATTTCTTGAAGACATCCAAAAACTTCTGAAACTGTTTCTCTTGACTTTTCTGCAAACGTCCAGGATATGGCGGAGGTGGATAGATCTGATTATTCATTGAAGATTGCTCCGGAGTAAACTTTTCAACAGGTTTCTTTCTCTTCTCTCCTTCAAGCTGATCAGCTCCCAAGTCAGATTTCTCAATTTCTGGCACTGCAGATTTTTCAACCTGCTGATTCTGAACATCGTCATCTTCTTCAGTTGCTGATTTAGGATCACTCGCGACTTTTCCAGATCTCAAAGTAACTGCATTGACCTGTTCTTTGTTGTCCCTCCTACCTGGATTTGCTTCCGTATCACTAGGAAGAGTTCCTTGAGGCCTACTAAACAAGGCACTTGCAATCTGTCCTATCTGAGTTTCTAAGAGCTTCTGACCAGCTTGTAAGTTCTTTAACGCTATCCACATCTCATCAGATTTTTCATTAGAAGATTGCCCCGCATGAGTCTGGGGTTGTTGCTGCTGAAATCCCGGGGGTTGATATGGTGTCCTTGGAGCATAAGGCTGTTGATAGCCTTGATTGTACGGCTTCGCTTGCTGATAAGATTGTTGAGTATTTTGATTGTTGCTCCAGCTGAAATTAGGATGATTCCGATTGTTGGGATGATAAGTGGCTGGAACTGGTGCAGCAGGTCTCTGGAAATTACTCACGAACTGTGCTGATTCGGAAGAGATGGCACACTGATTCGTCTCATGTGCGCCCGCACATAACTCACAAACACTAGCCACCTGCTGAACTCCATAATTTGCAAGAGAATCCACCTTCATAGCAAGAGCCTTCAACTGAGCCGTAATCATTGAAGCTGTATCTATATCCAAAATTCCTGCTACCTTGCCTTGAGATAGCCTCTGGGTTGGATTCTGATATTCATTGGCAGCCATCATCTCTATAAGATCATAAGCTTCATCATAGCTCTTTGCCCACAGAGCTCCTCCTGATGCTGCATCTAGCAAAGGCCTAGACTGTGCTCCCAACCCATTGTAGAATCCATTAATAACCATCCAATCAGGCATGCCATGATGAGGACACTTGCGTAGCATCTCCTTATAGCGTTCCCAAGCCTCACACAAGGTCTCGCCAGATTGCTGTTGAAATTGAGTCAACTAGTTCCTTAATGCTGCAGTTTTCGCCATAGGGAAGAATTTAGTAAGGAACTTCTGAGCAAGATCTTCCCATGTAGTAATGGAACCAGGTGGCAAAGAGTGTAGCCAGCTCTTAGCCTTATCCCTCAGAGAGAATGGGAAAAGCCTCAACCTGATAGCATCATCCATCACACCATTGCACTTGAAAGTGTCGCAGATTTCGATAAAGTCCCGAACATGCATGTTAGGATCCTCCGTAGAAGCTCCCCCAAACTGGACTGAATTCTGCACCATCTGAATTGTGCCCGGCTTGATCTCAAAGTTGTTCGCTGCAATAGCTGGCCTAACAATGCTAGACTGAATGTCATTGAGTTTCGGCTGAGAATAGTCCTTCAAAGCCTTAGCTGCTGCTGCATCTGCCATTGCTACTGTAGTTTCAGATTCCTCTTCCTTATTCTCTAAATTCTCTACAAGATCATCTTTTGCCAGTTTTTTCAAACGAGCTTGTAAGCGTGTTCGCATACAAACTTAAGTACCTGAAACACCACGAAACAAACAAACTAAGTAAGAATCCGAGTCAGTGAACGCTAACGACCACTGATGACAAGCACATAAACTAAAATAAAAACACCGATGATCCCCGGCAGCGGCGCCAAAAACTTGTTATGCTAAATTCACGCAAGCGCACGTAGTCACAAGTAATACAATTAAAGTTCGTTCCACAGAGATCTTGGTTAAGTTTTACTCAGAAAATATGTCTATGCAATAATGTATGGTTTTAATTCACTGCTAAGAAAAATAACAATTATGGTTTTGATTACCTAAATTAAACTAAGATGCAAATTATAAAATCAAGAAGTAACTAATTGACAAGAATTAAAATCGAATTACTTATATGAGAATAAACATGGAATCCTAGTTTCATTATCTACTTCACTTAGAGTTGCAGCCTTTGATTAAAACATGCGATGGGTTTGATACCTGATCGAATAACACGAAAAGAGTAAAAGTTACCTCTCGGTATACTAGTACCAATCTACGCATACATCCACAAAAGAGATAGAAGATGAATAGGCACCTATTATGTTTAGACCCTATATCTCTATAGAATTTGAAAACATAAAGGTTTAAGCACGAGTTATCCACTTAGATCACATAGGGTAGCATAATATCTCTATTCATGCCACAAATCATGATGCTTAACATCAACCTATCCTATGCTAGCATGGCAAGTTCTAAATCTCAAGATCCACTCTCGTTTAGCAAGAGATTAACATATTAGATGTTCGCGACGCACCTAAATACCATAAGCACAACCATACAAGGATATCAAGAATTCACCACACATAAATCTCTAAGGCATGCAAACTACTAAGCTACATAGATAAATCCACTAGGATCCCACGACAACGATTAGCCCATAATTGAACCGTTCATCGTCATGGGATTTGATGAAAGCATGGTAGTAAACAAGATAATAAAGATGAATAAATCAATAATGAGATAAGGTTTAGCGAACAAATCCGGAAAAGTAACAAGCATCCACAAGATACGCCTAACAAAGGAATACAAGAAAACTATGTCTAGATCTTCTTGTCGTCACGATCCTCGCCTTGGCTTCTCTTCCTTCTGCTCTGAACGAAATTAGTGTGTAGAATGTGTAGATGATTTTTCTGTGCCCCAAGGTGTGTATTTATAGCCCCAATTGCCTCCTTGACCAAGCAATTACCGTAATTGAAATAGGATAGAATTCCGGTAATTTTCCATCTTTGATTGGATTAGAAGTGCAATTCCCATGTTTAAATTGACTTCCAGAAGTTTCTAGCCGTCTCAAGTGATTCCATAATGATTAGGAAAAGAATTCATGGCAATTTCCTTCTCAAAATCGGTTTCCAGCAACATTCTGTCACTTTTCCCGCAGCCAGGCGCGGCCGCGCGGCCCTATAGTGCAAATCAGGCGCGCCCGCGCGCAGAGTATTTCTGGAATTTAGCCAACGCGCCCGCGCGCTACCACAGTATAAACTGGGCGCGCCCGCGCTCAGTACTGAATATGCTGACTGCTGTTTTCTCTTTTACTGATTCTTTCTCCATTTTCTTTTGCAACTTCAACACTTGATCTTTTGAGCTTAAAAACACCATATAATCACTGACAATCCCATACTTGCACCTCAAAGTCTATCCTGCACAATTCTCACAAAATACATTAAAACACACCAATACTTGAGATACAAAACACCAATTTAAGCCGAACGAAGCGATCCAAGTGGATATAAATCCACTTATCAGGGACTAAAGCCCATAATAAAAGTCGATACAAAGGAAACCCAACCTTGTTGACTGGAGATCCCAAGATCTTGGTTCAATGGGACAACCTAACTATAAAGACTTAGTGTGAGATCACTGTGGGGTTTTACTCCCGGGTCCATTCCTATGATGAAAAACAGTGATAAAATTTGGATAAGGCTAAGCTATGCTTTTAATGATCCTTATGTGTCGATATGTCGAACAAATAATACTTTGTATTGTTTAAGAGATCACCTATGTGAGTGAAGTGGGGTCGCTTCAAGAAGGAATTGTGGGGCCAATTCTGGGAAAAACTCACAGAACCAGGCTAAAGCTCAGGACCAAAATGGGCTTAACAGTGAGAACTGAACAAATATAGGGAAAGACTCCAGTGGGGGATGTATCATCATTTCACAAAAAAAGAAGGGCAGTTCAAGGTCAACGTGACTACTGAAATTCTAGAAATGTAAATATGTTCTTACAAGGGAAGGTTCAAGGGTGTACGCCTACCTATCCTATGCTGGTTTCTACCGCGCGCTCTATCTCCGTGTCAAAACGTCTTTTTGCAATGTCAATTTTTATTCATGTGGGGGATTGTTAGACTATTTTTTGAATAAAAATTAAAAGCATTTTATTTTTTTTGTTTTCAAACTCATGGTTTTAATTTTGTAACTTATGCTCTTAATTTTGTAACTCATGTATTGATTATTAGATGGAGGTTACAAAATTTATTGGCTTAGGGGTTACAAATTTATGATATGAGGGAGTTACACTTTTCTACTACTATATAAGTAGACTTTTGTATCTTGGTTGGATAGACAAAAAGACATACAAGTTTTCATTGCATAATTCTTAGAGCTCTAGGGTCAGTATTCTGTGAGATAGTTGCGGTATTTGTTCGGTTCGTAGGAGGCGGGTCTAAGGTGCTTACGACTACCTCTATTCGTTGTATCCTGGGAGACGGAAGCCACAACACCTTCAAGCACATACTGAAGGGGCTTATCTGTTTTAAGGACAGCGTGGTTTTCACGTGCCTCGAATATTTTTTCGGTATTCTTGTTATAATCTTGATTTCAGGTACAATATTTTACTATACTTCCTACATTTTTTTGCCAGATCTTTATCCAAGACATTTTCATGCGAAAACTGTAAATAAAACCATGAATAGTTGAATACCTATAATAAAAAGAAAAACTAAGATGAATTTTCATTTTTTAAAACTCAATAAATATTATAAATTTTAAAGAATGTAAAAATTGAAATTTACTCTCATTTGAGATTTTAATTTTTAAGGAAAAAAGTTATTTTATAAGATAAGTATCATCAATAATATGTATTAAAGTTAGAACTTCGGTTCCAAATGAGAGCGACTCGAAACGTGTTTAGCAGGAAAACAACTCACTACTAAATATTGTATTAACTATTAGAATTCAATATTGATGCAATACATATTTTTTTTGGGTTTTTTCAAAAATACCCATCCTTCAAATTATATTTTTAAAAATACTACCACTTTTAAAACTATTTATAAAAATACATTTCTTTAAAATCCTTTTTTCAAAAATACGGTTTGCAACCTGTGCAACCTTTGCAATCTCATTTATAACTTTTGGCGGCACAGCCGTGTGAGTTACAAATGAGGTTGCAAAGGTTGCAACTGACAACTCGAGGTTGCAAAAGTTGCAAAGGTTGGAAAATCGTCTGCTCCCCTATATAGCATATAAGTTTGCATATGATATGCATATGAGGTTAACCTCATATGCAACCGAAAATTGAAAACTGAAAACTGGAAGTTCAAGTTCTAGTTTTCAGTTGTTATTTTCGACCTCTTTTTTGAAATCTATTATATATATATATATTTCAAAAAAAGAGGTCAAAAATGACAACTGAAAACTAGAACTTGCAATCAGAAATTCATTTGCAACCATTGCAACCGTTCCAACCTTTACAAACAAAAATTAAAAGTTGCGGCTGGCGCCGCCCATATATACAAAAGGTTGCATGGAACTTGCAATCAGAAATTCATTTGCAACCTTTGCAACCGTTCCAACCTTTGCAACCAAAAATTAAAAGTTGCGGTTGGCGCCGCCCATATATACAAAAGGTTGCAAATCGTATTTTTGAAAATAAAACTTAAAAAATAGTATTTGTGTAAATAACTTTTAAAATGGTAGTATTTTTTTAAATAGTTTTGAAAAGATAGTATATGGGATAATTTCCCTATATTTTTAGGGTTCGATTTTTAAGAGTAAAAATTAATGTACAAAAATTCGTAATATATGTCAAACTAGGGTTTCGATTTTGACTCAACAGGAAGAATCGTGTTTCACAAGAGAGCAACTCATTAAAAAACAGTATATTAATTGTTAAAATTTAATATTGATATTATGTTATATAAAAAACCTTTAAAAAGGAGTTATGACGCCGCCGCGAAGCGCGGCTTTGTCGACTAATTAGACTATATGTAATTGTTAGTCAATTATAATGATATTATTGTCGTAATTTAGTCACAAAAGATTTTGAGTAGAGTAATTGAGTAATTGATAGTCTAAAAGATTAGCTGTCACTCACGATCAGCTGAAGCATGTATGAAAAAAAAAAGAGTAATAAGATTTTGGAGTTTTATTTTATTAATTAATATGTACTATTTCTATTTATATAAATATAATATACATATATATGATTATATTTGCAGGTCAGATCATACATAATTTATATTTATATTTATCAAATATTGATTTTAAATAAATTCATATCTGGTATAACGTCTCAAATCCTATCCATTAAGAGCGCAATTCTTTTTCAAAATCTTGACACAATAGGTTTTAGAGCAAGGATGAGAACACATCAGAGTAGAATTGTCAAAAGAGTGTCTTAGGACATACTCACGTTCTCCGTCCCGAAATACATTGATCATGTTTGATTTTCACACGAAAAGATAATAAAAAAGGAATAAAATTAATTAAAAAGTAGATAAAATGGTGAGATTTATCAATATTTAATAATAAATTTGAAGTAGTGAACAAAAATAGCCGATGTAATAGTATTTATTTAATTAAAAAGGAGTATAAAATAAAGAAGTAGTGAATGTAGTAGTGAAAAATAGAGTTAAAAAATAATAAGTATAATATGTTCTTTTTTTTTAAAGAGAAAAATGGGCATGAGGTTGTCTTCGGATCTCTCCTGAGATTATAAAAGATTTGTAATACTCCTTCCGTCTCAAATTGTATGTACATGTTTGACTTTCACGGAGATTAAGAAAATATAAATATAGTAAAAAGGAGTAAAGTTAGTTGAAAAGTGGGTAAAGAGGTGGGACCTATTAATATTTAATAATAGATTTGAGATAGTGGAGGAAAATAGTGGATGTAATAGTGTTTATTTAATAAAAAAAGTGGAGAAGTAGTGGGTGTAATAGTGAAAAGTAATGTTCAAAAATAGTAAGTATACTCCCTCCGTCTCATTCATTTCTATACACTTACTATTTTGGGGTGTCCCATCATTTCTATACATTCCAAAAATAGTAAAGTTTTAATAATAAAAAACACTATTACACCCACTAACTTTCCTCCACTATCTCAAATCTATAATATAAAACACTACTACACCCACTACTTTCCTCCACTATCCTAAATCTATTATTAAATATTGATAGGTCCCACCATTTTACCCACTTTTCATCTAACTTTACTCATTTTATATATGTTTTTTATATGTTGTCTTGGTCTCCGTGCCCAGATGATATGTATAGATATTACTGGGACGGAGGGAGTATTATGTTCATTATTTTTGGGACGTCCCAAAAAGTAAAGAGGTTCACATAAAATGGGATGGAAAGAGTATAAAATAAGGGGCCCCGCAAGGACATTTTTATAAATATCAATTTTTCTTCAATAATTTACATAAATACCCTTAGATTTGTATGAGAATTATTTTAACCTCAAGTAGAACATGAGGTCAAGGCACATGAAACCCTTTTTTAAACGTCCCAAAATAAATAAGAGTTAAATGCACTTTGCATCCCCCAGCTTTACTCTAATTTCAATTATGTATATGTATTTTAATAAATTGCACTTTGCATCCCTCAATTTTAAATTATAGGTCAAATCACAATCCCTTATACGTTTTCTATCAAAAATAATATTTCTTTTAACGATTGTATTGACAAATGCGGTATAAAATTGTGTAGTGATTATATAATTTATATTTTAAGATGGTACAAATATATTTTAATGATTTTATACGTATCATATATCATAATAGTCATAACTTTATTTAATGGAAACATATTAGTTTAATTTTTTATAAATATAATATAATTGATTAATGGTTAAAAAATAATGTCAAATTATAATTTAAAGAATTTTAAAGTGTAAAATTAGTTACATGTTTAAAATATAATTTATATCATCATTGCAATCATTTTATATCGTATTTGTTAATGTATTCGTTAAAAGCAATATTATTTTTGATAAAAAATGTATAAGGAATTGTGATTTGATTTATAATTAAAAGTTTGGGGATGCAAAGTACAATTTATGAAATTATATATACATAATTAAAATTGAACTAAAGTTGGGGATGCAAATGCAATTAACTCAAAAAATAAAGAGCATACAAAAATAGACATTCTGCTGACAATTATTACAGGTCTGAATTGATTCAACAAGTGGCATGGCATGGTTGTTATTTGCACTAAAAACCAAAAGTTGGCAGTTTCCATCCTAGTTAAAAACACATATAAAATACATAGGGCCATGGGGGGTCATGTACCAAGTGACGTGAATGAGAGAGAAAAAAAAAATATTCCCTCCGTCCCTTTTTAGTTGGCACAATTGTAAAAAAAATTATCCTTAAATAGTTATCATATTCCTTATTCCAATACATATTTTTACCAATTTGTCATATATACCCCTTTGTTTGTAATACCAATATTTGACTTTATATTTAATATACACACTCATAACTCATTATTTAATGTTAATACTAAGGACAAACATGGAAACAAATTAAATAATTAATTCTTTCTTAATATGTGTGTTTTTTGCAAATGTGCCAACTAAAAAGGGACGGAGGGAGTAATACATTACGATTTCTCATTAGTTCTTGTCTAACTTCCATCGTAATATACTAGAATTACATAAAATTTCACAAAACCTTTTATTCCTAGAAAATAATAAATATCTTAATTTAATTGGTTATAACATAATGATCCCCTGCATTCACATTAGTATCCATCAATAAAAATATATATAAGTGAAATTCACCTCATTCTGTGAATATTTCTGTGCACCTATCACTACTCAAATTAATATGCTGTCAAAAAACCAGTGTATACAAGTCTTCATATCTATTTCGGGTTAAATTTCAAAGTGGTCATTGAAGTGAAGGCCATATCGCAAAAAATTCACTCAAGTTATCGAAGACTCATTTGCACCATTCTAGTTGAGAGTAATGACAGTCCCGTTAGTCAACCTCATTGACTTGACGGAAACGTTACTAGCTGCTGACTTGGCTCATCCTGGCGCTGATATGGATGACACGTAAATCTATTTGAATATATAATTATAAATACTTTTTTTAACAAAGTTCCAATTTTATATAAAATGAAAAGGCGTAATTTTTGTTTTATTGAATTAATATTTCTTTGTAATTTATGATTAAATTCTAGTTTTAAAATCATACTTTTTTCTTTAGGTAAAGATATAATATTTTGTTTTAAATAAAAAGAGTAATGCTTTTTCTTAAATAAAATTTAATATTTCATACCAAATACATGTAGAAATTCAAATTTTATGTCTTAGCTTTTGCTTAACAAATTATAATAATAATAAAAAAATTAACTTGACAATTATAAAACAAAAAAAAATACTTTTTTGTTTTATTATAAAATTTGTGTTTTTTTTAAATTTATACAAACTTCAAAAAAGTTATATAAATTCCAGAAAAAGATGGAAATTTTCCAAAAAAAAAAAGCTTAAAAAATATTATATAAATTCCAAAAATCTTTTGTAATATAATATTTATGTATTTATTTAGTTTTAAAATTATTGGAAGAATTATTTTGTGGATTCAAGTATTTTAAAATGATTTTTAGAGTTATATTACATTTTAAAACTAAATTACCTTTTAAAATTAAAAGTAATTTAGTAAGTAAAATGGTATAAGGTTAAAAACGTTTTAGCAATTTACCTCATCTTCTCCA
Organism: Kitagawia praeruptora; assembly: GCA_037693485.1. Taxonomy (NCBI): domain Eukaryota; kingdom Viridiplantae; phylum Streptophyta; class Magnoliopsida; order Apiales; family Apiaceae; genus Kitagawia; species Kitagawia praeruptora. Next base: position 154,924,711 of record CM075344.1, on the reverse strand, counting down.
ACAAATCAAACATGTATTCACTCCCAGATTCAAATCATCCCCAGATTCCGGCGAACGGAAAATATTTCCGGTAACCAAATTCAATCCGACGAACTGATTTCTGGGCACAACATATACGCACAACACTTGCCCATCAACCGAACATCAACCGCATAGCAAAAACACGACAGAAACTGATCAAAACGAGCAAAATCGAAGTTTTCCGGCGAGCTCGACCAAGAACTCCAGTGAAGTTCGATTTTCTAAAATACTCAACCAAACCTCGCGTTCTATATCACAAAACGAAGCTTATGACTTGTACAATCAAACCCCTAACACCTTAAACACGAACAATCAACACAAGCAATGGACAAACTAATTTTATAATCGGTTAAAATCCAAAACTCGTATATCACATAATCGGAATTAAACAACGAAATTGAACACATATACAAGTTGTTTAGGACCCCTAGAAGCTATACAAATGATCAAAATCACTGAACAAACCAGTGGCGGATCTAGCCAAAAAAACTTACCGAGCGGTTCTTTATTTAAACTGAGTTTACGATCTCCGATAGACTCAAAATGATCAATTATAGCTTCTGAATCAATACCATCCACGTATTCATTTTCAATGTGAAGCATCATACAACCTGAAAGATATCCGTCTTCCATCTTGTTTCTCAGTCTAGTTTTTATGATTTTCATAGCTGAAAAAGCACGCTCAGTTGTTGCAGTGGAAACAGGAAGTGTCAAGACTAAACGAATCAGCATATCAACCAAGGGGAAAAGCAGTGAACGTAATATGCATAAGGATTTTCTTGAAGGAATAATGTCTTTAATCCATGAAACTGACCACGCATATTGCTAGCTCCGTCGTACCCTTGACCACGAATATTTTGCACTTGGAGTTTATTTGTAGAAAGCACAAGACATATATGTTCCTTGAGATTAATAGATGTAGTGTCTTTAACACTAACAATTTCGAAGTACCTTTCTCGAACATATCCTTCTTCATCAACAAATCTAAGAATAATTGCCATTTGCTCCTTATGAGATACATCAAGTGACTCATCTCCAATTTCTTGTCGAATTTTACTTCGAATTTTAGTTGCAATGATATCTAAAATCTCCTTCTGAATTGATGGTGCTATGTACATGGCATGTTTGGGAGCATTTTCAAGGACAACTTTTGCAATCTCATCATTCAGACTTGCATAACTTTTTATTATCTCAATGAAATGTCCTCTGCTACTAGAATTAGAAGATTCGTCGTGACCTCTAAAAGGCAATCCTTGTTTACCGAGATACTTAACAGCTGATATCGTTGTCTTTAAACGCAACCTGTGTTGCCTCACAATTTCTGGTGGAAGTTTCTCAATCACTCGATCAATGTGTTGAGAAGTTTTTAGTAAATTAGCCCAACTATGAACATTCTTTTGATGAAAAGAATTTTTTTGTCCAACATGTTGTTCACAAATTCCTTTCTTTCCGGCCAACATTCTACTCCAATTGCAACACCTGTAGTAGTAAATAAAGGAAACTTTGGTGGATTTTTTTCAAAAAGAAAACAAGGGAAGCAGAACACTTTATCTTTAGCCACTGAATATTCCAACCATGGAAATTTAGAAAACCGTTTATATTGAAAACGACGATTATCACGCCCATCAAAAGTTGGTGGATAATTTTGTAACTTTGGTTGACAAGGCCCTAATTGTAGATATTCCTTGCGTATACGATCTTGATCGTTTACCGGAAATGAACAAATTGGATCACGTAATCCAGGATCGGTTTTAACAGATGGTTTTTTTGGAGCCTCAACAATGATTTCCACTTCATTTATAGGTGAAGAATTAGGATGATCAGGAGTCACTGCCACAGGAATACTTGATGCGGGTGCTTGAGTATTCTCGCCATCTCTCTTGTAAAATGAAAACAGTGACTTCATTCTTTTTTTCGGATGTTGATCAGACATTCTATACAACATTTAAATACCAGAGATAGTGATAATTAGCTTAAAAAAATACACTTAAACATACTTAAGTATTGACACTTCACACTTGGCCAAGAGAGATTATCAAAAGAAATTATTGATATTGACTATTGATGCAAGAAAGTAAACATTTAACACTTAACACTTGCACATAAACATAAAAGCCTTCTATGATCTCAAAATATTCAAATTTCTTATACGCATTTCATCAAACACTTAAAATACATTCTATATTGCTTAAGTGAAACAAGTAAAAATAAGTATGAAAATTACCTTAGTACTTAGTACTTAGTAGTGGTGAATAAAATATCAATATAACAATCCAGTCTTGAATCCAATTATCCAAGTGATTGCAATTTTGAAGTTGTAAGCTTTCGCCAGTCGCCTCTCACTTCTCAGTCTCTCAGCCCTCTTTTTTTTTTTTTTTTTGTGGAAAGTCATGTAATGAAATAGTCACGTATTATAATTATTTTTTTACTTCACAATTTTTCACCCAGTGGTAAAAAAAAATTTCACTAAAAATTATAAAAATCCACCCAGCGGGAGCTGGGCCAGCTTACCTGTAAGTCCGCCTCTGGAACAAACTCTGAATCAAAAATCCCCAAATCCAGATGAAGAACCCTAGAAAATTAAATTTGAATCTTTTATGCCACGTCTAGTTGGAATCCACGTAACATGCCACGTGTTGCCACGTCTGTAACAGCTATAACTCCCGTTAAGATTGTAATGTTTCCTGTCAAGCCAACGAGGTTGACTAACGGGGCTGTCATTACTCTCAACTAGAATGGTGCAAATGAGTCCCCAATAACTTGAGTGAGTTTTTTGCGATATGACCTTCACTTCAATGACCACTTTGAGATTTAACCCTATCTATTTCTAGTTTCCTTTTTAGCAGGTAATGTCCATATAAACGTTGTCGTAGATTTTTCTTGGCTACACCTACTGGACTGTACTGGACTTGACGGCTTGACCTATGAAGTCTTCGTTTCCCTCATCTAGAAGTTATGAAGATACTGTAATATGCTGTAAAAAAACCGGTGTATACAAGTCTTCATAACATCTATTTCTAGTTTCCTTTTTAGCAGGTAATGTCCATATAAACGTTGTCGTAGATTTTTCTTGGCTACACCCTACTCGACTGTACTGGACTTGACCTATGAAGTCTTCGTTTCCCTCACCTAGAAGTTGTGAAGATTATTTATTGCTGTTACTGTGTATTATAAGTACCATAATGCTTCATTCCCCAGCATCTTCTCTTTTTTATCGTACAACCATGATCTTCGAATATATCATTCTCTTTATTCTGGTATTACCAACTTCAAATGTATTTGTATTTGCTTTTACAAGCAATGACACTGATCGTCATGCGTTGCTCTCTTTTAAGGATTCGATAATAATTGATCCCTTGGCTGCGCTGGCTTCATGGAACAATTCCATCCACTTCTGTAAGTGGAAAGGCATTACATGCAGCCGCAGACGGCAGAGGGTCACGGCACTAAACCTCTCCTACCAAAAGTTGGTGGGCAATTTGTCTCCTCATATTGGAAACCTCTCCCATCTCAGGGTATTTTACCTCTATCAAAACAACTTCCTTGGCCCAATCCCAAATGAAATTGGTCAACTGTTTCGCCTAACCTACCTTGATCTAGGATACAATTCCTTTCAAGGTGGATTTCCTTCCAATTTGAGTCATTGTGTGGATATGAGAAACCTCAGTATTTATTCCAACAATCTTGAAGGAAAACTACCTACTGAGTTTGCTTCTTGGCCAAACCTTTATTCGTTTGCTCTTGGAAGAAATCATTTTACAGGTTCAATTCCACCTTCAATAGGGAATATATCATCCCTTCATTTTCTTTATTTAGAAAATAACAATCTCGTGGGGGGCGTACCCTTGGAAGTTGCTAATCTTGCAAATCTAGAGTTTTTTGATCTCGGATTTAACAATTTGTCGGGTGAGGTTCCCCAACCACTTTACAACATGTCCTCCCTCTCCGTTGTTGGACTGTTGTATAATGAGTTAAAAGGAAGGCTTCCATCAAATTTGGGCAACACCCTTCCAAATCTGCAAAACTTCTACATTGGAAGGAACAAATTTTCGGGTCCACTACCACTGTCAATAGCTAATGCCTCCAACCTTGTTATTTTCGACATTTCATTTAACAGTATTACTGGGCCTATACCTACAAATTTGGGTAGCCTTCCTAACATTCAACGGCTATATCTGGGTTTTAATCCACTTGGAGACAATCAGCGGCCGGATGACCTGAGTTTCTTTAAGTCTTTGGTCAATTGCACCCATCTAAAGATATTGGCCTTTCAAAATAGTGGTTTAAGAGGGGAGTTTCCAAACTCCATTGTTAATCTCTCTACCAATATAGAGATACTCAATCTGTCCGGAAACCACATATACGGAAGCACACCCCAGGAAATTGGAAAACTTGTGAACATGACATTACTTGATTTGCAAGACAACTCCTTAACGGGGGTCATTCCAGAATCAATTGGAGAGCTTTCAAAGTTAGGCGTGCTAAACTATGCTGGTAACAACATTTCAGGAGTAATTCCAACATCCATTAGCAACATTACTCACTTAGTTGAACTCTATTTAGAAAATAATATGCTCCAAGGAAGCATACCTACTGGATTGTTTAATATTTTTACTTTACAGAAACTATCCCTTACTAACAATACGCTTGAAGGTGTAATACCTGAGGAAATATTGTTTTCCTCCGAATTTGTTTACCTTTATTTGGCCCGGAATCTACTCAGAGGACCATTACCATCAAATATTGGAAGCTTAAAACAATTGGTTCATCTAGATGTTTCGCACAACAAATTCACAGGTGACATACCCGCTAGTCTTGGTGATTGTGTGATGCTCAAGCAGCTAGTTATGGAAGGAAACCTATTTGAAGGCAAAATTCCGATTTCTTTTAAAGCTCTGAAAAGTCTTGAAGTTCTAGATATTTCAAATAATAATATATCTGGGAGTATTCCAAGCTTTTTTGATGGGTTGGATCTAATTGAATTCCTCGACTTGTCACACAACAAGCTTGAAGGTGAAGTGCCTACCAGAGGCCTGTTTTCAAACTTTAGTGCTTTTTCAGTCGTTGGAAATTTGCGGCTTTGTGGAGGTATTCAAGCATTGCATTTGCCTGCTTGTCATGTACAAACCTCAAGCATTTCCCTGAAAATAATGCTCGTTTTAGTTCTTCTTCCCCCTGCTATCTTGTTAGCATGTGTTGCCTTGATTTACATTAAACAAAAGAAGTCCAAGCAATTGAATGTTACAGCTGCCCCAGTATTGGTAGAAACCCAATACCCAAGAGTTTCGTACCAAGATCTTCTATTAGCTACAAAGGAGTTTTCCCAAGACAATTTGTTAGGTGAAGGAAGATATGGTTCAGTTTACAAAGGAGTTCTTCAACCACAGGATCAGACTGTTGCTGTGAAGGTACTAAATGTTGAAGTACACGGAGCTAACAAGAGCTTTTTGGCAGAGTGTAAAACGTTGGGAAATATTCGTCACCGGAATCTCATCAAGATCATCACAACGTGCTGGAGCACTGATTTTAAAGGCAATGAATTTATGGCGTTGGTTTTGGAATTCATGACGAATGGGAGTCTGGACAGTTGGTTACATCCAAGTTCATCCTATCAATGGAATGAAAGAAAATTAACTCTACTCCAGAGATTAAATGTTTCCATTGATGTTGCACTGGGAATTGATTACTTACACCATCACAGCCACACAAGTATTATTCATTGCGATATAAAGCCAAGCAATGTTCTTCTTGATGAGGAATTTGTTGCTCGTGTTGGTGATTTTGGTTTGGCGAGATTCTCCTTTTCTAGAAATGACATCAATCAAGCACACATGAGTTCAACTGGTGTCCGTGGAACAGTTGGATATGTTCCGCCAGGTAACTATTGATACTGATTTTTCCATCATTTTTTAGTACTGCTATACACTACTGAGTTACTTGATTACTGTATTACACTTGAAGATATTAAGTAACGGATATATTTGATCTAAACAAACTATAATATATGGCAGTACGTCATTTTTGCCAAATTATTAACCCTCAAGTTGTGCAGAGTATGGAATGGGTGGGGAGAGTTCTGCAGAGGGTGATGTTTACAGCTATGGAATTCTTCTACTAGAAATGTTTTCAGGAAAACGACCTACATGCAGCAGCATATTAATCGAAAATGGTAATAATCTTCACGACTATGTGAGGAAGGCACTCCCAGAAAGAGTGATGGACATTTCTGACCCATGGATTGTACTAGATAAAGAAGATTGTGGCTTAACTGCAATAAAATCATACAGCAGGGCTTCCATGGAGCAACACCTCACATCAATATTCGAAGTGGGGATATTGTGTTCAAAAGAAAATCCAAGAGAACGGATTAATATTAGTGTTGCTATTAAGCAGTTAGTTTTGGTAAGAGACAAACTTTTACAGTGCAAGCAATAATTTGGGTGAGAGTGTGGCAATCTCTGTACGTAAAGATTGAGAATAAGCATCTAATATTTACTCTCCTAGTGTGACAAGGGAGATTCTGTGACTCGTATTTCTCATAAGTCATAAGTATATCTCTTCATATTTGCAATCTGTTTTTTTTTTCCTGAAACCTGTAAGTTTATATCTCTTGAATTGTTAAATGAATCGCGTCTGCTTAATATATTACCATTAGGTTTGCTTATTATTAAACGCTGACAAATGTTGATCTAGTTATTGAAACTCACACTTTTGTGAAGTTAATTAATTATATGTAAAGTGTAGCAGCACATTTGATGAATGAGATGACTACTGAACTATAAAAATGGCCAGTTTTGTTCGATAAAAAAAAAACACAAACAGAAGTCCATTTCTACAATTCTGCATATGTTTGTTGTATTTGTAACTTTAATTGAATGTTTTAACCTGTGATCCTAATGAAAAGTCCATTTCTACAATTCTGCATATGTTCATACAGGAACCGCTGCTTCTTTACGTTACTAGTTTTATATTCAGTTCATGCATTTTAATCTTTGCGAATGTTTCTTGCTAAAATTTACACTTCGATCTGCACGTGGCTCAGCTTCGAAAGCTAAGCAATATTCATGTTTAATAAGAATACATCTTCATTTCAGCTTCTTTCTTTTATTTATTTTGAATTAGGCTTGGTTTCGAAGGCTAAGCAATATTCATGTTTAATAATAAAAAATACGAGCTTCATTTCAGCTTCTTTCTTTTATTTATTTTGAATTATAGTTCCCCTCCACTCGAACTCGATCAATTATTAAAAAGTTGACCCCAATAATAGCTCTAGTACGTTGATATAATCAATACTCCGTATAATTAGTTTAAATGCTACATGACTTGCTACTTCTTTTTTACATGTATTAGTGCTTTTGATGCTTATAATACCCTTGGTTAAGACTGTCAAGCATGACTCACATTTCTGAAATTCGTATTTCGTAGGCGGTAGTGTATGTCCTGGTGAACAACGAAAGAGGAATTGGTGCAGTAAACCGAGCTTTTGGCATTTGGGATTACTAAGATGTCCAGTATCAGTAAGATATCCTACTTAAAAGAGGCAACGGTAACCCCTTTATTTGTGCAATTTGGAAATGACGCTGCAACTGTATAGGTTCTTGACAAATATATTGTCGCATCTACCTGTGTTTGTTCTTTGTACCCTGATTTATATCTACAAATTTGAGTCAAATTATTGGATTAGGATTCCTTATGCTAAGCCTATACTCCCTCTGTCTCATCCATTTCTTTACATAAAAAACTGCGTATTTGACACGCATTTTAAGGTGCATTTTAAAGATAGTTCTATAACTTATTTTTGATATTTTATTTTTTTGTATAGAAATAGAATTGTTCTATTTTTATACAAAAAAAAAATATCAAAAATAAGTTATAGAACTATCCTTAAAATGCACCTTAAAACTCGTGCCGGAAATTGGTCCGCAAATGTAAACAAACACACGGGACAGAGGGAGTAGTCTGTTTCACTTGGTATTTATATTGCTTTAATAGCTCAGGCTCCTTTTTATCCAATTTTTTTTTTTTTTTTTTTTTTGACAAAACTTACCTTCACGTATATAAATTGTATCAAAATACAATGATCGGAGGAAAGGAGTTTCTTTCATTCCAGAAAGATCATCATCTAACCTAAGGGCACGCATGTTGCCCCCGGACACTTAGACAATAATACTTTCAAGTCTAAAAAGATGAACCCCACAGAAAAGGGCCTCGTTAAAACCCCACAAGAGCAAAACCCTATGGGAAAAAAGCTCAAGGGGGAAAAAGAGTGCCCTCAAAAAAACAAGAATACATCGTTATACAAAATAATTCCTAAATAAATGACTAAAACTTCTTGTTTCTTCTGTGAATCCGCATTGCCATCAATTGTTCTCACAGACTTGACTTCTTTTTAACTCACTTAATTACTTCCTTTTAATATAGCAATACCATTCACGACATCAAATATCTCCGTTTCCATCTTCTTCCCATCCAATAAAATCTGAAAGGCCACAAAACCAAATACAAATCAAGAAAACTAAGTTAAAACAAAGACATAAGTTTGAGATAAAACAAAAAATATATATATAATATTATATTATTTAATAATAAATCCTATATACATCGATAAAGATATTAATAGAAAAATTAAGAATATATATAATCTAACCAAAGGGGATCCTTTGGTTAGACCTCTATTTAAAAAATAAACTAATAATTTAAAATTAAGTAAAGGATCTTATTATTATATTTAGATAAAATAATGAAATAACTAAAATTGAATAGATTGAAATACTTTTTCGAAAACAAAATTTATAAATCAGATAAAATAAATTTAAATCCAGCCAAATATAAAATAAAATTAAATACTGCGATATATTAAAGGATAATATATAAACTATAAAAAAATATAAAAATTCGTCAAACGGACGGCCGAAAAAATTCGTCAAACGGACGACCGATTATATTCGTCAAACGGACGACCGATAACAAGCCATCAAAAAGCAAACTCGTAATTGGCACAGAACATCCATATAAAATGGAACAAAATAGAAAACCCAATTTAACCATATTGATTAAAAGAACCAGTTTCCATATATAAATTAAAACCGAAAAATCAATATAATGCTGTAATTTTGAAACAATGTAACTGATACTTAAATATTTTATTTAAAATTAATAAAGGGAAAAAGTAAATATTTTCATTTAAATATAATAAATGAAAATTAAACATTGACCATAACATAACTAATAAAATAAGAGAAAATAAAAATCTAAATCTACGATAATAAACTAATCTAAGTATCTAGGACACCAAGGACAGGTCACTAGCCATCAATCACACCACTGACAAGGCATGATGCATGCAATCTCATGAATTAGACATAGCATGATCACATTTAATCAAAATAGAAATCAACCAACGCCTTAATTACCGTAATACAATTTACATCCCGAAAATTCGGTCCAAACTTTCTGAAAAATCCGGCGATTCAATCCGACACCGACCAACTAATAATGAAACAAAAATTTCAGGAAAAAATACGAGTACTTCTTTCTAATCATACTCTCGCAACCACCATTTACAAGTTAATCACAGAAAACACCAGATCAATTATCACTTACAATCAAACACGTACAAACACATATAATCAACAAACAATACAAACCCAGATGCAAAATCCAACAAAAATAACATAAACTCACCAAAATCAACACAAAAACACAAATCGAAGTGTTGATTTAACAAGTATTGTCAATTTTGACGTGCTGTATTAGTACAATATTGATTTCAATATCGATCAATACGAAATTTAATAAACCATAGTAAACGGAACAAACGAAAACACCAGCACGAATAACTCAACAGCAACTAAAACGATTCAGTGGCGACGCGACTCAAGAACACAGCACAAACAACCCAGAACACAAGAGTAAAACATCGGACTCTGGAACAAGCAAACTCGATACCAAACTCGGACAATCAAAACATCGAGAAAAAAAAAAAAAAAAAAAAAAAAAAAAAAAAAAAAAAAAAAAAAAAAAAAAAAAAAAAAAAGAGGAGACCGAGTTTACACCATCACCGTTTAATATTTGATTTCTGAATAGTCTTCTTCATGAAAATGATTATGCATGATAGTCTTACCTCTTCCGAGGCCATCTCTGTTGATTTCGAAAGATGTTGATTTCGAAAGATATGATTGCTAACCAAATTTGAATGAATGTTTTTTAGTCAAAAAGAGAAAAAAAAAAAAAAAAAAAAAAAAGAGGAAAAAAAAAAAGAAAAAAAAAAAGAAAAAAAGAAAAAAAAAAAGAGAAAAAAAAAACGAGGGAAAAAAAAAAGAAAAAAAAAAGAAAAAAAAAAGAGAAAAAAAAAAAAGAGAAAAAAAAAAAAAAAGAAAGAGAAAAAAAAAAAAAAGAAAAAAAAAAAAGAGAAAAAAAAAAAAAGAGAAAAAAAAAAAAAAAAGAGAAAAAAAAAAAAAAGAAAAGAAAAAAAAGAAAAAAAAAAAAAATAATAATAATACATTGTGTCAGTTAATTGTTCACCGACTATCTTCTTTATTTTTTATTAAATTTAGCAAATACATTGTGTCAGTTAATTGTTTCAGTCTACAGTCTGTTCTAAAAATCGGTCTAGCCGGCCGATTAATCGGCGCCTAGGCGCTAGGCGGCCATTAAACGCCTAAAATTTGTAAAAATCGATTATTAGGCGTTTTTCTGATTAGACGGCGCCTAGGCGGGATTAGGCGGTTTAATGAGTTAGGCGGGAATAATCGATTAGGCAGCGATTAATCGGATTTAATCGGGATTAATCGGTCAAATTTTAAAAAAATGGTCAAATTAGAAAAAAAAACTTTAAAAATATATTCTTTTTAATATAAAATATTATTTACACATGAAAGGGTAAATTCACTCATCATATTTAATAATAAAATGAATATATTAATACTTTTACTTATATATAATATATTTTTTAATATTAAAATTAAATTATATAAAAAATAATATTTTAATACATCCGATTAATGTTCCGATTAATCATTCCGATTAATCGCCGCCTAGTCGATTAATCGCTAGAAGGTAGGCTCACCGCCTAGATCCGCCTAGACCCGCCTAGTGATTTTTAAAACATTTTCAGGCCATACGTTGTTTGCCCACAATATTTGAATGTACAATTTATATGATAGTTAGCATCGGCCGAATATTTGAATGTACATTTTATATGATAGTTGGCATTTTATATACGAATTTTCTAGTGTGTGCCCAAGGGCATATGCTAAGAATCTGTGTTAGCTTAGTTGTTAAATTTTGATTGGTGGAGATTTCATTAATAATGATGGACCCCCTGCATTCACATAAATATCCACCAATAAAAATTTGACAACTCATCAAGCACGGATTCTTAGCATGTGCCCTTGGGCACACACTAGACAAACCCTTTTATATATCACAAAGTTTAGTTAGAAGGAACCATTTCATTGGCCAAGCCATCGAGGTTCTGCTCTAGGGTGTGCGGTTTAGTGCCATCTTGTCCTATGTTTGCGCGAACACTTGAACCCGGATTTTGATGAACGTCTCCTGCATAATTATATATGTATATGGAATTTGAGGTTTGGGTGCATAATTATGGATTTATTCGAGATGATTTTGTGAATTGCATTTGATTTTTGTTTATATCTTTTCTGAGATAAAGGGTATTATCCGGTTCTGAGTTTCTCAAAATGTGTGCTCGACCTGGTAGAGTGTATTATGTTGATGGTGAAGAAGGCTTTTTTTGGTTTGACAATGCCGGATATCATGGTCTTACAACGCCGTTTGCTGCAATTTAAGGTTACATATGTAGGCCATTGTTCCATGGAGAACCATGTTACGTGGAGAACCGTGGAGAACCACTTAAAATGCATTAAAATTGCTTTATATATAAGGACCCCGCCAAGGGTACCTTCACAAAAAATGCTTAAAATAATTGGCTCTATCCATTAAAAAAAAAAAAAAAAAAAAAAAAAAAAAAACTTGTCGTGGAAATGCGAAGCATTTAAGACAGTAAACGGATGAGTTAGTTAGTCATGAGGGCCGAAGGCTCTCGACACACCCGTCAATCGTCTATTGCCTTTACCATTGATTGCCATTCCTTACAACTTTAGAATGATAAAGGCGCGAAGCGCCGTACAAGAAGGTGCGAAGCACCGTTAACCAGTGAAATCCACTGCCACGTCATCACGTGCACAGTGAAATTTTTTTTTCTTTTTTTTTCTTTGACAAATGGATAGAGGGTAGAATTATAAGACTTTTTTGTAAAGGGGCCCCGCCATGGGCCTTATATAAAGGACAATTTTAATGCATTTTAAGTGGTTCTCCACGGTTCTCCACGTAAGATGGTTCTCCATAGAGTGGGACTCTACATATGTATGTTATTGGATGCTCCTGTTGATTGTCAGGAGGAATTTAAGGTTATATTGTGTGATAATAAGGCACATCTTGTAAAACCGCCTCTAGACAAGATGGTTTCTGAATTCTTTGAAAGGAGCATCCAGGCACTTGACATAAGTAATGCAACTCGTGATGGTATTGAGAAGATTCGGTTGTGGCAGAAGCATTTGGATGTGGTTCTCAGGGCCTTTGGGTCTTGAGAGCGGATGATAACCGAAGGTTCATTCCTGTCTTGCAAGAAAAGCTTGATGGATTTGACACTTGTGATGCTGGAGGACAAGGATTCCGGATGTGCTTTTTCTGGATTTGACACTTGTGATGGTGGAGGACAATGATTCCAGATGTGCTTTTTTTTTCGCAGAGGAATAGATCTTTTGCACGCAAAAATAAGGGCAAGGATTACCAGCCTCGTCCTTCAGGACATTCCAGATCTTTGTCCTGGAGTGTATGTTATTCTTGGTCAGCAACAAAGCAGCTCCAATTAATGGCAAACAGTTTATCTCCTATGCGTCCTAATGAGATTGGAGCAACTAATGGGCTTGCTATCCCTGTTGGAAAACAACTCTTGTGTTTCTCTCTAGAAAACAATTATTGTGTTTCTCTCTTTTATTTCTCTTGATATGTTACAACTCTTCTTGGTTGTACATTTACAAATGAAACAAAGCATCCTATTTTTACCATGTTACATCATGGCATACCTCATTACATAATAAATATAGCCTACCATATTGGAATATGGAACAAAGACTAGCTTCCTTATTTGAATATTGAACTAGCTTCCTTATTTGACCATTGGACTTCTAGAGAGTTTGATTATTCTAACACTCCCCCTCAAACTCGACTTTCCATTCCGAGTGATTTCCGAAACTCGTAAATCTTTGTTGCTGATAAACTCTTCGTAAATATATCCGCAACCTGATCTTCGGTCCTGACTGCCTTCATGTCAATATCTCCTTTAAGAACTTTTTCTCGTAAGAAATGATAATGTACTTCGACATGTTTGGTCCTAGCATGAAAAACCGGATTCTCGGCTAAACGGACTGCTGATAAATTGTCACAGTGTAATGGAACTCCATCTTCGGTTGGTTGGTTCAAGTCTTTCATGAGTTGAGTCAACCATGCACACTCTTGTGCTGCCATCGCTCCTGCTCTATATTCTGCTTCAGTAGTTGAGAGAGAAACAGTAGGTTGTCTCTTACTGCACCATGATATAACTCCTGACCCAAGATAATTAAATACATATCATGTAGTCGATCTCCTGGTGTCATGATCTCCTGCATAATCAGCATCACAGTAGTCGCTGACCTTGCTTTGTACTCCATTCTTGTACAAGAGTCCCCAATCAATTTTACCTTTAACATATCTCAAGATTCTTTTAACTGCTTCAAGGTGTGTCTTCTTTGGATTTTGCATGAACCTGCTAACAACACCTACTACGAAAGCTATGTCTGGTCTAGAAAGAGTTAGGTAGATAAGACTACCTACTATTTGCCTATACATTTTTGTATCCTTCAAGTCCTTTCCATCGTAGGCACACAACTTTAAGTTTGGCTCCATTGGGGTAGAGATCGGCTTGCACTCAGCTAGCCCATACTTTTGAATGATATCTCTTGCATATTTTTGTTGACCAAGAAATATACTAGCTTCTGTTCTTTCACCTTCCAATCCTAGGAAGTGCTTCAACTCACCAAGCTCCTTCATTTGAAATCGAACTGATAAGTTTTTCCTTGTTCGTTGAATATCATCTTCGTCATCTCCAGTGATGATTAGATCATCTACATATACAAGGACAATTGATAATTTTCCCCCTTGAGATTTCACGAACAAGCTTGAATCTGCCGGGGCAACATGATAACCACTTTGTACTAGGAACTCAGCAATCTTCCCGTACCATGCTCTGGGTGCCTGCTTCAAGCCATATAATGCCTTCTTTAACTTGCACACGTATTTTGGCTTTTCATGATTCACAAATCCTTGAGGTTGATCAATATAAATGTCACGATCAATTTCTCCATGTAGAAAAGCATTCTTCACATCCATCTGCCATAATTTCCATGACTTACTTGCGGCTAAGGCTAGTAAGACACGAACTGTAGTAATCTTTGCCACTGGACTGAATGTCTCGTCATAATCTAGGCCATATTCCTGAGCGAACCCGCGAACAACTAATCGAGCCTTGTATCGCTCGATCGTACCATCTGGGCGAATCTTTAACTTGTAAACCCATTTACAGGATATGGGTTTAACAGCTTCAGGTTTTGGCACTAAATTCCATGTTTGATTTTGTTTAAGTGCCAAAATCTCTTCTTCCATGGCCTTTCTCCACTCTGGACTCTTTGATGCTTCATCAAAGTTAGTTGGCTCTTTGACCTCAACATAGGCAGCATCTATATATTTTGCATTTGGCCGTCTATCTCTGTTCGACCTTCGTACTTGATGTTGTGAAGGCTCTTGTTGTTGCTCTTCAGGATGATTAGTCTGTACTTCATCTGGTGTTTCATGAACACCTGTTCTCCAAGGGCTTCTTGACTTGGATCGTACCTCCAATTGATCCGTCGGGGATTGTGGTTCCTCTGTATCGCCAATGTTTTGAGATGAATCTAATTGTAACTTGATTTGTAACTTCTCTTGCAGCTCCTGTGTATCTGGCAATGCTACCTTGTTTGTGTACCATGAAGATGTTTCATCGAATACAACATTTCGTGAGACATATATCTTGTTTGTATTGGGATCACAACATCTCCAACCTTTCTTCTGTTCGTCGTGTCCCACAAAAATGCAGCGGATAGCTTTCTTATCAAACTTACTACGGTCTTCATCTGTAATAAACACATAACATACACAACCAAATACCCGGAAATAATTGACAGTTGGTTTTAGGTTATACATCTTCTGAAATGGTGAAACAAATTCCAACCTTGGTTGTGGTAGCCTGTTAGTGATATAGACCACCGTCTTCATGCATTCTGCCCAAAACCTTGTATCAACATTCTTGGCATGTAGAAGACTTCTACACGTCTCTGTTAGATGGCGGTTCTTCCTCTCCGTTACTCCATTTTGTTGTGGAGTTTTTGCACAAGTGAGTTGTCTCCGGATGTTGAACTCCTTGAGGTAGTTGCTGAACTCATTTGAAGTGTATTCTTCTCCATTATCAGTGCGAAGGCACTTGATTTTTCTCCCGAGCTCGCGTTCTACCGTGTCCTTGAATTCCCTGAATTTTTCAAAAACCTCATCTTTATGTTTTAAGAAGTATACCCACACATACCTCAAAAAATCATCAATGAAGGTTAACAAATATTGATAACCACGAGTTGATGGTTGTTTGATTTTTCCAAGAACATCTTAGTGCACCAGCTCCAACGGCTCCTTTGCTCTAAAGTTTGACTCCTTGTATGGCAATTGATGCGCCTTACCATATTGACATCCAGCACATACAGTATCATGGCGGATCTCAATTTGTGGGAGTCCCTTCAACATTGACTTTTGCATCATAATTTTCAATTTGCTGTAGTTGACATGCCCGAGTCGTGCATGCCACAAGTCGCCTGTGTCACTCTTTCTGGCCTTGTCTACATAGGCCTCTTCAGCTGACATCACATAGATAGCCTTCATTTTTGGTTCTTCTATGAAAGGTGTACCTATGACTTTTAATTCTTTATACACCTTCACATCATCTGGGCCGAATAATACGTAGTTACCTGAAGTTGTTAGTTGGGGTACTGACAGCAGGTTCTTCTTCATCCCTGGGATATGATAAACATTTTCTAGTTGTATTTCTTCATGTCCGTGCTTTTGTGACAGCTGCGACTTGCCAACATAGGATATTGGCAAATGTGTGTTATCTGCTGTTACGATAACACGATCTCCTGTGTACTTTGTTATGCTCGACAATTTTGACTCATCTCCGGTCATATGATTGGAACAGCCTGAATCAACGATCCAATCATTCTTGTAGTCGACTCACTGCTCACATACAGCAGTAAGTGCATGTTCTTCTGTTGGGCCTTTCCCTCGTGCATCAACAATGTCTTTCTCTTCCACAAAGAAAGAAGTGTCAAAGTTCCAGTCTTCTTCTCCAGCGTCTTTGTTTTTAGAAGATGTTACGACATTTCCTTCAATTTGCTTGGACCAAAAATTTCTTGTGTAATGTCCCTTCTTGCCACAATTAAAACATTCCTCACTTTGACGATCCTTTTGTTGCCACCGGTTCTGACCACCCTGATTATTTTGAGCTCCTCGAGCTCCCCCTGATTGGAAACCTCTATATTGATTTCCTCGAATGTCTCTTTCTTGACTAATGAATCTCCCGGCACCATGTTCTTGTCCTCGACTTCTACCACGACCACGACCGCGTCCTCGGCCGTCTCTCCTGTTGGTGAAAAGAGCCGTCTCTTCACGAATGGTTGGTTGACTAGACATGGGTTTTTCTAGATCCTCTTCGTTAATTAGCAAATTCTCCAGATCTGCTAAAGTTGGCTCGGTGGCCCAGCCCCGAGTTGCCGTGATAATACTCTTGTATTTCGGCTTTAGTCCATGGATGATAATTCTTTTCATCCTGGTTGGTGTAATACCATTTTCTGGATCTAGTTTGGAAATCTCGTCACAGAGAGATTTTACTTTTGAGAAATATTGACTCACGGTCATATTCTGTTGGGAGATAGACAAAATCTCATTTTCGAGCCTTTGTAATTTTGCGTCATTCTTCTTAGCGAAAACTCTTGTTAATATGTCCCACGCTTCTTTCGGCGTTTGGGCATCTTTGATTCGCTGTAGAAATTCATCCTCCACAGCTACGGTTAAAGCGTACATGGCTTTGCCTGCCTTAACCTTCCATTTCTTTAAGATCTCAGGGTCAGCTACTTGTTTTTGAGGTGTAGCATCTGGTCGTGCCGGTGTTGAGGTTGAATCGTCGGAACTTGTGACTATACTTTTGGCCTCCCTTGGTGGTGTTGTATACTGCCATTTACAACATCCCATAAATCCTGTCCAAGCAGATAAAACTTTATACGAGTACTCCATGACCCATAATTATTGTTGTTGAGTTTCTGAATAGAGTTTGTAAAATCTCCCATGATTTTTACAGTGAACAGTGTCGTTTGTATGAACAGTATCGTCTGTATGAACAGTACCGTATGAACATGTTAGATATTGATTCAAGAGATGATCAGGATCTGGGCATTACTGATCAGATACTGATGCTGACGTCATCAGGAATGCACCGTCAGTATTGGACTATCAGGATTAGAAGCTGGTCAGTATTTGATGAAGATTCTCATCAGACCAGAGATCAAGGAAGATTGATATGTCGGTTCCTAATTTGTAGGAAGGCAGCTATCATACAAGATATGCATTCAGAGATATATGTAATTGATTTAGAATATCTTGTAATTGATAGTGCAACTGTGTACATTATATAAACACAGTTTAGGTTTTACATTTTGTAATCGCTTACACGAGTTATATTGTAACCTAGCAGCTCTTAAGAACATAAGAATTTCTTAAGAGAGTTTTGTAACAGTTTTATATCAGAGTTAATAAAGCTGTTATTGATTCATACTTGTGTTATTTGTTTTTAGTCGAAAATCTTATACAATTGTATTCAACCCCCTTCTACAATTGTTATTTACTGGGCAACAATTGGTATCAGAGCTAAACTGATTAATTTTAATCAGTAACGATCTTAAGATGTCGACAAGCAAGTATGAAAGCATTAAAATTCCAATTCTCAAGAGGACCGAGTATCCAACCTGGAAAGTGAAAATGTTGATGTATCTAGAAGCAACTGATCCTGACTATCTTGACAGGATCAATGATGGACCATTTCTTCCAACAAAACTAGTTGCAAGAACAGAGACTGTTGCTGAACACTATGTCATTAAGGCAAAGAATGAATGGACGACAGAAGAAAAGGTTCAAGTACTCAAAGATGCAAAGGTAAAGAATATTTTGCATAACAGTCTTGATAATGTCATGTCTAACAGGGTAATAGCATGCAAGACTGCAAAGGAAATTTGGGATACTTTGGAAACTCAATGTCAAGGTACTGAATCTATCAAAAGAAACAGAAGGGCTCTGTTAATTCAGGAGTATGAGCAATTCGATGCTAAATCTGATGAAAGCCTTACTGATATGTACGATAGATTCTTGACTTTACTGAACAATCTATCACTGGTTGGCAAAGAGTATGATCCAGAGGATTCGAATACCAAGTTTCTCAGAGCTTTAACTGAAGAGTGGGATACTCAAGCTTCAATCATAAGGCATCAATATGATTTGAAGATGCTGTCTCTTGATGAAGTCTATGGAATGCTAAGAACTCATGATCTTGAGGTTCAACAGAGGAAGAACAAGAAAAATGTCAAAGCAAAATCTGTTGCTTTGAATGTTGAATCAAAATCAAAGGGAAAAGCTGAGGAGGTTTATAACCGAAAGAGTAGAGTGGAAGAGTCAATTCCTGATGACTCATCATCAGATACTGATACTGAGTCTGATCCTGATACTGATGATGACTCTACTGATTCTGATATGATGGAAATGGTTGCTATGATAGTCAAGGGCTTCAAAAAGATGAAATTCAGAAAGGCTAGGAAGCAAGGGAAATTCCAGAAGAAAACCTTCAATGCTGACAAAGACAGGTACAAGAAGAAAGAAGGCAAAAGCAGCAAGTTTGACAAGTCAAAAATCAGATGCTATAACTGTGATGGGATGGGTCATTTTGCAACTGAGTGCAAGAAGACCAAAACCAAAGCTCTCATTTCTTCAAGCAAGGATTGGATGGACTCATCATCTGACTCTGAAGAGGAGAAAGTGAATTATGCTTTGATGGCTAAAACTGATGAGACTTCTGCTGGTGAAACCAAGGTATCTGAAGTTTTATTTGATTTTGATACTAATAATGTTTCTGAGCTAAGATCTTTCTTAAAATCTCTGCATATTAGTTTTAGGAGTCAATCTCTTGAAAATACAAGAATAAAATCTGAAATGGCAGAGGTTGTTAAGAGAAATGATCATCTAGAAGCTGAGTTAATTTTCTTGCATGAAGTTCAAGCTGAATGTGATAATGCTAAACACATGAAACTTGAAATAGAGTTTAAATGTAATGAACTTGAGAGGCAACTTAAAGATGCTAATGAAAAACTCAGAACCTGGACACATTCTGGTACAAAAACTCATGAAATCATTTCTGATAAAAACTGGAAAGAGTGTCTAGGGTATAAACCAGAAAATGAGAAAAAGGACAAAGGAAAGGTTGTTTCATCTAACCCTGGAAGAGTTATAGTTAATAACTCAACAAATCCAAAAACCTACAGATATGTTACAGACAGTACCAAAACCAAACTAAAGCCAGTTAATTATGTGTATCCAGAAATTCCCAAATCTACTTCAGAAGAGGGGTCTACTTCTACACATCATTCTGAGTCTAGAACTGTCAAAAACAAAAATGTAGGTCTTTTGTCCAAAAAGCAATTGAGGGACAGAATCTGTGAGGTAACAGATAGGAAGAGAATTCCAACTGTCAAAAGGAACAGGAATGGTAAAGTTGGAATAAACAAGGAGAATAATTATAAGTATATTCCGAATGCACCAAGAAAAGTATGTTTTAACTGTGGTAATTCTAATCATCTTGCTATTGATTGCAGGAGGAGTAAAAAGAAGCCAACTGTAGTTCCTAAGTCTGACATTAGGAATAAATCAGTATTCTATAAACCACAGAATCCTTGTTTCCATTGTGGCAGTAAATGGCATTCTATCTATACATGTGAAGAATACCATAATTTGTACTATAATTATTATGAGCCTTTGCCAAAGTTCAATAAAAGTGCAAATTTTGGAAAAGCAAAGAACTTGAATTCTAATCATGCATCTGTCAAAATAAAGACTAATTCTGATGAAGTTAATTCTGATAAAAATGTCTTTACAAGAAAATCTTCTACTGATAAAGATGTTAAATTGCATGAAAAGAGAACCCAACAAGTGTGGGTTCTTAAAAATTCTAACTGAGTTCTTTGTGATTCTGATTGCAGGGTAAAAAGAAAAATGTGTTAGTCATGGATAGTGGATGTTCTGTGCACATGACTGGAGACAAAACCTTGCTATCAGAATTTGAGGAAAAGGCTGGCCCAACTGTGTCTTATGGGGATGGCAACATTGGACAAACTTTGGGATATGGCAGCATTGTAATTGGAAATGTCATCATTGAAAAAGTAGCTCTGGTGAAAGGACTAAAGCACAATCTGTTGAGTGTTAGTCAGATCACAGACAGAGGTTATCGTGTCAACTTTAATGATACTCATTTTGAAGTAATCAGCAAATCTACAGGAAAGATTGCATTAACAGGTCAAAGACATGGTAACATTTATGAAGCCAACATTCACTCTAATACTGAAAATCCATCTACATGCCTCATCAGTAAAGCATCTGTAGATGAAAGTTGGAATTGGCATAAGAAGCTTTCTCATCTCAACTTCAACAATATAAATGAGTTGGTTAAGAAAGACTTGGTAAGAGGATTACCAAAGGCTCTATATACTCCTGATGGACTCTGTGATGCTTGTCAGAAGGCTAAACAGAGAAGGACATCATTCAAGAGCAAATCTGAATCCTCAATTGATGAACCATATCACATGCTACACCTCGACTTGTTTGGACCAGTGAATATAATGTCCATCAGTAAGAAGAGGTATACTCTAGTCATTGTTGATGAATATACTAGATTTACCTGGGTTTATTTTCTTCACAGAAAAGATGAAACTGCTGAAATACTGCTGGACCATGTTAGACTTATTGAAACTGGTACGGAATACAAAGTCAAGATTCTGAGAAGTGATAATGGGACTGAATTCAAGAATTCAGCAATGGAAGAGTTCTGCAAATACAAAGGAATAGTTCAACAATTCTCTGCTCCTGGCACTCCTCAGCAAAATGGAGTAGTTGAAAGAAAGAACAGAACTCTTATTGAAGCTGGTAGAACTATGTTGGAAGAAGCTAAACTACCTACATATTTCTGGGCAGAAGCAATCAACACAGCTTGTTACACTCAAAATATTACACTAATCAACAGACATGGTGTAACTCCTTATCAGATGATTAAGGAAAAGAAGCCAAGTTTGAAGCATCTACATGTGTTTGGCTGCAAGTGCTTTGTTCTAAGACCTCATCCAGAACAGCTAGGAAAATTTGAGACAAAAGCTGATGAGGCCATCTTTATTGGCTATTCAACAACAAGAGCCTTTAAAGTCTATAATCTAAGAACAAAGACAGTCATGGAGTCTATTAATGTATCTTTTGATGATAGAAAGTTAACAGGAATACAAGAAGACTCTCATGACAGTTTGACTTTTGCAAATGAAGCTACCAACAATCCTGATGAAGTCACGGCAGATACTGATACTCTGTCAGATCCTGACGATCGATCAATTCCTGATCAAACACCTGTTACTGATGATGACTCAAATAATGCAAATGTTGAGGGGGAGCAAGAGCGAGACATCACTAGTGATGATTCAACTCAAACATCAAGTAGAGATTCATCGGAAACAGACTCAAGTGACAATCAAGATAGTACATCAGAAGAAGATAGCACTATCTCAGGGGGAGCTTCTAGCAACTCTAGTTCTTTTGAAGAAAACACCAATCCAGGGGGAGCATCCAGTTCAAGAAATGACTTACCATCAGCAAGGAAATGGACAAAAAGTCATACTCCTGATTTAATCATTGGGAATCCTGAAGCAGGTGTTAAGACAAGAAGTGCAACTCAAAATGAATGTTTATATAATAACTTTCTGTCAAAGGAGGAGCCCAAGAAAGTTGAAGATGCACTTAAGGATGCTGATTGGGTGACAGCTATGCAAGAAGAACTGAATGAGTTTGAAAGAAATGAAGTCTGGAAACTAGTACCAAGACCCAAAGGAAGGTCTATTGTAGGTACAAAGTGGGTATTCAGAAATAAGACTGATTCAGATGGCACAATTGTGAGAAATAAAGCAAGACTAGTAGCAAAGGGGTATTCTTAACAGGAAGGAATAGATTATGATGAGACTTTTGCTCCTGTTGCAAGACTGGAGGCCATCAGAATTTTTCTGGCATATGCAGCCCACAAGAAATTTAAAGTATTCCAGATGGACGTAAAAAGTGCTTTTCTCAATGGAGAACTGGAAGAGGAGGTATATGTTGAACAACCTCCTGGATTTATTGATCCCAAACATCCAGATCATGTCTATAGACTGGATAAAGCACTTTATGGACTAAAGCAAGCTCCAAGAGCATGGTATGAAACCTTAGCTCAATTCTTACTAGAAAGTGGATTCAACAGAGGTACAATTGATAAAACCTTATTTTACTTGAATCATGGTAAGGATTTGCTGTTAGTTCAAATATATGTTGATGATATCATTTTTGGGTCAACTAATACTAAGCTGTGTGAGAAGTTTTCAAAGCTAATGCAGTCGAGATATCAAATGAGCATGATGGGTGAAATGAGCTATTTCTTAGGTCTTCAAGTTAAACAGACTGATGAAGGGATTTTTATCAATCAGTCAAAATACACAAAGAATTTACTAAAAAGGTTTAACATGCAAGACAGCTCTACAGCTTCCACTCCTATAGCTACAGCTACAAAGCTTGATCCTGATCAAGGAACTGAAGTAGATGTAACCAACTATAGAGGGATGATTGGCTCACTCTTATATCTAACTGCTAGCAGACCTGATATCATGTATGCAACCTGTCTATGTGCAAGATTTCAAGCAAATCCTAGAGAACCGCATCTCATTGCAGTAAAAAGGATTTTCAGATATCTAAAGGGTACATCTTCTCTTGGCCTTTGGTATGCCAGAGAATCAGACTTTAGTTTGTGTGGCTATTCAGATGCTGATTTTGCTGGATGCAAAATAGACAGGAAAAGTACTTCAGGCAGTTGTCAGTTTCTTGGAGGAAGACTAGTTTCTTGGTTCAGTAAGAAGCAAAAGTCTATCTCCACATCAACTGCAGAAGCTGAGTACATTGCTGCTGGAAGCTGTTGTGCTCAGATCATGTGGATGAGAAATCAGCTAATGGACTATGGTTTGTCATTTTCAAAAATACCTATTTATTGTGATAACCAAAGTGCTATTGCTATGACAGGAAATCCAGTTCAACACTCTCTTACAAAGCACATCAGCATCAGGTATCACTTCATAAGAGAACAAGTACTGGAAGGAACAATTGAACTTCATTTTGTTCCTACTGATCAACAGTTAGCTTATATATTCACCAAGCCACTACCTGAGGCTACTTTTACAAAGTTGGTGAATGAACTTGGAATGGTAAACTATGGCAGTTCCTGAGAAAAAGAGGTCATCAGATACTGACAACTTGCAAATACTGATGGAAAGTCAATCCTGACAGTGGTCAACGTCGAATCCTGATGCAACGATTCGATAATCAGTATTTTGTCAGAATCTAACTGTCTTCATTTTATCTCAATTTCCTGATTGAAGCTATGTTTAATGTTATTGAATTCCTAATAATGTGATCACTTTAATTAGTCCTCATATTTATTTTCAGATAACATGTTAAATCAGGAAAAACACTGAATAGAACATAAAAACAAGATTTTTTCATTGATAATAAGAAAGAGTTTACATTCAAAGATTACATCTTTTGTGTTCTCTATCTACTAATCTATTCAACAGAAAATAAGAGACCAATCCACTCCATTGTTAATAGCCATCCCAGATCCCATCTTTGCCACTTTGTTTGGGTGGAAGTTGAAAGGGATAAGGTTATTTTTGCTGACATATTCATTAACAATGGTTGATGGAGTTGGATGAGGATGCCTTAGATGAAAGCCATGCGAATGCTGTTTGGAGAGCAGCATCAATGTCGATCACTTTTGCAGGTTTTTCCTTCTCGATTTCTTCGAGACCTGCATCCATCTGCAACCAGAGAGTCTCCAGTTGTCTTTCCCAGTCGAAAGCATCAAACTCTTCACGAGTATAACTAAATATATCTCTTTTATCTAAGAGATGGAGGTTTTTCTCAATGATGGTAAGGTTCGACATTGCTAAAACTTTTGATGAGAAAGGTTTTTCTTAACAGGAGAGAATGAAGCATTAAAGAAATAAGTGGACAAGTCTCTAAGATTAAATAGAGAAGGGTGGAACGAGAATATGAAACGATTCATATTACTGGTGCAAGTACCAGGTATTATTCGATTGTGATGTTTTAAATTCCTTTATTTAAAACAAAATTACCATGTTTTATTTTGGTCACAATTTTATTTTCCGAATAACATGTAGCGCGTGTGCACACTCGATGCTTACACACAGTTAAATATGTAAGTCACGACGCGTGTAATCCTCACCACTCTCTCACGTAATTTGGTCCATTACTTTAGCCTAAACGAATGATTTACTGACACCTGTTTTTGAGAAGTTACAAGTATTGTCCAAAATCAATTAAGTTTACTAATTGATTTAGTTTTCTCAAACTATCAGTAAAGCATCGTCTCTCCTTGTCTTTACACTATCAAACCCTAATTTCAAAATTAACACATCTTTTGTGGTTGAAATTGCAATGGAGAACTTATTCATGAACAGCAAGGTGGTAATCAATGGAGTTACGTTTAATACTAATAACTTCACTGCAGTTCTAGATCATCAGGACTTGCCAAGTGATTTCCACATTATTCAGGACTTTTTGGCCTCAAGCCCAATCAATTATGCACTAACACAACCTGCCAAGATATCTTTTAAGTCTGTTATGCAGGTGTGGAACACAAGTGTTTTTCATGAAAAGTCATCCATCAGAAAATCCTCAGATGAGCTTTGAATATGACAATGTTACATACTATGTGACACCTGAGATTGTCAATGCAGCCCTACATTTACCATCAACAATTGGTAACCCTGTGTTCAAAGTTACTGATGCAAAACTTCTTGAGTATGTTGTAAGCTTGGGTTACAATGGAACACCAAAGAAGTTTGGAGAGCTCTACAGGACAAAGCTCAAGAAGGAATGGAATTTCTTCTTTGACACAATCAGCAGATGTTTCTTGAATAAAGTATCAAACTTTGATGCCTTACCCACAGGTTCAGCCAAAATTGGGTACTCTCTAATTCATGATCTCTCATTTGATTATGGTTCTTTTATACTGAAGGCATTAAGTGAAAGAAAGGCAGATAAATGTGGTTATGTTTGCTTTCTTAGATTCTTTCAATTAATATTTTCTCACTTATGTCCTCATGCTATTTTTGAGAATGATACAATTTTGCCGATATGTAAAATCTCAGATAACAATATAAAGAGTCTAATCAATTCTGATAAGGCAAATAAGTTTGTGGGATCTCCATACATTCCTGATGAAGTATGGTCTCTTTTAAGAAAGAGAATGCCTATTCAATATGGCCCAGCAACTGGTGCTATGGAACAGGACCTTACACATCCTATTCCTGACACAAGCACACAACCCAAACACTTACCTAAACAGTTAACCACCTCTGGTGTCTCACAAAAGGCATCAGTTGTAAAATCAAAGAAATCAGCTAGATCTGATGTGTCTAAGAGGCAATCAGGGTCAAAGGATTTCTCCACTCCAACTCATTCTCAAATGAAGTCACAAGGGGGTGGACAAAGAGTTGTTGAAACATCTGTTTTGGATAAAGGAGCAGGAGTGAAAAGGAAAGTTGTTCAAGGAGCTATTTCTGATTCTGATGATGATTCAATGCCTATATCAGTCTTGTTGAAAAAGAAGGAGATTAATGTTGTTGATACAAGAGAAGTGGCTGTCTCTGAAAAGCCAAAGAAAAGAAGAAGATTAATCATCAAAGGCAAATTTGTTGATCATACAGAATTTCTGAATCTTACTGATGATATGAAAGGCAATCCTGATGTCGTTAATCAGGATGAATCATCAGTTCCTGACGCTACTGCTAATCCTGACATCTCTACTCCAAATAATTCACCTGTGAAGACTGTTGAGATTTCTGATTCTCCAGCATCTGCATCTCCAAAGAGAAGAATTATTGAGATGTCCGTTGATGAAGTAAATGCTATTGCTGCTCAGCTGGGTGTTAAACCTTCACCTCTTGAAGTAAAAACTGCTGAGGCAAATGTTTTTCACAGACAAAAGAAACAGAGGACTACAGTGTCATCTCTGAAAGGATCCAGCCCACAAGAACCTGAACTTCAAAGGAGTTCAGAAGCTATTGCAGATCCAGTCACACAAGAACCACCTACTCAAAGGGAAGGTGCAGACAAGAATATTCCTGCTCCACAAGAACCATCTTCTCAAACTGAAGATGCTGGCACACTCACATCAGCAGGGGAGTTTCCTGACAATGCTCAAGGAGCTTCTGAAATTGAAATTGAACTTGCTAGAAGTCTGGCAGAAAAAGCTGCTCATGATTTGCACATTGCTGAATGTGACAGAGTGATTGCTGACACTGCATTTGAGGGAAGTACACAAGAACCTTTGACTCAAAGTGTTGAAGAAGCTTCAAAACCTCAGACTACACAAGAACCATCAGTAGCAAATACTGATGCAAGTCATGCTATAGTTGCAGTGGTCAATCCTGATGAAAGTACTACTGATTCACTTATTCCATTGCTTATTGAGCCAATTTCAGCACGGCCAATGGATTCGTTAACTACTTCATCAGGTAACATCTCTTTATCTACTTCATTTACTACTGATAGTATGATTACAGATAGACCTGATAACAGGGATACCTCTATTTGTATGACTTCAGACAACTCTTCTCAGCCACCTCTTATTTCTTCACAATTAATGAGCCAGAACCTTTCTTGTGAGATTGAGAGTGAACATTTAGAGAAAAAGAAGAGTGATGAGAGGCAGTCTCCTGAACTGGCAAAAGGAGAGGTAGAAAAGAGTGAGAAGTTATTAACTTCTAGTGAGGTAGAAGTTGCTATTGAAAGCAACTTAGGTAACATTGTGAGAAGTGATGAGATCACTTTAAAAGAAAAGAGAGATTTAGGACATGTTACTAATTTGTCTGCAGGTTGTATCTACTGGTGTTTTGAAACTGAAAGGTATTATGCTTCCTGATGATGATGTTGAACATAATCTTCCTGAGGCTGGTGGTGGCTCAGATGATGATGATGATCATGCTGATCTTGAAACAAGGCAAATGCAGGCGGCTATAAAAGCAAGTCTCAAATCTACTTATGGGTCTTCAAGTAGATACATGCAGTCAATGACTCAAGAAGAATTCAGAGGGGAGTATAGTTCACTTTTTCCTTCTGATACTCGAGCTGCAAGGGGACATGAATGGGATACAGAATGGAATAAACCTACTGCTGAGATGAATTTTCAAACTGCTCTGTTTCATTCTGGTCATATTGCTACGCGGATGCCGACACCTGAACTAAAGGCTCTTCTCAAAACCAATGCTCTTCTAGCAAAGGGATTGAGGAGTGAGATTGATTCAATGAAGGCTGCAACAGAAAAATTTCAAGCGGGTATTCAAACATCTGTTTCCATATCTGCTACTGCTTCTCAAGCACGCCTTCTTGCAGATGATATTAAAGCTCTTGACAGGAGATTGGATTCTAGAATGAATGTCTTGGAATCTAAAGTTAATACTATCGATGAAACCCTCAAGCTTATATTGTCGTTCTTCATTCAGGACGATACTGATGTCAAAAAGGGGGAGAAGATAGTCAAAACAAAATGTTCACCTGATCCAGTTGTACAAAAGGATGATAATTCTGGAAATGATGGTGGTACTGAGTCACATCAGAAAATTGAAACCTCTGATGCTGCTTTACTGATAAAGAAAACGAATACTCAAACTAAGCAGTTAACTCATGTTTCTGAATCTGGAAAGAAGACAGTGACAACTGGTCAAACTCTGTCAACCATTCCTGAAGATGATGTGTATGTGGAACAGGATGAAGATGCTGCTAATCTGTTTCATGAACTTGACACTGGGGATGGTCGTGTTCTTAAATTATTTCATAAAGACAAAAGAGTTCAACAGTATCATGCTGAGAAAGCACTTGTCTTATCTACTGAAGAAAATCCAAACATGACTACTGATGAATTCTTAGAAGAACAGAACAGGATCCTTGAAGAGCTTGCAAAACAGAATAAAACTCTTGCTGCAAGAAGAGGAAGAGGCAGAGGAGGAAGATACAGAAATAGGGGAAGATCATCTGCTCAAACTAGTTCAAGGCAAACAAGATCTAGTGGAATCAAACTGAAAGATGTTTCTGAAAGTGAAAAGAAGAAAACTCCACTATCTCTTGCATCAACTCCAGACAACAGATTCAATGCTCCTGAAGAATTTGTAGAAGAGATATTGCCTTTGAAAAGGAAGAGTAAGGCAGCTGCTCAATCTACTGTATTTAATGAGAAGTCAGTCGTTGTTTCTGATTCTGAAATCTTAAAAGAACTTAAGATTATGATTATTAAGGTTGTGGTTGAATTTCACAATGTGGAAGTTTTTGAAGATACATTGGTGTATGAACAAGAAAACTTCAGAAGATTTGAAAGAGAAAGTGAAGTCAGTGCTAAAGCCACAAAAGCAGAAAAGATAACAACCAGAGATTATTTAAGAAATGTTCATAGATCAGACAGGAAGTTATGGTATGATAGAGATAGATCTGTTCCTGAACATCAGCAGGATTATCCAACTAATGAGAAGAAGAAGAGTAAGAAGAAGGAGGTGGATAAGGTTGATTATAGGAAACCAGTTGTATTCATATCAGCTGGATTGATAAAAGAGTCTTCTTTGATCAATGAATTTCTGATTGTTAAAACAGAGTCTACTACCTTTATTGCTGAAAATCCACCAAAATGGGTAAGTATGCAATCTGGCTTGAAAGGATGGGAACCTGGCACAAGAGGAGGAATTGGATATAGTCATGCACTGGTTATTTTCATTGCACAAACTGATCAATATGCTCTAGTTGACAAGATTGGGGATGAGTTAACTGTAGATCATCTTTGGAAACTTGAAGCTGTTGCTATTATTGCTGACTGTCATGCTGATGCAAAGAAAATAGAGAAGCTGGTGTACTTCATGAAAGATGGAAGTGTGAAGAAGATTCCTATTCATGAATTGTTGTGTACATCTGCAAAAGAACTGAAATATGTTCTGTATCTTCTCAGAAGTAAAAGAATAAATGTTCGTGAAAGAGAAGTTTATCAAAATTGGTGTGTCATGATTTACTGGAAGATTAGACAGAGATTCATGGATGGAGGAACAAGGTATGATGGCAATTATATTCCTATGTACTTAAATTTAAGAGATAGAGAGGTTGAAATGAAGAAAGGTACAGCTGTTAAAGAAATGTATCTAGGTATGGAACAACTGTCTCTAAATCCGGATGGAAAGGAAATTGCTTATGTGTTGCTAGGTGACTTAGATCTTCCGAGAAACTCAATTAAGAACATCAGGGCAGCTATTTATCAGATTAATGAGGAAGATGAAGAGCTCAAAAATCTGAAGAAGAAACTGATTCAAATTCTTGAAAGCAAGGAAGAAGAATTGTTATCTGAATTCTTGAGACTGAATCTGTTCTATCAAAGAATTTCTGAAACTGTTCCTGATGATTTTTAGAAGGTATTTTGTTTTGAGTTTTTGACATCTTGAATCAAGGAATTTGTGCTTTGTTTTATAAAGAACAAATTGGGGGAGATTGTTAGATATTGATTCAAGAGATGATCAGGATCTGGGCATTACTGATCAGATACTGATGCTGACGTCATCAGGAATGCACCGTCAGTATTGGACTATCAGGATTAGAAGCTGGTCAGTATTTGATGAAGATTCTCATCAGACCAGAGATCAAGGAAGATTGATATGTCGGTTCCTAATTTGTAGGAAGGCAGCTATCATACAAGATATGCATTCAGAGATATATGTAATTGATTTAGAATATCTTGTAATTGATAGTGCAACTGTGTACATTATATAAACACAGTTTAGGTTTTACATTTTGTAATCGCTTACACGAGTTATATTGTAACCTAGCAGCTCTTAAGAACATAAGAATTTCTTAAGAGAGTTTTGTAACAGTTTTATATCAGAGTTAATAAAGCTGTTATTGATTCATACTTGTGTTATTTGTTTTTAGTCGAAAATCTTATACAATTGTATTCAACCCCCTTCTACAATTGTTATTTACTGGGCAACAGAACAGTACTTCGTCTTCTACGGCGTGAACAGCGTCTGCCGGAATAGTAACTTGCCGGAAAATTTGCAAAATTTTCAGAAATTAACTACCAAGCTCTGATACCAAATGTTGGAAAACAACTCTTGTGTTTCTCTTTAGAAAACAACTCTTGTGTTTCTCTCTTTTATTTCTCTTAGTATGTTACAACTCTTCTTGGTTGTACATTTATAAATGAAACAAAGCATCTTATTTATAGGCTGCAGATTTACCATGTTAAATCATGGCATACCTCATTACATAATAAATATAGCCTACCATATTGGAATATGGAGCAAAGACTAGCTTCCTTATTTGAATATTGAACTAATTTCCTTATTTGACCATTGAACTTCTAGAGAGTTTGATTATTCTAACAATTCCCGTGTTTACAATGAGCTTTGTTCTCATGTTTGTCCTGTGTGCCCTTGTGTTGCTACAATCCCTTTTCAAGATTGAAACCTCCAGATTCGCTTTTCTATTCCAAGGCAATTCACGTGGTACACTCCATTTAACTTACTTCATTGTCAGATTATGGATGAATCCAAAAGGCGAGATCGCCGGAATTCGGTTGGGTTACTACAGGAGATTACTGAGCTCGAAAATAGTATACGTCATGTTTCTGACTTATTAGACTATATATGCTAGTTTTCCTATAACAGATGAACATAAGGAAGAAGCAAAAGAGGGGGTTAAATGTACAACGTGAATAGAATGTAAATAACAGATGAACAGGATTAAGTTTGTTTATCTATTTCGATCAGGCAAGTGCTGTTTATTTACATTTAGATTATGTTACTTCATATATATAATGGGCCAAGATACATCCATGACTAGGAAGATAAAAATAAAATTAGAGTAACTAATAAGTCGATTGGCTTTGGCATGAATCCAATGCTTTGATAACAAACAACATATATCAAGTCCAAAAGGTGGATATGAATGAAGCATTCCTTCAATTTTTTATATAGGTGATTATAAATGGAATGGGGGAAGGAATGAAAATATGAACAAACACACATAATATACTACAAATCTTACACTATTCTAAAACGAAGAACAAGCTAAGACGAGTGTCACTCCATGCAAGCAACCGCACTTCACTTTTAATTATCAAATCTTTCTGCTTGTGCAAGCAACCACACTTCACTTTTAATTATCACCCTTTTTTATTTAGCCTACAATCTACATACACCTCTCCTTCCTCTCTCTGTCTCAATTTTATATCCTTTTTGTCTCAATTTTAGTTGTAGTAGGTTATGTCCCTTTCATTTGTTTGATCCTCTTTGCTTGATTTACAATTTGTCACAATATTTGTCAATTTTTTTATATGCTTAGATTAATTGCAGGAACTTAAGTGAAGAAGATGATGTTATTCAAGTGCTGATTTTTCCATTTTGTATAATCTTCTTAAGGTATATATGTGTCACTTTTTCTCCCTCTGCATTAATTTTCAAGATTTTCTTGGGTTCTTTATAAGAATCTCATCAGTACACTATATAAATCTCAGTGTTTATGCATAATGTTAAGTAAAGATCTTATTTTTTTCTTTGGAATCTTTGTGTTTAGGATATTAGATATGTTTATTAGATCAAATGTGTCATTCTAATCCTGCCCTTTCTTTGTGTAGATATAAATGGTCATTTGATTGGATTTTTACCTACTAATCAGTGAGCAAAAATGGAACTGAAGTCCATTTTCTTGGCAGTTTTCTTGTTTGTTGCATCTTTTTTGTTGGTAGTAACTAGTGAACCCTTTGGAGATAAAAAGGCTTTACTTGATTTTGCTCGAAAGTTGTCCCATTCCCACCCTCTGAATTGGAATGCAAAGTCTTGTGCTTGTAGAAATTGGACTGGAGTAACATGTTGATATGTCAAATTATACCTAACCGCAAGCGCACGGTGTCTATTGCTAGTACAGATGGCAAGCGGGTCGAATCCACAAGGAGACAGGTTCTACTAATTCTTTTTCAGTTATCGCTAATTGTTTCAAGGGTCAAACGATTATTGAAGAATTATTAATTAACTAATTAAACTAGATTAACACTAATTAAACAGATGATAAACAAATTATTTAAAACCTAGGGCAATCAGGTCCACCATGCTTACACAATTGGCTCTTAAGTTAAAGCAATCAGTGTGATCCTATAACTAGAGTATGTTAATTTCTTTCAAGCATTAACACTCTCGAAACATTCAACACAATTAACCACTTTTAGTAATTCAATCAATCATGTAATTAGAGTCAAGTTAATCTCTTCCAAGAATTAACGCTCTCAGAAATCCAATGATGCTTCCGCACTCAAATTCAATTCTGCTAATCGTATGTGTGCCTCTAGTAAGTAAATCTCTCGATCCATACCCCTATTTGCATATAATTAATCCATGATATTGGCCAATTACACAAATTAATGATTAAAACATATCAATCAGAATTAACCATAACCAATCAAACCACTATGAAAATCATGCCAATATTAGTGCAAACATGGCTTCCCTTTAAACCCTAGAAATAACTACTCGCTAATAATTAAACAAGTAAAACAACTAGTAAAACAAGAAAACATAATTAAACTAATAAGAACAAAGAAAAGATTAAGAGAACAAAACCTTCAAACTTCAATGTTGTCACCCAAAAGAAGAGTCATGGTGTTTCTCTACATATCCAACTAATAATACTAATCTACTCTAAACTATATTATCTGATCTAATATTACCTCCCTAATAATGTTACATCCTCAATAATTTGTCCCAAGATGTGTTTATATAGCCTCTTGATTTAGCCTCCAAGCAATTGCATTCTTAGAGTTGGAATAGAAGATGGCAAGTTTCCCACTTCAAATTGAATTTCTAGAAGCTGCTGGATTTTCTTGTAAAATTCGTAACTTATTTTTCTCCTCTGTTTCTGGGCTCTTCCAACTGGATTTTGCTTACTGGACCACCTCTGAATTAAAGATAATTCCACAAGCTTCGCGTGGACAGTAAGATCGTCAAATTCTGACTTCTGGAACTCAAGATATGGCCCAAACAGTGCAGGCAGCCCGTGTAGCCCAATAATACGAATTTTCTCCTATTTTATCTCCAAAATAGCTCTTTTTGCTCCAAATCCTTCCAAGTCATGAATTCTTTATTTCCTACAATAAAACAATCAAATCTATTAAATAAAAATCCAAATCAATGCAAAACACAATAAATATGAGAATAAAATCATCTAAAATATATATAAAAATATACTCTATCAAACATCCCCACGCTAAGCATTTGCACGTCCTCAGGCAAATAAGTGAAATAAAAACTAAGTCCTAACAAACATCACTTTCGTAGATGACACGATTGCATTGAGCATATGCAACAAGCCGTTAAACCCCTAGTCAGCCTTAGTAGGACGAGTGTTGTCTCGTGAGGGTTTATAGTGAATATACCCACAAAATTCATCTAACCATGCAAAAGATCAATGCTAACATAACACCACACACACAAGTCCTCTCATGCCACATCAACTTAAGAATCAAAGTAAACATACGATGTCTTGGTGTCGAAAGTGCAAGTATTCACGTAGTCTACTCAACCAACATGCAGAAGGTCATAAAAATTCATGTCAAGTGTAAAAATCGTTGGTAATCATGCTAAGCCCACAAGAAACACATCTTTGAGTCTAAACCCGGGATCTCCTATGCCAAAATAAGTAATAACTCACCTTTCACTCAAAAACGAATATTCACTCAAGAACAAGGTTAAGTGTATCACTCCATTCCAACAAAATCATAAACACAACTTGACACTCGTAATCAATCTCACTCTTAACACAACATACATCACTGATGACAATCAAAAGGTCTTTATTCGGGTTGTAGCGTGGGCTAGGGACCAGGTATGTCAAGTAAAGCTAAAACAGGTTAAATGTCAAAAGCTAGTACCCAACAATATAAATAATTCCATTCCCATTCCATCTTCCCCACACTTAAGATTTTCAATACCCCTTTTATAAATAACTTGACTAGTCGAATTAAAAAGGATCATACAAACATAAGAATGCTCTCAAATTTATTCTTTTTTTTTTCTTTTTTTTTCTATTTTTTTCTGTTTTTTTTTCTTCTTTTGAGAGCTAAGGAATAAACACAATGATCCATAGATATTTTTATGAATTTCGACTAGCAAGCATCAACCAAAATCAATATTCCCCAAAAGTATGATCATCAATAAAACCCCCCCTTTTATGAACACCTTATTACTCCCTTAAGCACGATACTAGCCTTTGACAATTTGGGTTCAAAATTACGGTAAGGCCAATAGAATAAAAAGGATAATGGCAAGTAATGTAGTGTGTCACCGAAAGAATATGATTAGGCTCAAAGGGTTAACTAATTGATCATGTTTAAAAGGTGTGGAAATATGGGAAATACGAGGTCAAACCTAAGTGCCTTTATCATCTCATCATCAAGTAATGTCATGCATTTCAAGAAAAATCTCAAGTAAGTGCTAGCAATGTAAACAACATATGGACACTCAAGCAAACGAAAAATCATGCAAAAGATATGCATATAGGCTCAAAACTCACTTGGTGTGACAAAACATAATCAATCCCAAGTAACAAGACTCTCTAACGCACCTACTTGTACTCAAAGCATGTAAACCAAGTCATCTTGCACATATTCATGTCATTCTAATCACTTACAGCATCCAATTAAGTCTACCAGCTTCAACTTGCTAGTGAAAGTGTGTGCACAAGAACAAAGCACGTCTTTTCTCATACAAAAGCGTCCATAAACACAAGATTCCTAAGCATGCATGGGTGTATCAAGCAAAATACAACAACTAATCAAATTGCATGGCTAGAATTATTTTTGGTATTTTTAATTTTTTAAATTTTTTTGGATTTTTTTTAAAATTCTCTAACATTAAGAATTTAGAACCCTTCCCCACACTTAAGCGGTTCATTGTCCCCAATGAACTAATGTACAAGATACAAAACTACAACTAAAAACAAAATAAAACTACACTAAAAAGAAAAGAAAGAAAACTCCCCTGGAATCAAGATGTCAGGTGTGAAAACCACCCCTCAGTCGCTTAGGAGCCACCCACTCACCACCAACAACCACCAAGAAATATCCTTCCTATACTAATGCGTGGGTTGCCTCCCACGAAGCGCTTATTTAGAGTCATTAGCTTGACCTCCTCAAAAATACTCCGGTAAAGGCGTAATATCCACTTTCTCGATCATAAACTCGTCACCACAAAAAGTATCAAGATTGTTAGTGATTATCTTTATCCTGCAGAAAGTCTCCAAACAAGCATCAGTAAAATAAAATATGTCATTAATAAGCAATAGAGAGAGTGCTTGTGCAGTTTTGGAAAACTTTGTGATAAAACAGCGATAA
The DNA here is from genome assembly GCA_037693485.1 of Kitagawia praeruptora. Taxonomy (NCBI): domain Eukaryota; kingdom Viridiplantae; phylum Streptophyta; class Magnoliopsida; order Apiales; family Apiaceae; genus Kitagawia; species Kitagawia praeruptora. The sequence goes on along the minus strand of CM075344.1, from coordinate 154,888,749 downwards.
AATTCAACACCACGAAAATATTGAACTCCATTGACATAAGGTGGAGGTTCTGGTGGTGGCTTTTTTTCACTCCTCACTTTCACTGGAGTCATTCGGACATCTTGGCTTATCACATCATTGGCTAATAAGACACTTCCATCTTCTCCCTCTTCTCGAGCTTGAAACGTAGGAGCCACTTTGTATGGATCCTCAACCAGAATTTGAGAAATATCATCTTGGACAATATTTGTTATCACATCAACCTTGAAATAAGTAGTCTTGAGCAAAGAAGCCTTGTAAGTAGAGGCTAGATCGAGAGCAAATTTATCAATACATGGTAGCTTAGGCACAGGTTGTGGAAGAGAAATAACAACTATCTCTGTATTGCTTTCCTTTATAGCCTCATCATCAGTCACATTGTTCTCGGTAGCAGCAACATCATTGATCTCGTCATCGGTGGCATGCTCCTTCTCTTTATCAATGGCCTCATCATCAACATACATGGAGAAACTATCATATTCCTGATCGCTTGTGAGATTGATAGCAGTCAGGTCCTCTTCGGATCGGATAGATGATGATGAATAGTCGAGCTGCCCTGTAGTAGAAGAGTTAACCAACTTTGCAATTTGAGATTCAATCGCCAAACTTTGAGTTTCTAATTCTTTGATCGCCTCGGCTTGTTCTTCAGAACTCTTTAGCAGTTTATTCAAGATATCCCACATCTCATTTGTCTGATCAGCTTGCACATCTACACTGGGTTGAGAAACATGTAGATTTTCTTGTAGAGGAGGATATTGATATTCTTGCTGTGGCGGCTGCTCATATGACTGATAATATTGTTGCTCAAACTGTTGATGATTATGATATGAAAAATTTTGAGCACCATTGTCCTGGTAGTAGAAATCTGGTTGATTCATGCATTCTTGATCAAAAGTGTTTGAATACTGATTGTACCCATATCCTTCTTCAAAAGAATTCATTTGTCCGCACTGAGCACTCTGAGAATTATAGACATTGTAAGAGCATTCAAAACCATAGTGACCCTGCACACCGCAAATTTGACAGAAGTTGTAAGTTTTAGGGGCCACTTGTGACATCTCATTGATACTTATTGGACGCATAGTGGGCTCTGTAGTCTTCGACATGGCAATCTCTCGAGTATGTGCCTCTACTAGGGAAGATAAAAGTGCAAAAGTATCAACTTCACCCATTGCAAACCTGTAGACACTCAACAAAGCCAAGAAAATGCAGTAAAATTTGCCTCAATCGGAACAAAGGTTCCAACGAGACAATGGAAACAATCTAAACAACTAAATTAAAATCAACAGAAACTCGCTGTCTCCCCGGCAGCGGCGCCAAAAAACTTGATATGTCAAATTATACCTAACCGCAAGCGCACGGTGTCTATTGCTAGTACAGATGACAAGCGGGTCGAATCCACAAGGAGACAGGTTCTACTAATTCCTTTTCAGTTATCGCTAATTGTTTCAAGGGTCAAACGATTATTGAAGAATTATTAATTAACTAATTAAACTAGATTAACACTAATTAAACAGATGATAAACAAATTATTTAAAACCTAGGGCAATCAGGTCCACCATGCTTACACAATTGGCTCTTAAGCTAAAGCAATCAATGTGATCGTATAACTAGAGTATGTTAATCTCTTTCAAGCATTAACACTCTCGAAACATTCAACACAATTAACCACTTTTAGTAATTCAATCAATCATGTAATTAGAGTCAAGTTAATCTCTTCCAAGAATTAACGCTCTCAGAAATCCAATGATGCTTCCGCACTCAAATTCAATTCTGCTAATCGTATGTGTGCCTCTAGTAAGTAAATCTCTCGATCCATACCCCTATTTGCATATAATTAATCCATGATATTGGCCAATTACACAAATTAATGATTAAAATATATCAATCAGAATTAACCATAACCAATCAAACCACTATGAAAATCATGCCAATATTAGTGCAAACATGGCTTCCCTTTAAACCCTAGAAATAACTACTCGCTAATAATTAAACAAGTAAAACAACTAGTAAAACAAGAAAACATAATTAAACTAATAAGAACAAAGAAAAGATTAAGAGAACAAAACCTTCAAACTTCAATGTTGTCACCCAAAAGAAGAGTCATGGTGTTTCTCTACATATCCAACTAATAATACTAATCTACTCTAAACTATATTATCTGATCTAATATTACCTCCCTAATAATGTTACATCCTCAATAATTTGTCCCAAGATGTGTTTATATAGCCTCTTGATTTAGCCTCCAAGCAATTGCATTCTTAGAGTTGGAATAGAAGATGGCAAGTTTCCCACTTCAAATTGAATTTCTGGAAGCTGCTGGATTTTCTTGTAAAATTCGTAACTTATTTTTCTCCTCTGTTTCTGGGCTCTTCCAACTGGATTTTGCTTACTGGACCACCTCTGAATTAAAGATAATTCCACAAGCTTCGCGTGGACAGTAAGATCGTCAAATTCTGACTTCTGGAACTCAAGATATGGCCCAAACAGTGCAGGCAGCCCGTGTAGCCCAATAATACGAATTTTCTCCTATTTTATCTCCAAAATAGCTCTTTTTGCTCCAAATCCTTCCAAGTCATGAATTATTTATTTCCTACAATAAAACAATCAAATCTATTAAATAAAAATCCAAATCAATGCAAAACACAATAAATATGAGAATAAAATCATCTAAAATATATATAAAAATATACTCTATCACATGTATTAATCATGATAAATCTAGGATTATTACACTTAAAATTTTATGTATCAAATATATATTATCCTTGAAACCTATGTTACTCGGAATCGGGTATGGGTGTTGAACATGGGTGCAAATTCAAGTGTCAGATTCTTAAATTTAAAAAAAATTAGAATTCGTGAATATGGATCCGAAACTGGACACGGGTGCGGGGATTCGACATATAACCTTCATATATGTGAAGTTATACCTACTTTTTATAAAATTTTATAGTTGTAGATTAGTCTCTTCTGCCAATAAAGAAATAAACATAATTGTTATGTCAATTTTATAGCATAAATCAAAGCATAACATGGAAATAATGATCTATGGACATTGCTCTCTAGAAACAAGTTGTCGTGAGGTCTCATAAATCATTTTGAACTACATTGCTTGGAGTTGAAGTGTCCGGTTTTCATATGAAGGATCCGACTCAGATACCATACCCAAACCCATGTCATGTCAGGTGGACACAAATATGAGGGCAAAATTGAAGAGTCCGGATAACGTAGCTTGAAACACACCATAAGAGTAAATTATGAAACTAGTTAAAAGGCCACAACCATCCCAAAAATATCAACATACTTCATAGATGTGTTACAATTTGTATTAGAGATGTTATAGAAATATAAATGTATGCCACTGCAACCTCAAATTCAAGAGCGTAATTTGGTTGAGATATTCAATTATCTCTTCTAGTATGTAGTTTGCAATGGCATTGTGGTTAACTAGCATATAAAAACAAAAGAGGGAGATAATAAACCAAATTTAGAAATATCTGGATGCAACAAAAGATTTTGGTTTTTACAATATTCTGTACTTGTATAGTAGCAATTCAGGAAGAAGACAAAAGAAACAGTCAATCAGAAGAATTTGAATTTAGTACTTTATCCTCTGTGGGATGATATCTATTCATTGTATACAAAATTCCCGGATACTCGTATTGAAAATCGAACTCAACATTTGCAAATCTGGGATCTCTTAGAAGACAAAAGAAACAGTTAATTAGAAGAATTTGAATTTTGTACTTTATCCTCTGTGGAAATTTCATGAGTAACTAATCCCTTTATCCAAGGGTTGGGTAGTATTCGTTGGCTTATTGAGTTTGTTTGATTGTGTTAGCCACAGAGGCATGCCTGTATACATCTAATAACGAGCCTAATTGTTTGTAATTCTTTGCATTACTTACATGACCTCTTAACTAAGGGAACCTCTAGTTGTAGAGTTTCTGTTTGTTTTGTACTTGCAATAGGCATCAAATCCTAGTTGTGTAACTGTACTTATATAGTCAAGAATAATGCTTGAAAGAAGTTCCAAGGTTCATGCCTCAAGCAAGAAGATAAAGACTGTAAAATAATTACAGTTGGGATTTGAAGAAATGAAGAATTTGCCTAAGTACCAATTCGAGAAGTACATTTGTCTATTCGAGAAGTCTAGCGTTCGAGAAGTCAGAGATTCGATATCTGAGAAGACACTGTTCGATATCTCTGAATGAACTATTCGATATCTCATTCGATATCTCAAAGATTCGACATGTCTAAATGCTTTATTCGAGAACTCAAGAAGTCAACAAGTCAAGGTGGTATTCGAGTTCTCAAAGAGTCAACAAGTCAAAGTTCCATTCGATATCTCAAGGACTCTGAATGAACTATTCGATATCTCAGGGATTCGACAAGTCAAGTGTTCTATTCGACAACTCAAGGAACCCTGGAGAAAAGTACTATTCGAGAATTGATTCAATATGTCAATCATACAGTATTCGAGAACTCAGAGTTATCTAATCCTAGTTCTCGAATCAATCACTTAGCCACTTCTCGAATACATTCTTGGAGACAAAATACTGAAGAAATTGTACAAGTCAGAAACCTGCAACAAGCCAATGCACTTTATGGACCACAATCTATAACGTGCTCTGGAAAGCCTACAAGGAAGCTTGGAGAGATATAGAAGAGACAAAGAGCTAAAGAAGTGGATCTAAACAGAACTTTGTAAAGTCAAATCTGTAGCCGTTTGGATGCTTACTCAAAAAGGATAGACATACAAGAAAGTAATTTATCCTGAAACCTTGTTTGTAGTAACTGAGTTGTATTCATGTTCTATAAGAATACAATCTCACTTCTTTAGTTGATTAAGTTTTTCATACACATTGTAAGATATATCTCTCTGAGAAAAACGAAGCTGAGAATACTCCCATTTGTATTCACAGATTGTAACAACCTTTATCTAATAATATATTAGATTAAAGTGATATTGTGTCGTGTGTTGTTCTTTATCCGTACCTACACATTTGCACACACAAACACTTACCTTGCTACACAGATTCAAGAACAAGAAAAGTTCAAGAATCCATTCACCCCCCTATGTATTCTTTTGCTGTATTCAATACTCAACAAGTGGTATCAGAGCGGGCTGTTTATTCAAAAACAAAAAATGATCATGAGTTCGAATACACCAAAGACCACAGGAACGGTGAAAGTCCCTAAGTTTGACAAAGAAAACTACAACCTCTGGAAGATAAAAATAATGTTGTTCATCAAAACCTCTCATCCTTTGTATCATGAGATTCTCAAGAATGGTCCCTTTGTTCCACAACAAGAAATACCTGAAAAGATTGTTGGAACCACAACCATTCCAAGATCTTATATGGCCAAGGAACCATCTAAATGGACAGAATCAGAAAAGGAGATGGTTGCTCTTGACAGTCACCTCATGTTGCTAATTATTGATTCCATGGATATGGCAATGTTTGTAAACATTGCATCGTGTACATCTACCAAAGAAATGTGGGATCACATTGAGGTGTTATGTGAAGGGACTGATGAGGTCAAGGAAAACAAGAAACAGATATTGGTCACACATTATGAAGCTTTCATGGCACAGCCCAAGGAAAGCATCACTGAGATGTTTGAGAGATTTCACAAGCTAGTTACTGAGTTGCAGATGAATGGCAAGGTTTACAGCACCAATGAGTTGAACATGAAGTTTCTACTATCTTCACCAAACCACCTAGAACAGAGGGTCATTTCTCTAAGGGAAAGAGATTTGAACAAAATCACATATGATGTGCTCTATGGGGTTTTAAAAACTCATGAGCTTGAGTTGCTTCAGAAAAGGGCTATCCAAGCCAACCAAGGCAGAATGATAAACACATCATGTGCCTTGATTGTCAACAAATCTATTCAAGACCTAGAAGCATCTACAAGTCAGCTAAGGATAGAGGAGATAGTAGATGATGAAGAAACTGAAGCTGAGGTAAGTGAACCTGTTGAGGAGAAGGAGGAAGAAGAGTTCTATACTCTTGAAGAACTAGATGGAATGGAAAACACTTCATATGCTTTCATGGCCAGAAAATTTACAAACATCAGATTCAAGAGGAACCAACCCTTCAAACCTAAAACCCAAAACCATTCATTCAACAAAAGCAATGCACCTGTGAAAGCAAACAAGAATAAATTTAAAACCAGCCATGTGGATAGGTCATCTATAAGGTGTTATAGATGCAATGACCTAGGGCATTTTGCCAGTGAATGCAAGAAGCCTAAAAAGAAGGATAAGGAGTTTCTAGAGCTTGAAGCTAAGTATGAGGCCCTTCTGAAAAAGCAAACACAAGGTAAGGCCTACATAGCTGAAGGGAAGTGTTGGGATGATTCTGATAGTGATGGAGAAGAGCAAGAATTTTGAAACTATGCCTTGATGGCCAATTCCAAGGATGACACATCTTCATCAGACTCTCAGGTACCATCTCTCACTACCATAGACATGTCTATTTCTGAGTACAAATGCATGATTGAACAACTATTTGTTGAAATGTTTAATATTCATACTAGTATGCTGCTGCTAATGAGGAAATTGCTAAACTATCTACTAGAAATGAAATGTTAATCAGAAAGAATGAGGAACTTGAGCCAACTGCTATGCAAGTAGAAAACCTTAAGAAAGAAGTTGAATATCTGCAGAATAAGGTTCTATGTGATAGTCAAATGGAAAAGGCTCTTAGGGATGAACTAGCTGAAAATGAATTCAAACTAAAAACCTTTAAGAACTCATCTGGTCTAGTGCAATACTATTTTGAGAAAATTCAAGCAATACCCAAGGCTGCTATTAGACTTGACTATGGCACTCTTAAACAAAGGAAAGGCTATGTTGTCATTGAAGATGACATAGTTGTTCAGGAGGAAGTGCCTCATATTTTGAAAAAGACTGAGACTCTAATCTTTAAAGAATCAATATTTGAAATTGATGAGGATACCTTACTCATCAAGCAAATGTTTGAATGATGAGGATGAGGCACAATCCTGTGAACAACAAGCATCCTCTAAGTGTGAGAGTGTCAAGCCAAAAGCCAAGGAGCCAGTAGGTGATAGGTCTAGACCTAAGAATTTTGTTAAGTTTGTTTCAGCTGGGAAGAATGAATCTGAGAAGAAAGTGACTAAGAAGAAACAGAACAGAAATGGCAAGCTAGGGATTAACAAAGATAACAACTATGCTTATATGCCTAATGCCCCTAGGAAAACTTGTCAAAATTGTTTCACTACCAATCATTTAACTCATGCATGCAAGAAACCTGTTGGTAGTGTGCCCAAACCTTTCTATGATTGTTCTGTGCCTTTAAGACACAGATGTAACACCCCCAGATCCAGGGTCAGGGATCTGGTCGTTACGGTCTCAATATCCAACCACAAAACCAACATAATTTAAATTACAACCTTGTGACCCAAAACAGCAACATAAAACACACCCGTTATAGTCCCAAAGATGAAATCAGAGTAACCAACAATATTATTAATCACAAGTTTGAGTTCTTACAACCCAAAGAATTACAATTGTACAATTACATACTCTTTGCCATCCATTAATAGATACCATAATATAAATACATTTGAGGTTCAATTGCTAACAACTAGCCTACCAGTAGTTGCATCCTCAACAAAGGTAGCCAAGACCTTAGCGGTAAACCTCTGACGGTTGACACCTGCGTGCGCCTTGCGCGGCCATCTGATCTAGCTGTTGTTGTGATATAAATAAATAAAGCAAGGGTGAGCAATAGCCCACCAGAAATATAATTGAACAGTGATAATATATGACAGTCCAAAATATCTTTGAAACCATATGCCATGCATTAACGATGTAGTACCAATATAAGGTATGAGATGAAGTTACAAGGTAACTCAAAAATATATTTGTTTTGAATAAATATCTGCTATGCAAAAGATAAGCAAGATATTCTCAATTATCATAAAAGAGGAACTTGCAGGAAAAATATTGCAATTCCGGTTTCAACACTTTTTCACCTTGCCAACACCAACAGTGTTGCAGAAATTTCTCACTTTTAGAAGATGAACTAATACGGGAGCATTGCCGCGCCAGATGCCCTGACGTTTACGATGATCAGTCGTATGTCATGCATCTCATCCGTCGTTCTCTACATGTAGAAGGTAGCTCCGACGGAATTACTTATCTACCGCCCTCTGGAACTCCTCAGCCAACGGTGGGGCTATTGCTGGACCGGCGCCACTCGGCCACTTACGCGTCTCCTAGTTCGAATGTCATCCATGACTCTGAAACGTAAAGTTCGTTCCCCTTTTTCCCCAAGTGTAACACTTGTTGATAGGACTCCACAAAGTAGTCGTATCTAATTGGAAAGGAAAATTCACCAATATTTCCCAAGTTGATGCTTGTTAATGGATATAAACTTGTTACATCAATCATACCCCTCGAGCGTTGAGGAGGTAACCAAAAGACTCATATCGATGCTTGAAAGAATCAAGATGTGAGTGACAAGATAGTTTTAGCAAGTATAGGACCGGGCAGTCCAATAAATAACATCGCTCAAGTGAGGTCCCCTTATATACGTTTGGAAGTTGAGCGAGTATTTAAATCTTCTTTAAGATAGATTTAAATGAAATTAAAGTTTTGGGAACCTCCCCTTGATAAAATAGTCATAAAAGACTCCGAAATATTTTACATAATATCTGAAGGTGAAGGATAGCCTTCGAATAATATAAATCATTATAAAAAGAATTCAAAAGAATTTTATTAAACATTCCAAGAATGTTTATTAAATCAATAGTAATTAAGGAATATGAATAAATCATAATATTGCTCGTAAGTAATCCTCGAATGAATATATAGAATTATTTATTAAATAAGTCTCTTCTTAAATGAATATTTAAATAATATTCCTTGAATAAATAAACTTAAATAAATATTTAAAATAATATTTACTGAATAAACCAAACCTTAAATGAATATTTGAAAATAATATTCATTTAATCAATAACATTCCAAATGAATATCCAAATAATATTCATTTAGTAATCAAAACTTTAATGGAATATTCGAAGTAATATTCCTTGAGTAAATAGAACTTCCAATGAATATTTTAAAATAATATTCATTAAGTAAATCAAACCTTAAATGAATATTCGAAAGTAATATTCATTAAATAAATAAAGATCAAATGAATATTCAAGATGATATTCGATAAATAGATAAACTCAAATAAATATTTAAAATAATGATTATTAAGTAAATAAAACCTTAAATGAATATCCAAATAATATTCATTTAATAAATACTATTCTAAATGAATATCTAATTAATATTCATTTAGCAATCAATACTCTCAAGGAATATTTGAAATAATGTTCCTTAAGTAATTAGAATTTCAAAGAAATATCTTAAAGTAATATTCATTGAATAGATAAAACCTTAAATGAATATTCGAAAGTAATATTCATTTAATAAACAATATTCTAAATGGATCTTGAAATAATATTCATGAAATAATCAAACTCTAAATGAATATTCGAAATAATATTCATTTAATATTTCTCGACTGAGATAATGCTCAAATAACATTTCTCGAAAGATTTCCAAGTAAATAATACTTTATGGAAATATAATTAATGTTTAATAATAACATTCCTCAAAAGGAATACTAATCTGTCGTTGGAGTCCCTCCGGGTTTCCAAGACTACATCTATATCTCAAAATACCGACTCCCGGTCTACATTTAAAGAATGAATATCACATGCCCTTCACTAAGGGTCTTAACCAAAAATCCGGCTTATACTGATATATCGTATCTAGTCTACAAGCCAATATCAATTCAGGGAACAAGTATTGCAATATAACTTGAAAGTAGACATGCATGCTATGGCATATGTATACAACAATCATCATATATATATTATCACAACAACAGTTCCAAGTATTGGAAACTTGCCTGAGAATCGAGTGCGGGTAGGGGTAATGTGTCCCGGGTCAGCTCGACAATCTATAAACAATCAGAATATTTAAGGTTAACCACTTAACGCTTATTAAAAGGCTAAGTATAAACTCCACTTAAATCGAAACATGTTTTCGAGTTATCTCGTTACGTCTCTTTTAGTGTAACCCTTTTTACCACCGATACGATCCGACATTCGTTCGTTATCAAGACATGTCATCATGCTTATACTTGGTATATACTTAAGTCATATAAGTTCTAAGATTGGTCGTTTACGAATCAAGATTATACCTCGAGTGTTATCGCCCGTTTTCTAAGTTATAACCAAAGTCATACCTTTAAGGGGTTCGTTCGCATTTAACCTCGATTCAAACATTTTTATAAAATCGGAAAACGATCCATTCGACATGTGGTTTTCTCCCACACCTTCCTTTTTACCTCTAATATTTAATTAATAAGATTCTCCACTGATTAAACGACATTTAAGGGAATCAATTTCAATTACGAACTTTCGTTTACGGTTTCGAACCACTTTTACGAATTTAATCATAACTCCTAAACCGTGAATTGAAATGCTTCGATTCTTTCGCCAAAGGGATCTATGTTCAAAAATCTAGCAGTAGGGTTCATTATCTTACCAAGAACAGAGAGTTATGGCTACTGTCCTGTTCGGGTTCTTAGTGTTAATGAAAATCGGGCATTATGACGGCTATAAATCGAACGTTCTACTAATCGTAACACTAAAACCAAGCCACACCGGGCATCCATACAACTTATTCACATGATTTCTCATCACAAAATGTCCAAGAACATCTTACTTAACCATCATAATCAATGAACTTCTTAATCAACAAAACTAACTACATAATCATGCTTTAATCATCACCATAACCATACTAATTCAAAACTATCAAGAACATTGTTAAAACTCAAAGTCAAACTAGGGTTTCATGAGGTTTATACCTTCCTTGTAGAATGTTAAAGACCTTTCTAAGCCTTGTATAGTCCATGTCCACCCTTAACCAAGCTTAGACCATCCAAAAATTCAAGATCCAAGAATTTTGTTCTTGAAAACACTATTCACCCTCCTCTTAAATCATTTCTTTGAAAATGGAAAAAGATGAGTTTGATGCTAGGATTTTGAGGAGATCATTTTTATGAATTATAGGACTCACATAAAAAGTTTCAAGACCAAACAATGGTTGGAAGTGGGATTTGGATCTTGGAATTTCCAAGAAAGCCGAATGGTAGCAAAGATGGGGGGGGAGAGAGTTGCTTTGGTTTTCTTGATATTTTCTCTTCCAACCTCATCTCTTGTGAATTATTATGATAATATCTAATGTAAAGTAACTTTATTAAAGTTACTAGGTCATGCATGAGGTAATTTGGATGGACAAATGTCATTAGCTTGTGGTGAGATGAGAGATTAGCCTTAACCAAGTGGTTTGATCTCTAACTATGCTAGTTACATGTAACTACTTGGTTACTTGCTCTTATCTACTAGCACATGGTTGCCCCTTGGCCCTCTGCTTGTTTCTTTGTCCGTTTATTGCTTAATTCGTTGATCGTTCGAGGGAATAACTCATTCGTTTCTAGTTAGGGTTTTACCGAAAACCTCCTTAATATTTCTAATACTATTCTTCATCTTTCTTAATACTTCTCGAATTTAAATTCCTTAATTCCCTTTTATAAATCCTTAAGTCTTGCAGTGTCCAGGGAAATCTCGGAGAAAATAAAAGTGCTCTTTTTCTGAATCCGACAGCTTTTACATACACTTATTTTCCTCCTGGATCACTAATACGAACTCAGAAATCCGTTCCGAATACCGGGTATAACATTATTATAATAATATTCCAAATTCCACCAAAATCACTATTCATCACTTATTTTTATTTAATTCCTATAATTAGGAAAATGAACCTGGTTCACCTTCGAGTGTTCCTTAACCTTTTTACGGAACCGCTGGGCTTATAATAGATATTGATTTGGATGACTTGAGGGTATCTATTTCTCTCTAGGGAATCTTATCTTAACTTTCTAGGAGATAGATTATTCTAATCTAAGTTATCACCCAATAGCATCCTTCAGGCCATATAACCTTGGGATATATATCCTTTCATTATTCATTCTTTAAAGCCAGTATTACATTGTAGTTGTAACCACTGATCACTCTTACATCAATACATAATAAAAGTTTTAATTCTACCCAAAAATCTGGGTTCTTACAGTCTCCCCTCCTTAAAAGGATTCCGTCCCGGAATCAGGTAGAAGACAATTGGGTACTTGTTGGTCATTTCGCTTTCCAATTCTCTGGTCGATCCTTACACATTCCAATCTTTCTAAAGCACATCATACTGGTGTTACAACACACCCTTTATCCGTTCTACCAGTTCTTTGATACTTTCGCATAACACATTATCCGGTATACGCTCTTGTCCGGTCTTACACTATTAACCTTATTGGTACGTGCAGTGACTTCGGTATCACTAAGGTGCTACGAATTCCGGAGATAACCTCACTCGTAATTTTTTTTTTTGCAATTCCTGATCGCTTTAATCTTCGCAATCTCGACGTATATATATTTAGGTGGAAAAATTTATCGAGAGATCACTGTGATCAATGAACATTTGTTACATTGCATAGCTAGTACAGAAGGGGGCCAGCCTTTAGTACTTGACAAGCAATTAAACAATTAATGGCATTCCACTTAGACTCCTATCACACAGACAGAGAGTCACGTAGCATTACCTCCCCTCCTTAAAGGGTTGTTCTTCTCAATTTAGAAGAAGATGAATAAGGGAGAAGAAAAGAACGAATTTCAAAGAATCATATATGAAAGTTTTCATGATTGTCAAAATATCATACTTAGAATTTACCTCTGAACTATAGAGGTTTATTAGAGAAGAGAAATAATCATATTCGTATCAAATTCCACTTTTTCGTAATCTCACATATCACATGTCCCTGCTATTCTGTCCATCATTCTATGGACCTATACTCTTGCTTGATATTAGCACCACTTACTTTTTGGAAAATCCTTCAACCTCTCAGGTTAAATCTTGGATTTCCCGCTTGACATTATTATTACTCACATTTCACGCCCCGACACGGGCTCTTTCATACTCATAATTCTAACACTATCAGGTTGTCATTCCGAGTGCTCGTTAGGAAAAACCCATTCATCAATCTATTCATAACATTTCTTGCTTCACATTCCATAATTATTTCCCATTCTTTTCTTTATCAATCACATCCATCTTATCATCTAGTTCTCATTCACTTCTGTTATTGAACTCCACCGTCACCTTATTAGGGGAACGCGTGTTACCTTTATTCAATATACGTGGCACGTTTGTGGTCAAACTTTCCTTTGTTCAACCATCTAGATTTCACTTTCTCATTCCATGAGTCTCTTTTATTACTCAATCAAACTATTCCATATTTCCTCGGATTTTCCAATCTTAAAAGGAGTCAATTTGTATGTCATTCATGCTCCTAATTTCAACTTTCCGTTTTGGCCAATACTTTTACCTTGCCAATTTCATACTCTTCTCGCTTCATTACTGGAGCTTCTCATGAGTCTGCCTATCTGACTCTCTTATTAATTCCCAATTCTATTTCCATCTCTATCAGTCTCTTGTCTTTATTTCTACTATAATCATTTTATGAACCATCATAACCTAATTCTTCATTTCAAATATCCCATCGATCCAGAAATTACACCATCCGAAATAAACCCGGATGATTTCTCTAACTTAGATTCACTTCGACATTTCCACAGTCGTTACCACCTAATTTCTCAGAAGGGTCACCATCGTTTATCGTTTACTTAGTGCTTTAACAACTAAGCATCATAATTGTCAGTTCAAGATCCTCTAGGAAAACAAAATAATCACTATTTCCTATCCATAAGGAACGCTTCCTGAACTGGACGTAGATATTACATGAAGCAGATAAAATTGCAGGAAAGCTTCCAGCATCGCAGTTGGAACAGGCTGGTGAGAGTATTAATCATATATCTCCGGTAGAAGACTAACAGCTTAGCGGTTTGCTTAATCGCTTGCCAACCTCATAATTCTCTATCTTGTTTGCACAGAAATACACCAACATAAACTTGCTTGTCATTCATCATCGTGCCATTTGGGTTATCAGTATTTGTCCCCTCTCTATTTCTGGTCATTTACTACCAATTCATTGTTACTTAACCTCCCCTCTCTCTTTCCAAAGAAAAGGCGAGTCTCTTGGGGAATTTGGTCTGGTCTGTCGTAGAGCCTCCTAATGTCGGTAATGTGCTACCGGCAACATCAGGAATCGAATCTTTACTTAAACTATCCTTATAATTGATCCTCGCACAATCATCAGGGGAACGTCAATTCCTCTATCACAATCTGACCTTCAAGGTCCTTTTTCCTATCACTTTATCTCTTTAGTATGAGCATAATCACTTACTTCCTTATACTTAAAGTGTCGGCCACCTCATTGGCCTTTCCTGAATACAATAATTTCTTGAAATCAATGTTTTCTGGATCTATTCCAACTCAGAGTGGAAGCATTCTCCCTTAAATTCTGCTGAATGAGAGAAAGCATCTATCAGTCTTTTCCAAAAGTCATTGCTTCCACCTTTCTAGTGTGAACTTTACTATCGGTACTCCCAATCATACCTAGGATATTTCCTTACTTAAATCCCTTCTTGTTTTAGGATAATCTCAACCTTATTGGTTCAATCCATACTTTCTCATGGTTCCACACCTAATTCCTCTGGCCGTATTGTTACTATGTCCTACATTCCTTACCAAACTTCCCTTTTGAAGTTCAGAATATTACCTCTTCCCTTGTAAAGTTTCTTAGGCCATCCTCAACATTCCTCCTGTATCTCCTGGTTACAGGGTATATCAGACATCATTAATCAATTCGATAACAATTCTGTCTATGTACTTTTATAGACTCCTTTCCACAAATCTTTACAGGTTATTGATACCTTGGTCGATTCAACTTGTATCGTCTGATTTCACAGTGCCTATTGTTAGGGGTGATGCTATCCTTTGTGCATCCCCCAGGGTTCGTCTTAATATATGGACATTCTATGCTTAATCCTAGTTTCAAGGAATACTTATATCCTGTACTTGGCAATTCAATCATATATCCTTAATAAGGGTCTCTTTTAATCATTCTCATCTTGATAGTCTATAGGTAGACTAATGCTAACCTCTTCTTTCAAACGAATGTTAGTCTATATGACCTTCAAAAAGGCAACACATGTCTATCTGCTCTTTCTTACAGAACTTGGTAATGGTAGCAAGGAGGTTCTGGAAGATATTGGTCTTGTTCAACTTGAATCTCTTAGTGCCAAATGCTCTTTTTGAGGACACTAAGCTTCAGATAACATTTATGCATCACAGTGCACTAACTTTGGTAATTTTCGTCACTTTTCAGTGGTCACTACCCTCAATCCTGATACGTCCATGGTATATATATAAATCCATCATCCTGTATCTCAATTCATTTTATATCAAAAGCCCTCGCGGTTGGCACTTGATTAGAAGCACCCCGCTTTGTCCTTACATTGCTGATTCAGTCACTTGATAATCCTTAGTGACTTGGCCCCAATGGCCATGCTAAAATATGTGAGTTTAGGGGTTGGCTAATAGCATTACTTTTCTAGCAATTGCTGGCATAGTGCCTTCTACTTTGATACCTTTTGATCTTTTCAAAATTTTACTCCATATAAGTCTCACTTGACTTCTCGGTACCGCCTCCGGTCACCTTTCCTTTTATTTTTATCATTTCAACTGTAATAATCGGGGTATGTCTACCCACCTGTATAGCGGCTACTTTACCCAATCCACAGGGTTCGCTCCAGTTTCCACTCTCTTCAATGACGTCTTTTGATAATCAGAAAGACAAGGTTTGCCAGAATTCGTCGAATTCCTTTCCAGGATTAGGGAAATTTCAGTTAATCTATTCACCCACTAGTAACACGCCACATCTTCCCGATACATTTTCGTCCTATTAGTCGATACTACCAAATACCAGTCTTCTTAACAACTAGTCTCAGAAGGACACTACCGTCGGGGTTAGTCGTTCCTCAACATTGGCACTACCAAGGCCATCCGAATCCGATGAACTGCGCTGTCTAAATGTATTCGAAATTACGCTGTCGTGCTGCATAAGCGCAGACCTATACCTGTATGAGTTGCATCATAATATCTCCCAAAGTTTCCTTCTTCCATTAGGCAACGCCAACCCTGGTCATTACCAACTTTACCTTTAGCTCCAGGAAGATCTTCTCACGTTTATCTTGTCCATTCAAACTTTTATTCTTATAATAATTCGGGTTACGGGACTACACTTTCTGTAAAGTCCTGAGTAAATCCTTGGTAATACCTTGTGAATTTTATGAAATTTCTCACCTTTGCCAGTGTGGTTGGCCAATCTCTATTTGAAACTATCTTTAACTTGGTAGGGCCGACCAACACTACTCTTATTGATCATGTGTCCTATTGATGGACTTCATTTTGCCAAAACTCTTATTTCGAGAACATGGCCTACACCTGTTCATTCAGGTTTCATCTAAAAGCATTCTCAATTTCATCTCAACCACTGCTTGCCTTACTCAATCCATTTATGATTCAGTGTCAAAATAAACCTAAGATAACTACCATAATCCATTCAAGAAAAAAAAGAAGGAATTTAATATTCCTTTGAATCACATGCATCTAATGTTTCTGGTTCATCATTCCACTGGATTGAACTAAACTTATACTTGGTTTCTTGACGATAGCCTCATTACTAGTTTATCATAGACTCACTGGTCTTTTAGTCTTGTAGGTTCCGAGATCATTGTCTCGCTTACTACTTCCTTATGTAACTTTATCCATTCAGGCCATTGCTTTCCACTATCTTTACTTTCTTAGCTAATCCATTCATAAAATGGACATCTCACTGGATAAACCACCTCATCAATCTCAATTGACTTTATAAATTATAACCTAGGAAATCTGCCTTCTCACGGCAAATTATCATTAATAAGATTCACACTAATCCATTTATCTGAAGATATGGCACTTGCCACTTATGTCTTAACTGTTCCTAGGGACTCTGCTCCCCGTCCTATATCAATGTCTTTGATAATCATGCATCATTCTAATTCCTTTCTCATTAATCTGAAAGTCTCCAAGGATTCTTATCTATCCTTACATAAGATCTTGAGTAATTCCTCAAATCCATCTTACTTGCTGGTACTTTATCCGGTAGTCCGGCTATGAATCCAATATGCATTTTTAGTCCTCTTAATAATATCTCCGTTCTTTACGCTCACTTCTCTGAGCACCATACCTTAAATCTTACAGTCTCCCTGGCTGTAGCCTTTATTTCCTTAAGGGTAAACTCCTTATCCTTATCAGGATTTTCCTCATTTGCTGGAACCTCTTCCGGGTCCTCAGTAGGGTACTCTATCGAATCCACCATCCGACCTACAGCATCAAACCAAGCATCATTGTGTTACTGCTCGTAATCTCCAAGGCTTGTCGCCTTACTAGTCGGTACGAGAACGAGCTTAAGTTACTATCATGATACTTAGTAGTTCCCATAAGGGTTTATATGTCAATACTACATTAAGTAGTCCGACTATGAACTTGGCAAGAGTTCTTATTATCTTAATGAATTTATTGTTTTAACGTCGCATCATCTCTGGGATATATATAACGCTCTCTCTGATACCATTTCTGTAACACCCCCAGATCCAGGGTCAGGGATCTTGTCGTTACGGTCTCAATATCCAACCACAAAACCAACATAATTTAAATTACAACCTTGTGACCCAAAACAACAACATAAAACACACCCGTTATAGTCCCAAAGATGAAATCAGAGTAACCAACAATATTATTAATCACAAGTTTGAGTTCTTACAACCCAAAGAATTACAATTGTACAATTACATACTCTTTGCCATCCATTAATAGATACCATAATATAAATACATTTGAGGTTCAATTGCTAACAACTAGCCTACCAGTAGTTGCATCCTCAACAAAGGTAGCCAAGACCTTAGCGGTAAACCTCTGACGGTTGACACCTGCTTACGCTGCGTGCGCCTTGCGCGGCCATCTGATCTAGCTGTTGTTGTGATAAAAATAAATAAAGCAAGGGTGAGCAATAGCCCACCAAAAATATAATTGAACAGTGATAATATATGACAGTCCAAAATATCTTTGAAACCATATGCCATGCATTAACGATGTAGTACCAATATAAGGTATGAGATGAAGTTACAAGGTAACTCAAAAATATATTTGTTTTGAATAAATATCTGCTATGCAAAAGATAAGCAAGATATTCTCAATTATCATAAAAGAGGAACTTGCAGGAAAAATATTGCAATTCCGGTTTCAACACTTTTTCACCTTGCCAACACCAACAGTGTTGCAGAAATTTCTCACTTTTAGAAGATGAACTAATACGGGAGCATTGCCGCGCCAGATGCCCTGACGTTTACGATGATCAGTCGTATGTCATGCATCTCATCAGTCGTTCTCTACATGTAGAAGGTAGCTCCGACGGAATTACTTATCTACCGCCCTCTGGAACTCCTCAGCCAACGGTGGGGCTATTGCTGGACCGGCGCCACTCGGCCACTTACGCGTCTCCTAGTTCGAATGTCATCCATGACTCTGAAACGTAAAGTTCGTTCCCCTTTTTCCCCAAGTGTAACACTTGTTGATAGGACTCCACAAAGTAGTCGTATCTAATTGGAAAAGAAAATTCACCAATATTTCCCAAGCTGATGCTTGTTAATGGATATAAACTTGTTACATCAATCATACCCCTCGAGCGTTGAGGAGGTAACCAAAAGACTCATATCGATGCTTGAAAGAATCAAGATGTGAGTGACAAGATAGTTTTAGCAAGTATAGGACCGGGCAGTCCAATAAATAACATCGCTCAAGTGAGGTCCCCTTATATACGTTTGGAAGTTGAGCGAGTATTTAAATCTTCTTTAAGATAGATTTAAATGAAATTAAAGTTTTGGGAACCTCCCCTTGATAAAATAGTCATAAAAGACTCCGAAATATTTTACATAATATCTGAAGGTGAAGGATAGCCTTCGAATAATATAAATCATTATAAAAAGAATTCAAAAGAATTTTATTAAACATTCCAAGAATGTTTATTAAATCAATAGTAATTAAGGAATATGAATAAATCATAATATTGCTCGTAAGTAATCCTCGAATGAATATATAGAATTATTTATTAAATAAGTCTCTTCTTAAATGAATATTTGAAATAATATTCCTTGAATAAATAAACTTAAATAAATATTTAAAATAATATTTACTGAATAAACCAAACCTTAAATGAATATTTGAAAATAATATTCATTTAATCAATAACATTCCAAATGAATATCCAAATAATATTCATTTAGTAATCAAAACTTTAATGGAATATTCGAAGTAATATTCCTTGAGTAAATAGAACTTCCAATGAATATTTTAAAATAATATTCATTAAGTAAATCAAACCTTAAATGAATATTCGAAAGTAATATTCATTAAATAAATAAAGATCAAATGAATATTCAAGATGATATTCGATAAATAGATAAACTCAAATAAATATTTAAAATAATGATTATTAAGTAAATAAAACCTTAAATGAATATCCAAATAATATTCATTTAATAAATACTATTCTAAATGAATATCTAATTAATATTCATTTAGCAATCAATACTCTCAAGGAATATTTGAAATAATGTTCCTTAAGTAATTAGAATTTCAAAGAAATATCTTAAAGTAATATTCATTGAATAGATAAAACCTTAAATGAATATTTGAAAGTAATATTCATTTAATAAACAATATTCTAAATGGATCTTGAAATAATATTCATGAAATAATCAAACTCTAAATGAATATTCGAAATAATATTCATTTAATATTTCTCGACTGAGATAATGCTCAAATAACATTTCTCGAAAGATTTCCAAGTAAATAATACTTTATGGAAATATAATTAATGTTTAATAATAACATTCCTCAAAAGGAATACTAATCTGTCGTTGGAGTCCCTCCGGGTTTCCAAGACTACATCTATATCTCAAAATACCGACTCCCGGTCTACATTTAAAGAATGAATATCACATGCCCTTCACTAAGGGTCTTAACCAAAAATCCGGCTTATACTGATATATCGTATCTAGTCTATAAGCCAATATCAATTCAGGGAACAAGTATTGCAATATAACTTGAAAGTAGACATGCATGCTATGGCATATGTATACAACAATCATCATATATATATTATCACAACAACAGTTCCAAGTATTGGAAACTTGCCTGAGAATCGAGTGCGGGTAGGGGTAATGTGTCCCGGGTCAGCTCGACAATCTATAAACAATCAGAATATTTAAGGTTAACCACTTAACGCTTATTAAAAGGCTAAGTATAAACTCCACTTAAATCGAAACATGTTTTCGAGTTATCTCGTTACGTCTCTTTTAGTGTAACCCTTTTTACCACCGATACGATCCGACATTCGTTCGTTATCAAGACATGTCATCATGCTTATACTTGGTATATACTTAAGTCATATAAGTTCTAAGATTGGTCGTTTACGAATCAAGATTATACCTCGAGTGTTATCGCCCGTTTTCTAAGTTATAACCAAAGTCATACCTTTAAGGGGTTCGTTCGCGTTTAACCTCGATTCAAACATTTTTATAAAATCGGAAAACGATCCATTCGACATGTGGTTTTCTCCCACACCTTCCTTTTTACCTCTAATATTTAATTAATAAGATTCTCCACTGATTAAACGACATTTAAGGGAATCAATTTCAATTACGAACTTTCGTTTACGGTTTCGAACCACTTTTACGAATTTAATCATAACTCCTAAACCGTGAATTGAAATGCTTCGATTCTTTCGCCAAAGGGATCTATGTTCAAAAATCTAGCAGTAGGGTTCATTATCTTACCAAGAACAGAGAGTTATGGCTACTGTCCTGTTCGGGTTCTTAGTGTTAATGAAAATCGGGCATTATGACGGCTATAAATCGAACGTTCTACTAATCGTAACACTAAAACCAAGCCACACCGGGCATCCATACAACTTATTCACATGATTTCTCATCACAAAATGTCCAAGAACATCTTACTTAACCATCATAATCAATGAACTTCTTAATCAACAAAACTAACTACATAATCATGCTTTAATCATCACCATAACCATACTAATTCAAAACTATCAAGAACATTGTTAAAACTCAAAGTCAAACTAGGGTTTCATGAGGTTTATACCTTCCTTGTAGAATGTTAAAGACCTTGCTAAGACTTGTATAGTCCTTGTCCACCCTTAACCAAGCTTAGACCATCCAAAAATTCAAGATCCAAGAATTTTGTTCTTGAAAACACTATTCACCCTCCTCTTAAATCATTTCTTTGAAAATGGAAAAAGATGAGTTTGATGCTAGGATTTTGAGGAGATCATTTTTATGAATTATAGGACTCACATAAAAAGTTTCAAGACCAAACAATGGTTGGAAGTGGGATTTGGATCTTGGAATTTCCAAGAAAGCCGAATGGTAGCAAAGATGGGGGGGGGAGAGAGTTGCTTTGGTTTTCTTGATATTTTCTCTTCCAACCTCATCTCTTGTGAATTATTATGATAATATCTAATGTAAAGTAACTTTATTAAAGTTACTAGGTCATGCATGAGGCAATTTGGATGGACAAATGTCATTAGCTTGTGGTGAGATGAGAGATTAGCCTTAACCAAGTGGTTTGATCTCTAACTATGCTAGTTACATGTAACTACTTGGTTACTTGCTCTTATCTACTAGCACATGGTTGCCCCTTGGCCCTCTGCTTGTTTCTTTGTCCGTTTATTGCTTAATTCGTTGATCGTTCGAGGGAATAACTCATTCGTTTCTAGTTAGGGTTTTACCGAAAACCTCCTTAATATTTCTAATACTATTCTTCATCTTTCTTAATACTTCTCGAATTTAAATTCCTTAATTCCCTTTTATAAATCCTTAAGTCTTGCAGTGTCCAGGGAAATCTCGGAGAAAATAAAAGTGCTCTTTTTCTGAATCCGACAGCTTTTACATACACTTATTTTCCTCCTGGATCACTAATACGAACTCAGAAATCCGTTCCGAATACCGGGTATAACATTATTATAATAATATTCCAAATTCCACCAAAATCACTATTCATCACTTATTTTTATTTAATTCCTATAATTAGGAAAATGAACCTGGTTCACCTTCGAGTGTTCCTTAACCTTTTTACGGAACCGCTGGGCTTATAATAGATATTGATTTGGATGACATGAGGGTATCTATTTCTCTCTAGGGAATCTTATCTTAACTTTCTAGAAGATAGATTATTCTAATCTAAGTTATCACCCAATAGCATCCTTCAGGCCATATAACCTTGGGATATATATCCTTTCATTATTCATTCTTTAAAGCCAGTATTACATTGTAGTTGTAACCACTGATCACTCTTACATCAATACATAATAAAAGTTTTAATTCTACCCAAAAATCTGGGTTCTTACAGTGATGCTCCATTTTGTGATAAATTTTACTGTATGCCATGCAATATGAATGTTATGACTAGTTGTTTCAATTTGAGAAGGCAATTCATTGATGGTTGTATCAGTCACAATTCTCACACACACTACACAAGGTCAAAGTCTTCAAGGCCTCCTAGAGTTAGGAAGGTACCTCTGTCACCTAAGTCTGAAACGTCAGGTTCTAAGACTTCTAACAGTGACAAGAAGACTAACACCAAGAAATTTGATAAGCATGTTGTTTATGATAAAACTGTTTCTAAGTCACATGGACCCAAACTTGTTTGGGTACCAAAGGAGAAGTAATACCTTTGTGTTTACAGGGCAAAGAAAGTGAAAAGAAGGTCATGTGGATTTTGGACAGTGGATGCTAAAATCACATGACTGGTGATATGGTCCTGCTATCACAGTATGAGGAGAAGGCTGGCCCAATGGTTGCTTTTGGAGATGACAGCATGGGTAACACATTGGGATATGGCAAGTTGAAAGTTGGTAATGTCATCATTGAAGATGTAGCACTAGTCAAGGGACTCAAGCATAATCTACTAAGTGTTGGTTAGTTTACTGATAGAGGATTCAAAGTAGATTTTAACAAAGATGAATGTTTGATCACCCACAAGAAGACTGATGATTTCACTACGCCATAGATGGCTTATAGTAACCCCCAAACTGTGTTACCATAGACCCCATTTTGAAGTTACCATAGGCCAAAATAGGGCTATGGTAACACTTCAGCTGTGTTAGGTTCTCAGCAGTAACTACAGGTATCTAAGGTAACATCAAACCACAGCCTAAGGTAACATAGCAAATGTGGTTACCAAAAACCTCTATAGCAACATCTTCAACACTCTATAGTAACATAGTTTGTGTGTTACAACAGATAATACAATTTTGCACATGGACAACTGTGGGGCCCACATTTAGGTGGGGTCCACAATCTATTGTAACACCCTCTTTTACCAATTGTAACACATTGAGTGTTACATAATTAAAATTATTTATAACTAATTTTAATAACAAAAAAAATGACATTTAAATATTCAAGAACCAAATTAATTACATTTCAATAACATCATCCAACATCATTTCAATAATATCTAATACAAAACCAACCAAATCATCCAAAAATATCTACCAACACTAGCTAATGAACAAAACTTAAAATGTACAAGTACTAGAGCTAATAACATGGTAAATTTCACATCTTCACATCTTCGAGTCAGCTTTTGAGGCTGTGTTCTCATTCCTACAAGGCGGTGACCTCCAATTCTTGGCCGTTTCTCTGCATTATACAAGAATAAGTCATAATTAGTAAGAGTCAAAGGAAAGTTTTGCATTCACAAAGAACAATTCAGTTCTAAGATGAGAAACTAAAAAAACCAACAGACTAGCTTCCACTTAATTTTGCTCTATCTGGAGTGAGGAAAGGAAGCCTGTTTGTAACCAATATGGACTCTGCAAACAAGGACAAAATTTGTTGTTTCTACTCAAAAGCATCAAATGAAGATTGTTGGCTATGGCACAAGAAGTTATCACACCTGAACTTTAAAGCCATTAATTCTCTAGTCAAAAGAGAGTTAGTGAGAGGCATGCCCACACTTGAATTCTGTCAAGAAGGAGTGTGTGAGGCCTGTCAAAAAGGAAAAATGAAAAGATCAAGCCACAAGTCAAAGACAGTGACTTCAATAACCAAGCCTCCACTGTCTACCAGTAAGGTCGAACAGTTCAAAGAGCAAACCTCCACTGTCTACCAGTAAGGTCGGTATGCTTACTCAAGCAAAGGTTCAAGGAGCAAACCTCTACCTATCGTATGCTATATCTGATCGAAGAATTATCATCACATCAAACTCCGTGTCTGTCTGTCTAGTGTGTGCTACTATGATATCAATCTCATCCATGTGGGGGATTGTTAGAAAATGTGGGGTTTTAGACCCACATTGTCGAGTCATTTTGAGCTCCGATTTGAGTGTGCCTTGTGTGCGTGTTTGTAACAAGTCTTGCTTGGAGAGTGTTCTCCTCCGCGAGAGCTTTCCAATGCATATTTGAACACTCAAAACGACTAAGGGATGGATGAGTTATGATTACTCAAAGTTGGTCCCTTAAGAGTGAAAATTTTGTTGTTAAACTTGAAGTCCCACATTGATAAGGAAAAGGAGTTTCCTTTGCTATATATAGTACAACACAAGAGGAGTGTTCACTTGTGTTGGTTAAGTGTTGTTCCATCTCCTACGCGAGGGGGGGTGCGAATTGTGGGGATTTCGAGGGAAAACCGAGGCTTCGCAAGCCTTCGGGTTTTCCGCGTGTGCGACCGACACGAATGCAGCAGAAAATTGGGCCGAATAAACCCGGACTAGTTTTGCTAAATTAATTATTTCCACTGGGTTAATGCTTAAAATATGGCTTAAATTAATTCGAATATAATTTGAATTAACCGTTGTGTCGGTAAAATCAATTCCGTTTTTATAACGAATTTTTTGCCACCGCCTTACCTTAATTAATTAACGCGGTTAATTAATAAAGGAAAATTGTCACCGACTTTTTAATTAGCACAGCTAATCAATTAGGGTAATTGTGTAGCGCACAAGTTTTCCTATCCTATATAAACTCTTGTAGAGCCTTAGGATTATTCATTTGAAAACACATTCTCTTCTCATACACAACCTCTTCTCTTGCTTCGGTGATATTCTTGCTCGTTTCAAACTCGTTGAGAGTGACGCTTTTATAGCTTCACTGCAATCCGGTGAGGGCTAATACGCTTTGAGGAGATAGTCACGCACTGGACTCAGGTTTTTCTGTTCCTGCCTCCTCTTTATTTGTTTTAATTGTTCTGTTATTCACACACACGATTGCTATTATTTTATACTATTTTAACAGATTGTCTAACAGTCGCATTCTCAACCAAGCAAATGGAATCCAACATATAAGCTCTCCTATAGGGCTGAGCTTTCGGTTATTCATTAACCGTTACAGAACCAAGTTATATGAATCACAAAGTTTTAAAATAATTAAGGTATCAAGTTATCACACAAAAGACTAATATAGATTTATCATAACCGGACTTCTTTAAACATAAGATCACAAAGATACCAGCAACCTTAAGGGAAATAACAATATTATCCGCCTAATTTTGTTCATAGGTACTCAGGGTCTCACAAAATTTAATCCTCATGAGCACTTAAAGTTGGAAATTGAAGGATCATAAGGACTAGAGAACACATATTAACTGAATTTCAAGCAATTGCATACTATTATTGCTTTTATTCTATATGTTTACTGTTATACTGTCACTGGTTTCGTTTTCGTGATGCGATCATTGCCGTTATATATAGTGGATAGTTAGTTGGTTCACTAAATGCAATATTCTGTCGTTAGTCTCGTTGTTAAAGAGAATAGCATTACTTTAATACTTAATGTAAATTAGTTGACACCAAACATGTTTTTTGAAGCAAAACTAACAACAGTGTCAACAAACAGAGAAGTTGTAGCAGAGTATAGTGATCGCATGCATGCCCTAGCTCAGAAGCTCTTGTGTTTGATTTCCGAAAGTCTGTGTTATAATGGAAGCAAGAAAGATTATATGCAGAAGAGAAATAAGTTTATAGATCTGAGATAGAGGTTTTTTCATATGCCTCAGATAATTTCAAATGCTTACATACATTTCTTATTTATAGACACAATCTAAGGGGTTAGGTGTGGTAGGTAGGGGTAGGTGGTGCCGCCGGAGGAACAGTAGCCGCCTCCGGCCGCCGCAGTCAAATCCGACGGCTACATATTCAAGTCATTCTCACAAATCTCCACCTTGACTTGAATCCTCTCACAAAAATAGATAACAGATGTACCAGATGCATCATAATAATGCCAGATGTACCAGATAAAACTCTTCACCTTGACTTGAATCCTCTCACAAATAACAGATAACAGATGTACCAGACGCAGCATAATAATGCCAAACGTACCAGATAAAACTCTTCTGCCTCAGATTTTGCCCTCAAAAGGGCAGTCAACAACTCCGAACATTTAGCAAGTTCAAACAATGTTTAAACTTGCTATGTGGAACCGGCTTGGTAAGCATATCAGCTGGGTTATCAGCAGTACCCACTTTTCTCACCTTGATTCTCTTCTCACTTCTTAGAAAACGATATCTCACATCTATGTGCTTAGTCCACTCATGATGGACTTGATCCTTGGCTAAACAGATTGCACTGAGACTATCACAAAATACTGTAGCCTGATCATGATGTAGACCTAAATCACTGACCAATCCTTTCAACCAAATCCCTTCTTTTGCGGCTTTTGTCAATGCCATGTACTCTGCTTCTGTAGTAGACAAAGTCACTGTAGGTTGCAGAGCAGCTTTCCAACTGACAATCGAACCACCCAGAGTGAAAGCATAACCAGTCATAGATCTTCTACTGTCAACATCTCCAGCATAACCAGAGTCTGAAAACCCTGTCACCAAACACTCAGTATCACCTCCATAAATGAGACCAACATCAGACGTTTAAGTACCGAAAAACCCTCTTCACAGCTTGCCAATGCTCCTTCCTGGATCACCCATGAACCTACTAACAACACTGACAGACTGTGCAAGATCGGGCCTAGTGCAGACCATTGCATACATCAAGCTTCCTACTGCACTAGCATAGGAAACTCGAGACATGTACTCCTTTTCCTCAGCAGACTTAGGTGCAAAAGCGACAGACAAATGTGCATTTGCAGCACTAGGAGTATCTATGGGCTTTGCTGTAGACATGCCAAACCTTGACAAAATCTTCTGAATGTATCCCTTCTGTGACAAGAAGAGCTTTCTTTTGCTTCTATCCCTATAAATCTCCATTCCCAGACTTTTCCGAGCCGCACCCAAATCTTTCATTTCAAACTCAGCACTGAGGAGACCTTTCAACTTCTGAATATCAGACTTGTTCTTTACATCGAGTTGTTCAAACTCAAGATTCTGATGTGCAACTATCGCTAGTAGCACCCTGATGGAAGTGTGTCTGACCAAACAGTGCTGATTTACTACTAGTAGTGATGATACTGATTCTGACTGTGGTTGTTGAACTTCTTGTTGTGGTTCACTCTCATCTTAAGTGACTTCCTGCTCCACCTGTTTCTCAACACCACCATTTTCTTAAACTATCGTAGATCCACGATTTATCAGATAACCTGATGTACTAACTGCTTCCGCCAAGAATCTTCTAGTTAGTCCAGCATTAGAGAGCATGCACCTAGCTCTCTCCAGAAGTGTCTGATTCATACGCTCTGCTACACCATTCTGCTGCGGTGTATCCCTGACTGTATGATGCCTAGAAATCCCTTCTCTCTCCAGAAGTGTCTGATTCATACGCTCTGCTACACCATTCTGCTGCGGTGTATCCCTGACTGTATGATGCCTAGAAATCCCTTCTCTCTCCAGAAGTGTCTGATTCATACGCTCTGCTACACCATTCTGCTGCGGTGTATCCCTGACTGTATGATGCCTAGAAATATCTTCATTCTTAGAGAACTCATCAAACTCAGATGAGCAAAATTCCAGACCATTATCAGTTCGCAGCCTCTTAATCTTTTCCGAGGACGCGACAGCAATAGAACCTGATAACGTATTAGTTCGCAGCCTCTTAATCTTCTCCGAGGACACGACATCAACAGAACCTGTTAACGTAGATCCTTGAAGAAGATACAAGGTACCACGTTTAACACCTTTCAGAACCACATCAGAACCCTTGTGGACATGTAAAACTCCACCTTTACCTTGAAAACTGAAACCCTTGCTGTCTAACATACTCAAAGATATCAGATTCTTTGTCATAAGTGGAACATGCCTAACATCATTCAATGTGCAGAATTTACCATCATGTGTCCGAATTTTAATAGAGCCTATTCCAACCGTCTCACAAGTAAAACTATTAGCCATAGAAATCTTGCCACCGTCTACTCGCTCGTAGGTTATAAACCACTCCCTGCACGGACATATATGATAAGACGCTCCAGGATCAAGAATCCACACATCAGAGTGATGCGTGTCCTTGACAGCAACTAGAGCAATATCTTCTTCAGAAGTAGCATCAGCTATAGCAGCAGTATCTGTCAAATTATCCTGTTGCTTCTTTTTCTTGGGATAGTCAGATTTCCAGTGTCCCTTCTCTTTACAGAAATTACAGATATCATTAGGTTTTGGACCCTTAGGAACTGATTTCTTCCCCGACTTTCCATGTCCATTACTCCCGCTAGCTACCAACCCAGCAGCATGATTATCTGCACCTGTACCAGCCGCCTTATGGCGCAGCTCTCTAGAATGAAGAGCAGATCTAAGCTCCTCTAGAGAAATAGTATCTTTACAAACAATAAACGATTGCACAAAGTTCTCGTACGATAATGGTAAAGAAACTAACAGAATCAAAGCAGCATCCTCATCTTCAACTTTAACATCAATATTACGCAATTCTAATAAAATTATGTTTAATTGATCTAAGTGATCTCGAAGAGGCATACCTTCCTGCATTCGCAGACTGAACAGACGTTGCTTCAGCAACAACTTGTTTGTTAAAGACTTCGTCATGTAAAGACTTTCAAGCTTCAACCACAGACCAGACGCGGTATCCTACTCCGCGATTTCAGTAATAATATCATCTACAAGACACAACAGAATTGTTGAATGTGCCTTTTCTTCCAGAATGGCCATCTCAGCGCTTGTAGAAGCAGCCGTTTTTGTGTTCAACGGCGCCCAGAGCCCCTGTTGTTTTAACAGGGCACGCATCTTGATTTGCCATAGACTGAAACTATTTCTCCCGGTAAATTTGTCGACCTTAACGTTAATACCACCAGACATCTTTCTCCCAGAACCGTATCCGTGAACAGTATCGTATGAACAGTGCTATATGAATAGTGCCGTATGAACAGTCTATATGAACAGTGCCTTCTTCTCCGGCGATGAACAGTGTCGTTTTCTCCGGCGATGAACGGTAACTCCGCCTGAACAGTGTCGTCTTCTCCGGTGATGAACAGTGACTCCGACAAAATTCCGGCGAGCTTAAAAAAATTCCGGGGAAAATTTTGCAGCAGCTTCAACCAAAGCTCTGATACCAATTTGTTATAACGGAATCAAGAAAGATTATATGCAGAAGAGAAATAAGTTTATAAATCTGAGAGGATAAACAGATTACAGAGGTTTTTTCAGATGTCTCAGATAATTTCAATTACTTACATACATTTCTTATTTATAGACACAATCTAAGGGGTTAGGTGTGGTAGGTGGGGGTAGGTGGTGGTAAGTGGTGCCGCCGGAGGAACAGTAGCCGCCTCCGGCCGCCGCAGTCAAATCCGGCGGCTACATATTCAAGGCATTCTCACAGTCTGGGATTGCCTTTGTCTTGCATTGAGGAGGCCGTGGGGGAATTTGACCAGAATATTACTGTAAGTTATTACCCACCTTGGCAGAGCTCACTCTTGGTCTGCAAATCCCATTCTGACATGGGTGCGATTACCCTGCTCATCCAAGATGATGTTGGAGGTCTTCAGGTCTTGAAGGATGGTGAATGGGTAACTGTGCATCCTGTATCTGATGCCATTGTTGTAATATTGGCCGACCAAACTGAGGTACACTACTTTCTATAACTTGCTTATGATGTTGAATTATGTTGATTACCTCAGTTAATTTTCTCGAGTGCTCCAGTTTTATAATAGTGAATTTCCAGAGTTAAAATTATATGCATCTCTTCCAGAGTTATAGTACATCAATAAAATCAAATGTTGTAATTAAATTCGGAAAATAAAATAAAATGAAATGTGGTAATCAGTTTTTTACTTGTAACACCGTATGACCGTATCCTTTAATTAGTTGGTGTGTCCAGTTACCAAGCTTTGTGATCAAGTTGAAGTCTAGGTCACCAAATTTAGAGCATATACGAAGGAATATCAACTAGTTCAATGTATTTATGGGGATCGTATTCTGTTCTGTCAATGTTCACGTAGTTTGTATGCTTTGACATTTTTTGAAGCACTAGGCAGCTGTTGGGATGTAAGAGTCTGCCATGGGATGGAAGCAATCAACCAGCAGATTCTTTGGCCACTGAACACCAAAAGAACTCAAGTTTGACCAAAACAGTCCCAGAATAACTTTTCCTCCTTATAATTGATTAGAGTCGTTATTCTAAAAATCGGAAATCGAACTTAATTCGATGTATAATTTTTATGATAACTATTGAGGAAATATATAAGTATTTTCTAGTCTAGTATTTATTTGTCTTGTAGTGTTTCTATCTATGGACTACTAGTTGCCAAGTGTATGGCTGAGAATAAGTGATAGGTCACAAGGTTGTTATGTAACTGCACCTTATATTACCCACCTCTCTTGATTGGGTGACTTAGGGTATTTACAATATTCCTTGTTTACATTATTGGAATATAGTTTACTCTCATTTTCCAATTCTCTGCATTTCTTCTTGTACAAGCATATTTCTTGTCTTCATGGTATCAGAGCGAAGTGCACGGGAGAATTGAGTTTTTTCTTTTTTTTTCTTCATCTTGTGTTTATCGTTTCTCTACAATCATGGCTGGGCGTTTAACGTATCAAGAAATGATGACCCCTTTGTTCCTTCATCCTTCAGACAACACCAACTCAATCCAGGTGGATAAGCTTCAAGGCCCCTCTGATTATCGAGCCTGGCGTCGTTCGATGGAGATAAATCTGTCCTCTAAACGTAAGCTGGGGTTTGTCACAGGTACGGTTCCTTTGCCTTCTGATGATGCTACTAAAATAGAGATGTGGGAAACGTGTAATAGTATGGTGATAGCTTGGATTATTAATAATGTTTCGCCTACTATCAAACAGTCTGTTATTTACATGACTAATGCAAAGGATATTTGGTCAAATCTGGAAAAACGTTTTTCCTTGACAAATGGTAGTCGAAAATACAAGCTCTGTCGTGATTTGTATGAGTTGAAGCAAAATAATGTTTCGGTTACGGAGTATTATACTTCGATGAAATCTGTTTGGGAAGAGCTTGATTCTCTCAATATGCTTCCGGCTGTTGCTAACCCTGTTGCAGATGTGGTTAAGCTAATAGAGGTTATTAACCTTCAAAAGGAGGAGTCGAAACTGTTTCAATTTTTGAATGGTCTGGATGAACAATATAACTCTCAGCGGAGTCAGTTGCTGTTACGTGTTCCTCTTCCTACTGTTGAAGAAGCTTGTTCTGTTCTTGAGCAAGAGGAGGCTCAACGTGCAGTTCTGGGCTTGTCTCATTCTGGGTCAAATGGAGATGCTATGGCTATGTTGGGCAAAACCAACTCAGATGCTGGTGGTGTGAGTTGTTCAGTGTGCGGTGTTAAGGGGCACAATGCTGACAGATGTTTTCGTGTTATTGGTTTTCCCAGGTGGCATCCCAGGTATAACAATAACAATCAAAGGGGGACACGTAAGAATTTTCCACACAAAGCCCAGAATCAACCTCAATCGACCCAGAAATATGCAGCCAATGTTCAAGCCTGTGAAGGTTCTCAAGGTTTCACCCCTCAGCAAATACAGCAACTGGCCCAACTGATGCCACAGTTATCTCTCAATCAACCTAAGCAGTGTGACACAGACGAGGAGATTGATTTTCATTTTTCTGGCATGATTTCCTGTTTCAATGTAGCTGTTGCCTGTTCAGAATGGATTGTTGATTCAGGTGCCTCGGACCACATGACCCCCCATCTGTCTAATCTTACTCGTATTACTACACTTGTAGGCACACACAGTATAAATTTGCCAACAGGAGATGGAGTTGTGATTTCTGAAAAAGGAGATGTGCAGTTGGCTCCTACATTGACTCTGACTGGTGTGCTATGTGTACCCAAGTTTAAACATAATTTGCTGTCTGT
The DNA here is from genome assembly GCA_037693485.1 of Kitagawia praeruptora. Classification (NCBI taxonomy): domain Eukaryota; kingdom Viridiplantae; phylum Streptophyta; class Magnoliopsida; order Apiales; family Apiaceae; genus Kitagawia; species Kitagawia praeruptora. The sequence goes on along the minus strand of CM075344.1, from coordinate 154,856,329 downwards.
GCAACGCTTGATTAAGGAAAATAATTGTGATGTTCGATTTTTCCCTTCTTACTGCACAATTGCTGATAAAGTGACTAAGCATTTACATGCTGTTGGTATTGCCAAGAATGGTCTTTACTATGTTGATTCCAAGTCTTCAGTAAAATCAATGTGCTTGTCTGTTCAAAACGAAGGTGTGGATTCGAATGAAAGTGACTTGGCTTTGTGGCACCATAGACTGGGACACCCGTCTCTATCGACAATGAAACACATCCCTCAACTTAAGTGCAACCTCGACTCATCTACCAATCTGATTTGTGTGTCTTGCCCTATGTCGAAATTCACGAGACTGCCTTTCTCTTCCAGTGACTCACATGCTAAGGCTCCTTTTGAGTTGATCCACATGGATATTTGGGGTCCGTATAAAATACCTTACAAATCCAAGTACAGATATTTTCTCACATTAGTTGATGACTTCTCTCGTCACACCTGGGTTTATCTCCTGCAATTTAAATCAGAAGCAATTGTTCAGCTCAAATCCTTCCTGACATATGTGTCTAATCACTTTGAGTCTACAATAAAATTTATTCGTTCGGATAATGCCTTGGAATTCACCTCAGCCACAACCCAACAGTTCTTCTCAAATAATGGAATTGTCCACCAAACTTCGTGTCCTCACAGGCCTCAACAAAACGCCAGAGCTGAACGGAAACATCGACATATACTAGAAGTGTCACGAGCATTGCGTTTTCATACTGGCTTACCTCTGGAATTCTGGGGAGCATGTGTTCTTGCAGCTGTGCATTTAATCAATGTCATGCCTACTGCAGTTTTGGATCACAAAACACCTCATGAACTTCTATATAAGGAAGTCCCTGACTACAATGCACTGCGTGTTTTCGGGTGCCTTGCTTTTGCCTACAATCCTTCACCACCATCTGATAAATTTGAGCACAGGGGAGTGCCTTGTCTTTTTCTTGGATATCCACCAGGTAAAAAGGGTTATAGATTGATGAACCTTATGACAAAACATGAGTTTGCTTCGCGTGATGTTGTGTTTAAAGAATCTGTGTTTCCGTATCATCCTGATTCATCTGATAAATTGATGACACCAGTGCCACCATCTATGCCTGTCCAATCTTCTTATTACTTTGATGATTTTGAAGTACACGAACAACCTGTTGTGCTTGACACACCTGTTGTTCCTCCTACACATGATGTTGTGCCAACATCTTCTGATTCTGAGCCTGTTGCACCAACTAGAAAGTCAACTCGACTTCGTGCTGAGCCTGTTCGTTTTCAAGACTATGTCACAAATAACTCTGTACACTCTATCTGCAACCTTGCCCTCACTACAGTCGATACAGAGTTTAACTGTTTCATGACCACCATGTCTGAACTTCAAGACCCTGTTACTTTCAAGCAAGCTGTGTCGTGTGAACAGTGGGTCCAGGCCATGAATCTCGAGCTAGATGCACTAGAACTTAATGAGACTTGGGACGTTGTTCCATTGCCACAGGGCAAACATGCTATTGGCTCCCAATGGATTTATAAGACTAAGTTTAAAGCAGATGGTACCGTTGATAAACACAAAGCTCGACTTGTGATTTTGGGCTGTCATCAAAAACCAGGAGTAGACTACTTTGAAACTTTCGCACCAGTGGCGAAACTTACCACGGTTCGTACTGTCCTAGCTGTGGCTGCAAGTCAGTCATGGCACACTCACCAGATGGACGTTTCTAATGCATTTTTGCACGGTGAGTTGTCTGAGCTTATTTATATGAAATTGCCCAAGGGATACTCTCGTATGGGAAGCAGGATTACATTGAATATGCAACTCTCAACCACACCCACATCCCTTGTATGTCGCCTCAAAAAATCTCTCTACGGACTTCGTCAAGCACCAAGATTGTGGTTTTCTAAGTTGTCCTCAACACTTATTTCTATGGATTACCAGCAATCAAAAACAGACTCCAGCCTGTTTAGTAAGCATACTTCATCTTTCATAACTCTTATTCTCGTCTATGTTGATGACCTTCTGATTTGTGGTAACAGCTTATCTTTGATTAATGACCTAAAGTCCCTCTTAGCTCAACACTTTCACATGAAAGACCTTGGTACTTTAAGATACTTTCTTGGCCTTGAGATTGACCACTCTACTGATGGAATTTTTGTGAGTCAGAGAAAATACACTACTGACATTCTTAAGGAACATAACCTGTTACATGCCAAACCTTTACAGTTGCCTCTCGACTCTCATTTGAAGTTGACACCTGACTTGGGGGACCCTTTGCCTGATCCTTTGATTTATCAACGCTTGTTGGGACAGTTGATTTATCTTACTATTACAAGACCAGATATATGCTTTAGTGTGCAACTGTTGTCTCAGTACACTAACAAACCTACTACAGTACATTTGCAAGCTGCCTATCGTCTGTTAAGATATCTTGCAGGCTCAATTTCACAAGGTATTTTACTGGCTTCGAGTTCTGCTGCTCATCTTACTGCATATTGTGACAGTGATTGGGCATCTTGTCCGGTTACTCGTCGTTCCACCACTGGTTATTGCATTTTTCTGGGAAGTTCACCTATTTCGTGGAAATCGAAGAAACAAAATGTGGTATCTCGATCCTCAGCAGAGGCTGAGTACAGGGCAATGGCCCTCACCACATGTGAGGTCACATGGCTTGTTGCTCTACTGAAAGACCTTGGCTTAAAGAACTTGCCTCCAACAGTGTTGAATTGTGACAACAAAGCTGCTTTGGCTATTGCTGCGAATCCAGTTCTGCATGAAAGGACAAAACACGTCGAATTGGATTGTCATTATGTACGTGACCAACTCAAAGCAGGCAACATCACAACTCAGCATGTTTCTTCTCAACAAGTGGCCGATATCTTCACTAAACAGTTGCCAGTAGCTCTGCACAATGCTCACTTACACAAGCTCACAGCCTCTTCTTCGAAACAGCTGTAGCTTGAGGGGGAGTATTGAGGAAATATATAAGTATTTTCTAGTCTAGTATTTATTTGTCTTGTAGTGTTTCTATCTATGGACTACTAGTTGCCAAGTGTATGGCTGAGAATAAGTGATAGGTCACAAGGTTGTTATGTAACTGCACCTTATATTACCCACCTCTCTTGATTGGGTGACTTAGGGTATTTACAATATTCCTTGTTTACATTATTGGAATATAGTTTACTCTCATTTTCCAATTCTCTGCATTTCTTCTTGTACAAGCGCATATTTCTTGTCTTCTGTTAACGGAGGAATTTGGTGATAACAAAATTCGGAGGTTGCTGGAATAACGAATTATGAAAATAGGGGGATTTGGGATTTTAGGATGTTTGGGGCTGGACTTGAGAGGTGTCTCGATTTGTCTCGTGTATCGGATCCTTTTTCAAGATGCCTGCGTACCTTATATTTATAAGGATCAAGCCAACGCAGTTCTGTGAAATTGATTTGTGTCTATCCCTTAGAGACTTTAGGGATAAACTTCGTTAATCTGGGTAATTACTGATTTTATCTGATTTAATCTTATCGTTGTGATATCTTTCTGATTTGAAGAATATCGTTTGGAGATATTTTCCGTTATTGATTGATTGAGATTGATTCTTTCCTCATTTCAAGGAGAGGATAAAACTTAGTGGTTAAGCAATAATTATTAATCTGAATTAATAATTAATAATTATTAGAAATTTGGGAGATTATTAGACATGCCAAAAATATGGCGTAACAACTACCCCCCAGTTCTTCAGTGCAGCTTGATGGACTGGAGAACTAAGCGTGCTTCGATCTTCCAAATTTCCTGTGTCACTGAAACAGCTAGGAGAGGAAGATTAGTAAAAAATATAGAGCACCTAGGTGCCCGTAATATGCATGTAGATGTAAACGAGACAATATGCGAGATGTAAAAAATAAGTTTTGTATGTGTAAGAATTTTTTAATACTCAGAATTTTATAATACTCTCCTCAAAGGAGATCATTAGTACTCTCCTCAAAGGAGACCATTTTTGTCCAGAAATACCCTCCTCACAGGAGGTGGATTTTCCGAAGCTCGAACCCTGATGAGGCGCCGGAAGTACGGACATCCCCCCCGGAAGTACGGTTTTTGCAAGGATTTGGTAATTTGGGATACCCTCCTCAAAGGAGGTCGTTCCCCATTCCAGAAATATCCCTCCTCACAGGAGGTGGACTTCCCGAAGTTCGTGCCTTGATGAGGCGCCGGAAGTACGGACATCCCCCCCGGAAGTACGGTTTTTGCAAGGACTTTGGTAATTTGGGATACCCTCCTCAAAGGAGGTCGTTCCCCATTCCAGAAATATCCCTCCTCACAGGAGGTGGACTTCCCGAAGTTTATTTTATTAACTCTCCTCAAAGGAGACCATTTGTTTTATAAATATATTCCACGAAGATCCTCCTTAGAGGAGGTCATCTTTCCAAAGTCCTATCAATATTATAAGATTCTTTCAAAAAAGATATCAGCGACACTTGAAGGTTCTTCTAGAAAATATCAGCAACACACAAAGGGTCTTCTAAAAAATATCAGCAACACACAAAGGGTCTTCTAAAAAATATGAGCAACACAAAGAAGGTCTTCTATAAAAATTATCCTCATCACAAAAGGTCTTCAAAAAGAATCAACTCTTCGAATAAGAGCCTTCCAAAATATAAACTCTTCGAATAAGAGCCTTCCAAAATTATAAACTCTTCGAATAAGAGCCTTCCAAAATATAAACTCTTCGAATAAGAGCCTTCCAAAATTATAAACTCTTCGAATAAGAGCCTTCCAAAATATAACCCATACAAAGAAGGCCTTCCAAAATATTACCCACACAAGAGGGCCTTCTAAAATAATAAAATCTTCAATTAAAAGTCTTCCAAAATATTACCCCCACAAAGGAGGACCTTCCAAAATATTACCCACACAAGAGGGCCTTCTAAAATAATAAAATCTTCAATTAAAAGTCTTCCAAAATATTACCCCCACAAAGGAGGATCTTCCAAAATATTACCCACACAAGAGGGCCTTCTAAAATAATAAAATCTTCAATTAAAAGTCTTCCAAAATATTATCCCTAGAAAAGAGGGCCTTCAAAAATAATATACCGGAGGATCTTCTTTTTTGACAAATTCAATCCGCCAATCTATAATTAATTTTCTGACGTATATATATACATGATGCAATAGTATATGCAAAAATAAAAATAAATTTAAGATATAATTCATGCATAGTAAACATGTTAATTTAAACATGCATAAATATCTCGTACGATATTTTTCAAATCGCAATAATTTTACAAGCATTAAAATATATTATTCACACGAATTTTTAAATAATAAACATTTTTTCTGAAAAAAAAAAAAATAATAAAAATAAAAAATGAAACTATGCATGCATGTCATAATAATTAATTGCAGAAAAATAAAAGATTGGATCGAATAATATATGGATGCATAATATATGGATGCATGGCAGAATAATATTGTACACGATTAAAATTGCAAAAAATTAAATTGAGGAATGAAAATAAGAACATATCTTTGTATTTTGAAACCGGCCAGTTGATTTACTGATGTTGCAGGCCTGCTTGTTCTTGTGCTCCTGTTTCAAAATTCATTGCTTTCTGTGGGTCCCGGAGAAATAACCTTGCCTGCCTTTGCCTTTTGATCCTAGTTCAGTACTTCACTTTTTTAGTCACGTGTGCTTCCTTCTTGTTTCTTCAATTTTGCAGGTCCTGTCATCTTCTTGTGTTGTCATCTTCTTGTGTGTGAACCGCCAGTCGTTATTTTTTTTTCTCATCAATCACTAAATCATCGAAACCCTTTTTTTAACAGCCGCTGCCTTGTTTCACTTCGCCGAAGTCATTTATATCCACTAAATTGATGCCGCTATTGTACCGTCGTCTTTCATGCTCCGAGCCGCCATGTTTTATTTAATTTTTTGCCACTGCCTGATCCGATCCCGGTGTGTATAATAAAACCCATAACCCCATTGAAAGTGATAATTATTCGTCCTCCACGAATAATAAAAATTGCCCTCCTTCTAGCGCCAATTGTTAACGGAGGAATTTGGTGATAACAAAATTCGGAGGTTGCTGGAATAACGAATTATGAAAATAGGGGGATTTGGGATTTTAGGATGTTTGGGGCTGGACTTGAGAGGTGTCTCGATTTGTCTCGTGTATCGGATCCTTTTTCAAGATGCCTGCGTACCTTATATTTATAAGGATCAAGCCAACGCAGTTCTGTGAAATTGATTTGTGTCTATCCCTTAGAGACTTTAGGGATAAACTTCGTTAATCTGGGTAATTACTGATTTTATCTGATTTAATCTTATCGTTGTGATATCTTTCTGATTTGAAGAATATCGTTTGGAGATATTTTCCGTTATTGATTGATTGAGATTGATTCTTTCCTCATTTCAAGGAGAGGATAAAACTTAGTGGTTAAGCAATAATTATTAATCTGAATTAATAATTAATAATTATTAGAAATTTGGGAGATTATTAGACATGCCAAAAATATGGCGTAACATCTTCAATAACATTAGCACCGTTCTTTAAATATTAACTGACAAGATTAATTATCTTCACACAAGAGTGGAGATAATAAAATAATAATATCTTGAAAATTTTTGTAGTACTGTTTTCCAAAACAAAAAAAAAACTTTTGAAAGAAAAGAAAGAGATAATCACTGGAAAAATACTTCGGCACCATTTTTAGTAATGAATTTTCTCGAAGAAATTGAGTAGCAAAAAAAAGTTTTTTTTATAAGAAATTGAGAACATACTTCTCATATATTTATCTTTAGAATTTTCTTCTTTCATTTATAATTAAAAAATTGGAAAAAGAATACTACCAATCAAAGTTTTACTCTCTTTTTTTGTTCCTTAAATTCGGGAACACTGTGTAATATTTCATCTTTTGACTTAAAAAAAATTGAGTCAGGTCCGCAAAACATAATAAAAATTTATGCAGATAATAAAATGAAAAATGCTATAATTCTCAAAAAAAAAATCCAAGGGGGTGTTTGGAAGTTAGAGGTTTGGGATAAAATTAGAGGTTTGGGGTAGATTAGAGGTTTGACCAAATGAAACCTCTTGTTTGGTTGTTAGAGGTTTGAGTTAGAGGTTTGGGATCAAAAAGCTAATTTTGAAAAAGCTCATTTTAGGAGCTTTTTCAATTAAAGATTTGCTATGTGTCACAAAAAGTTATTCAAAAAGCTATTTACCAAACACTTTTATTCAAAACAGTTAATTTCAATCCACTAGTCAAAACAGCTAATTCAATCCGCTAGTCAAAACAGCTAATTCAATCCGCTATCAGTTAACAGCTATCAGCTAATTGCCAAAAAGGACCCAAAATAATTCTCAAATGATGAGTTGAGTAAAAATATGAATTTTACAAATAAAAATTTGGTATCCAATTCGGAACAACGCGCGTGACATATGAGTTGGCCACGCGGAGGTTTCAAAGTTGCACACAGGCACATAATGGCATAATAATCTTGATAAAGGACAAAGAAAGAATCATCTACAAAAAATTACTGTACAAATTGCAAAACCAACGCAACTCAATCCAATTGAATTTTCCGTTGTTGTTGGATATATATAATTAAATTAAAAGAGAAAGACACCGGAGATGAAGATCACGGCGTTACTGGTACTGAGATGTGATCAGTCGGGTTCGGATCCGGTTATTCTAGCCAACGCTACGGATGTGAGCCACTTTGGTTACTTTCAGAGGTCCAGCGTTAAGGAATTTATTGTGTTCGTTGGTCGCACCGTGGCTAGTCGCACTCCTCCTAACCAACGCCAGTCTGTTCAACACGAAGGTCTCGTTCAATTATTACTCGCACGATAAATTATTCTTTGTTTATTATTGCCTTTATTCATTTTTAGTGGTGTTTTATTGTTTTGATTTGGATCTGTGATTGATTTCCAGACGGAGTTGTTTAGTCGAAACTTGTTCAATTTTGATTAGATTATTTAATTTACCGACTATGCAAAAGGCCTGAGGATTTATATCTAGTAGGTTTACCGGAATTTTTTCAGTCAACTAGGTTTGTAGTAGCCGAAATGAAGTTCCAATTTAGTCGGTGTGCTTATAAATTGTGTTGAGTTACCAATTCGTTGCTGTTAAGTCTTAAGTGCTTAACAGTTATTTTACCGGACGGGCGGTCAAATTTGAATCCTCGGGACCTATAAAAAATTAACACATAATCAGGATATACATATTAATCTGTTTTCTGTAACACCCTAAGGTTTGGTGGAGGTTTAAGGTATAATCATTTTGATCTTCCGATTAGTGTTCTTATATCCTGGTTGTTAAATATGGTTCTAGAGTGTCGACTTAAAAATCATGATGGGGCTTGCGATTGATTTTTTTTATCATTGTTTTTGTATCACAGATTAGTACTTGGACAGCTTTGCTAGAAATTTTGCATTTTCTTGTTGTGTGTTTGGACTTTGGGATATGAACACTTGTATTCCCTGTTCTTATCTTATCTTTTTGTTACTTGATAGAGTACAAGGTGCATGCCTATAATAGAAATGGTCTCTGTGTTTTGGGATTCATGGATGATCATTACCCAGTCCGTAGTGCATTTTCTTTGCTCAATCAGGTGAGTCCATTTACTTTACCTTATTTCATACCACCAAATTAGTTTCTCGTGTATGCATATGTTAATTTGTTTCAACATTGTCCCTTTTTTTTTGTTTGACTAGTTACTTAATACTTCCATCACAACAAGAATGAAGTGATTTGCTTAACTAATGTTAGACATGTTGTCATTACTCTTTTAGTATACATGTTCTTCGTTTCTAGGAATTAATTGAAAGTGTTCTAGCATTGATACGTGTCTAAGGGTTGGACTTGAACATATTTTTTTTTTTGAAAATATATATGTTTAGGCTTTAAATTATTGTCCACACAGGCACTTTGAGGCAAAATGGAAAGTCGGGTTAACATAGTACATGTTTACTTTATATCTAGTTCTTTGGTGACAGTTGCATATTTTAATCACCAACATCATATGAATCAAAATATGTATAGTTCAAAAAATTAATTAATTATTTAAATTGGTAGATCATGAACATATCTATACTAAACTTGTATTAGGAGGTACTATTGTAAAGTAACAACTAGTAAGATAAATTCCATATTTTTGAAGAAGAAAGTACCAAATTCAGGATGTTATATGGATTTATTATTGGTAGTACCTATCGTGCTCACAGCGACACAGCATCATTTCAATCAGGCTTGTCTTGCACAACTTTTCTGCTAAAAGAACTTGACTATGTTGGCTTACATAGTCAACATCATTATCAGAGGCTGTTGCTTCATGTTAAAATGTAATATAGCAGTAGCACAAAAGAAATAAATAGGGTTGTTTCTTAACACTATATTGTATACTTACCATTTGTCCTAAAAATGAGAAGCATGTCACCTTATGAAAAAACTGAACTGTGTAACCTTATCTCATATAAAATATATGTCAGCTAATAGATGAGTACCAGAAGAATTTTGGTGAGTCCTGGCGAACTGTGCAAGCAGATAATACACAACCATGGCCCTATCTCAATGAAGCCTTGACCAAGTTTCAGGTAAATATCCGGTCTCTTTATGTCTAATAAGACTATAAGAGGCATAGTCGAAACCATGCTGCTAACTGATAAGATTCTATTCTGTTGTCATCCAAGGTACTTCGATTTTCATTAGAAGTTGTACTGCTAGGTGAATTTGTACTATTTTTAAATTTTTTCCTTTTTTATATTCAGGACCCTGCGGAGGCCGACAAGCTGTTGAAAATTCAGAGAGAACTGGATGAAACGAAAATTATACTTGTAAGCTGTAGTTTGTTGCATTTGTTCCTGTTACTTTAGTCAATTTCTTTCCTTCTGTCGCAATACTGCTATATTTATCAATTATGTGACGTTGGCATCTTGAAACTGGAGGAATTATATGGGCCTCGTTATCATTTAGATGTCCAAACCCTATGCAGAATCACCTGAAAGATTAAATAGAATCCTTGAGTGATCCCAAAGGAATCAACTGACCATTGATGAGTACTGCAACACTGTACAAGTGGATTGACTTGTTTTGAATTTATTTTTTTCTTTTAAAAAGGGTCTCTGTTTGTTAAGAGTTGTGACTTCAGCAGAGTCTTAGACCCTTGGTAATATATTTTCTGTTTTAGCGGGTTTGTTAAGTCCAAGATTCTATTTGAAGTTAGCAACTAATGCCGAAGAACAATATAGGGCCAAGTTTTTTGACCGCTTAACCCCATTTGCTTGGAAGATAATTAAAGGTGGAAAAGGAGGGAGAGTGAAAAAAATGAGTGCAATTTTCGTATGACGAAGATTGTAAAGAAATTGAGTAGGAAGGATAATGGGGATTTTGTTATCAAACTGGTGAGTTTGAGCTCTAGTTCAACTTGGCAGGAACGGAATTGAGAAAGTAGTAAAAGCTACGGATGCTTCTCCACAAAATAGAACAATCTATATTCCATTTTATCCAAATACTATCGTGCCATTAAATATATGTAATCAGAAGAATATAATGCAAAGGCTCTTAATAGAAGCCAACTATAATGAAATATAGTCCAAATATGGCTTGCAATTGTAATTTTATATAGAGCCAAAATTGATCCGTTTGGTTTTGGTAATTAGTCCTTCATTATCATGCCTAAGTGTGCATGAAAGATGAAAAGAAACCTGGGTAGCACGGGTGCGGCAGTTGGGTACCGCACCCCGCACCGGGTGCGGTTCGGGTGCGGCGGAGTTTTTGTAATTTTGCAGTCGGTTTCTTTCCTCTTTCTTCTTTCTTCTCAACGATTTGTAATCGGTTACTAATCTCTGTAATTGATTCCAGGTTACTAATCTCTGTTCTTGTATGTGGAGATTTGTATATATCTGTTGTGTATATATCTGTATGTATATATGCCTCTTGTATGTGTTGGCTGCTGGGTTACAGATCGTGCATGTGGTATGCATATTCTGTATATTGACTTTTTTTAACTTTTTTTTTTTATGACTTCAATTTTTCAAAAATTAATGTTAATAAGATTATATGTAGTTATTATATGATAATTTATGTGATTAAATGTTAATTTGATTTTAAATTAGAAACTTCCAGTCAAAAGGACTTTAAATTAGAAATTTAATATTCTTTATATATATATATATTTTTAATTATATATAGAATGTATAATTTTAATATTTTAATATTTGCCGAATCCCTCCGCACCCAAATATTTTAATATATATATGCTTTAAATTAGTATCCCCGCACCGCGAATCCCGCACCCGCACCCTTGCTTCATAGATAGAAACAGTGACTTACAGAATCATCGTGCGTTTTACCAGCCTAATGGTGCGATAGGACTGAGAAATATCATAGGGCAATAGAACTTAATAGTGACTCACCGTTTTATTCTTGCCAAAAAGCCTACAGAAACATTCTACTTGAGTCTTCGGTATTTTTAAGAAAGTATATTAGACAAAATCTGATGTTAATATTAACAACTTATCACTATATCATCATTTTATGATTGCTCAATGTTATCTATTAATGTAATTATACATATAAATCTACTGCAGAAGTGATTGTTTGATTATGTGTCTTAAATCCAATATAAAGATTGTGGTTATTTGTGGTAGTGACAAAATGACTTGTAGAAACAACTATTAATCTTGCCTTCATGGTTGATACAAGTGTTGTAGGAAAATGGGCCTCCGCTAAACACGGTGTTGCTCCATACATTGCTGTAATTGTATATGTGACTTGTGGCAAGATCGTTTTTCTGTTCATTTTGTTGGTGGATTTGTCTTTTTATTTGAAAAAATAAAAAATAAGTTCTACAAAATGCAACACTGCACTATAAATGGCAAGTTCATAATAACTATATTAGTGAGTTGCAGCTTCATTCATTTCTTTGTACTTTCATCTTATTGTATTTCTTCTTTATATTTTATTGACTATTATTTGCTACAGCACAAGACCATCGATAGTGTTCTTGCTCGAGGAGAGAAGCTGGATAGTTTAGTGGAGAAGAGCTCAGATCTCAGTGCAGCTTCTCAGGTACGTCAGACCTGATTAGATATTAGATAACATGGGTACACGAAGTGAGCTGTTGTATGTGACTGGCAGATTCTGTCATACATTTGAAAATTGGAACAGCAACTCTGTAAAGTTGTATAAATGTTCGGACTGTACATGTGCAGTATTATTAACATCCCCTCACCCCCGAGAGATAGCTCAAGTGGTAAGGGCTTATCTCTTGTCGTCCCAGGATCCTGGGTTCGATTATCGCTCACCCCCGAGATTTGTTAGAACAGATACTCATTTGTAAGGCATATAAGCCTAATTAGTCCAAAAAAAAAAAAAAACATCCCCTCCATCCTATATTTAATTGTCATGATTACATTTCTATGTCAAAGTGACCCTTTGACCACCGTTGAAATCTATAATGAGAAAGACGAGTAAAATAGTAGATATCGATGTTTCTATATAAAGTGGGTACTTACAGTAGATGCATTAAATTTTTTATGGTAATAACTATTATTGTAGATATATCGTACTTCTACAAAAACGAAACTCGAAAGTGATCAATTTGTCTATAAATTGTAAACCAAGGTCCAAGGATAGTACATAAATTGTATTTTGAAATTTCTTTGATGGTTGGTGTAATTTTTCTACGACACGCCTCACTATTTTATCTTTTGAGCAAAATTGTTAGAGCAGATTACAAGAAAAGTTATTATTTTTTTAATCTGATGTAAGGCAATATATGTATCAGCATGTTACTTTAAAAATTGTGTTGTTTCTTTGTGGCATATTCTTGTCATAATGTTTCTCATAAATTGCTCATGAGCCAAACATGCCTTGTTCCAGTCATGGAATGATTATTACTTTCCATCTACAAGTTTTCTTTATGCAAATAACATTATTCTTTTCTGATATGTGGCCGTGCTTCTACAGATGTTCTACAAACAGGCCAAGAAAACCAATCAATGCTGTACAATATTGTAAAGGCTTAACAACCGTGGCTATCTTATATACTTTCGTTTGTGATGTGTGATCCTACCACGTGATCATTGTTTATATATATATATATATATATCATTTCATAAAGAATGGTACAAGGCCTAGGTGTCTTGGCTTGGGAGATTGACAACACAATAGTAGTAGTATGGGCTATGTTTCTTCTGAAGTGTTTTTACTATCTGTATGTTTTCCCTGGATTTGCATTGTTCTGGTTGACATGACAGGCAGTTCAGTATCATTCATTAACAGTTTGTGACATCTACTTCCCATTCTTAGCATTCCATTTATTTGTTTTTTTGTTCTATTTTACAAAGTGACATCTTTACATAAACTGCCAACTACTATCAATTCATCCTAATGTCAGTGTGTCACACACACCGGGGCTATGTTACCCGGACTCGGGTACGGGTGTCGGACACGAGTGCGGATCCAAGTGTCAGACTCTTAGTTTTAAAAAAATTAGGATTTGTGGATATGGATCCGAAATTGGACACGGGTGCGGGGATTCGACATATAACTTTCACATATGTGAAGTTATACCAACTTTTTATATATTTTATAGTTGTAGATTAGTCTCTTCTAACAATAAAAAAATATGTACATAATTGTTTATGTCAAATAGCATAAATCAAAGCATAACATGGAAATAGTGATCTATGGACATTGCTCTCTAGAAACAAGTTGTGAGGTCTCATATATCATTTTGAACTGCATTGCTTGAAGTTGAAGTGTTCGGTTTTCATATGAAGGATCCGACTCAGATCCCATACCCACACGGCCACACCCATGTCATGTCCGGTGGACACGGGTATGAGGGCAAAATTGAAGAGTCCGGGAAACGTAGCACCGGGGTATATGCAACTTATCAGTTGTGAAATTTTTGCATGTTAAATACTATCGTGTGGGTTGCTTTTAATTGGTTAAGAGATTATTTATGGTTAAACCAATCACAACTGATCGAAACTCTTTAGGTATGAATAGTTTATCGGTCTTGGCGTGGATGTTATTACATTTACAACTTGTTTGGCAAGATTTTTTTCCTTAATTTCCTGGCTCATTATGTATGAACATGTCCAGAATGGTTAAATAGATCATACTTTAAACAGAAATGCTCTCAGAGCATCTCTACCTTTGAAGTTTGAACGGTCTTTAATTCATCAATTTACTTGGATGGAATTTACTACTCTGCAGAAAAGCTATCTGTATTGCTCTCATTTTGTGCAATGATCCCAAAGCAATATTGATATACACTTAATTAACTGACTGAATTCACTGAACTTTTATGATTTATCTATGGAGCATAACTGACTGAATAAATTTTTGGGTCATGGTCCTTATCAAACGTCTAACAGTTCAAAAATATCTGGCGAACAGCTTCTAAGTTGATGGATCATCCGAGCAACAGTCTAGATTAATTTATTTATTTTTTAACTTAACGCAGTTAATTAACGGTAAGGTGAAATTATGATTTTATCCTTTATTGCTTGATGCAGTAATTAGATGCGGCAAAGACGGTTTTGGATCGGTTCTCAGAATTTCACTAGTCTAGGTGCTAGTTTTTTGAAACTCAAAGCTTGCTTTTGCCTTCTCATTTGTGTTGATGTAGTTCAAAATTTTTACACCATTTTGGGATTCAAAAAGAGAGTTGGAAAGGAAGCCTGAAGAAAAAGCCCCAAACCTGAACTACTGTATTTGTCTTAAAAATACCAGACAGAGTTCTAAAAATTGCCGCGTCAGCCGAGTACTCATTTCGAGTACTCGTTTTTAACCCCTTATCTGATCCGAGTTCCGAGTTTCGGAGTCAAATCGAATTACATTCATTCGTATTTTTAATGTTTATCTATTGGTTTTATATTATTAAATAATTATTATTTATTAGTATATATATAAAATATATATTACCGTTAAATTCCAAATTTTAACACATGTACATTAAAATATGAATGAATAAATTTAATATATGAGAAAAAAATTAAAAAAAAATTCCAATTTGTTCTCCAAGTACTTATTCCGATTTCCGAGTACTGGAACAAAACCATTTTTCCGGAACAAAATCGAGTCAGACCGAGTTCCGATTTTTACAACCTTGATACCAGAAGAAACATTTGCATTAAGACAGCCATAAACATTTGCAGAAACATTCGTTCTCATTTTGGCACACTACAATTTTTTGCCCATCCTTCTCAAACTCTGTCTTCTTGTCACATGCATCCAGTGACGGAGCCAGAGCCAAATTCCAGGGGGTCCAAAAATTTCTGAAAATTTAAACCGCGCGAAGCGCAGATTTTTTTCCCACTAAATCATGAAAAAAATGAAAAATTTTCACTAAATCATGCAAAAAATGGATATTTTCCACTAAATCATACAAACATGGATATAAAAGAAGACAAATAGACCATCTAGGAGGGGTCAAGAACAAGTAAATGATAGAATATATATAATTTTTCCAAAAAAAAAATTTTTTTTTAAAAAAAATCCCACAACCTAGGAGGGGCCAGGGACCCCCCTGGACCCCCCCCCCAAGCTCCGTCACTGTGATGCATCCATAAGAACAAATTGGATTCTTGGCTGGATGCTGAATTTCCTGGGTAGAGAGTCTGGGCCGTGACTGCAATTCCATTTCCAAGATTTATATTTTCAAGGAATTCAGTCAAAAGAACCAGCTGCAATGATAAAACTTAGGATGTGACCTTATCTAGTGTCTCAACATAAGGCCCTATATCACCAAATTTTCATCGATTTTTGATGGACTTTGGTTCTAACAGAGTGTTTGCCAATAACCAAGATATCTCGAGTGAGGTTCAGCCCTCAATAACGCATTTGCATATAAAATAAAAGATAAGATAAAAACAATACATCCACCATGAGAAACACATTCCTTTGGTGCCCATGTAGGATCCCAGGCACCAACTAAAGCAGAGCCATAGAAGCAAATGAACGAACCAAACAATATGACAAGATCAAGCCATACTACTTTAACACCACATTCTGAGTAAACAAACTCCACGAAGCTTTACAAAAAACTTAAAGGCAACTAGATAATACTTGCAGATTTTATTTTAGACTTAGTTATTACATGTTCTCAAAGTCACCCCTGCACCCTTGTAGTCTCTTTCTATTTGCCAATAAGGGACTTGAACCACCAAATTCCTTTGGTATCATCTGGAGCTACTTGACTCTCCTGTGGAGGATCAGTGTGCGTCGTCTTTTGAAGCTTGCTTACATCGTAGCCTTCTTCTTTAGCCTTCTCCACTAGCTGATCGTATATCTCTTCATCCAAATGGGGTTGCCTGCACAATATCTGTAAATAAAAGGTTACACACAGTAATACCATTAATCACAAATATAAACTTCCGAATAATTACAAACAATACTAGAAATATCAATAAAATTCACAATGTAAATCAAATATGTTATACACCTCAATACTAGAAATGTCTACGATAAAATCACACCGGATCATTATAATGTAGCAGTGTTCCATATACAATTTGACCAACAGTTTCCATTAGATGTGATTATCGACATGGCCTATACAGGCTACGTACAATTTTACACCTATCAATATTTTTACAAATTAACAGGATAATCGACACAGTACTTAATCATACATGGCTTCTGGCCCAGACTATTAACAACACAGTAAATCACTCAATCATACACACAAGTTCAACCAACAACAGACAAAATATGTAATAACTGTGAATTAAACACATATTGAGAGAGACTGACAGAGAGAGAGGGGGAGAGAGAGAGAGAGAGAGAGAGATCATACCCATAGACACTTCTTTGAAGGCTGACCAATCAAAGCATACTGATACTCATCATCAAGATGCAAAACCCAATAATCCCCAACAACAGGAATAATAGGCAAGAAAGGAGGCACCCAAAACTTAACCTTAAGCTTAGCTTCATCACTCCCACTATCAGCCTTATAAGCACTTCCTTCAATGAACCCTCTTTTCCCATCAGTCCATGTCTCATTCAACACATTCACTGTCCCATCATCTCTTAATGTGTATGTGGCCCTTGTATTTGCACCATTTTTTGGTTGAAATCTTGATGGAAATGAAGCTATTTCATACCACCTGCCCATGTATCTCTTTATGTCTAGGCCTTTTACTACTTCCATCTCTTTCTTTGTTGCCATTTTGTTTGCTTTTTCTTGATTGTGTTTGTAAGTATGTGTGTCAGTGTGTGTATTTTAAAGGGGTTTTCGAGGAGCTGGGATCCTCTGTCCCCTTCCTCCGTGTCTCCTTTGCCTGTTGTTTTTAATATAAAAAAAATGTTTTTGTGGAGCCCATTTTTATTATTTATTAAAATGGGCCCGCAGGGGCATTCTTTTTAGGGTCCCGTTAACAACAGCCCTTAGGGCTATGTTTAAGGATTAATTTTTGCCATGTGGTGAATTTTTATTGGATGATTTATGTGAATGCATGGGGGTACATACTTTTTTGCAAGTGGGGCACAACCTTTAGCCAATTAAAAACTACTACCACATAACATCTTAACCATAGCCCTAGGGCTGTGGTTAACATTTTCCTTCTTTTTATACTAAAAAGAGCAGGGAACACAAGGGGGACACGGAGGAAGGGGACAGAGGATCCGGACCCGTTGTCGAGGATGTAAGATTTTTGAGGCGGTGTTTGTGTGTATTTATAATTTTATTTATTTAATTATTGCTTATGAATTAAGAAAGAAAGAGGGTGGTTGATTGATAAGGTCGTGTTTGGATAGAGGCGTGGGGAAATAAGGACCACATAATTGGATACCGACTCCGGTAACGTTACCGTTGTGTATGTACTTGTATCTGGATCCTTCGCGAATTGTGTGCTGCATAATGCATTCTATTTTTATTTTCTTTATTTTAGCCTTGGATCTATTATTATTTTTTTTTTTTTTGGTAAGCTTCTATTATTATTGTTCCTTGCTTTTCAAGGGAACATTATATTATAGTATCTTAGAGCATCTCCAAGGATAGTAAGTATAATGATTAACTAAAATAATACTCCCTCCGTCCCAATTGGATATTAACGTTTGCTTTTTGCACGGAAACCAAGATAGTGGGTGTAATATTGTTAAAATAAATGAAATAGTGGGTGTAATAGTGATTTTATAGTTAAAATAAGTTAAGTAGTGGATGTAATAGTGTAAAGTATTGTTAAAATAAGTGAAGTAGTGGCTGTAATAATGTTAAAACTTACTATTTTAGGAAATGTTAACAATCTATTGGGACATCCCAAAATAGAAAGTGTTAAGAATCAAAAGGGACGGAGGGAGTAGTTAGCTAAAATTTGTTGAACCTGGAAGGGATTGTGCTTCAATGGTATTAGCTATAATTGTTAGCTATAATTCAAAAATAATATATATTGTGTAATGGATGGGTAGGAATTGATTTAAATGGTATATATTAATGTATAGATCTAGTTTAAATATGGCATAAAGTTAACATGAATGTTTTAGCGTGACATTGAGAAATCAGCTTGCCAAGGAAACGCAAAGTCATTTAGAGGGTGTTTGGGATTGCTTAAAATAAGTTACTTTTGACTTAATGGAGGTGTTTTTAACTTAAAGGAGAAAGTAAAGTTGTTTACTTTAAGTTGAGTGAATGTGTTTGGGTAATTTTACTTAAAGTTAAATGGGAATTTAATAATTTTGACTTAAAGTGATTTTTGACTTAAAAAAAATTTAAATTCATGATATTTAAGCTTTACAAGAATTTTGAAAAAAAAAAAAAAAAAACTCCATAAGTCATAAGTCATAAGTCAAAAGTACCTAAATGTAACTTCTGACTTAAAGCAGTTTTTTAACTTAAAGCCGACTTAAAGCCACGTTACACAAACACACCAAAAACTCCTTAAAGGAGCTTTTGGCTTTAAGTAAGGTTAGCCAAACAGGCTCTTATTCAGGTGACCCGTCTTGCAAGTTTCGAGTTGGGGCATTTGCCTAGCAGACTATATTGGTTAGCTATAATTCAAAAATAATATATATTGTGTAATGGATGGGTAGGAATTGATTTAAATGATATATATTAATGTGTAGATCTAGTTTAAATATGACATAAAGCTGACATGGATGTTTTAGCTAATGACTACAACTCAACAAATATAGAAGACGAGATGGAGGATATCTATAATTAGTGCTAACAGCTCTGATGGTTGGAGGGCTATATTTTTTAGGTAATATGTATATTAAAGTGACAACTAGACTTTTTAGATAATAGATGATAATGGTTGGAGATGCTCTTATAGGGGTGTATACGAATTGATAAAACTAACCAATCTGATCCAAATCGATACTATTTCACTCGATCCAAACCAAATTTTTTTAAATCGATATATAATTGGATTGAAAAAACGTTAACCCGATTTAAGTGGGTTGGGTACGGGTTTTAATTTTATTTAGCCGAACCAACCCAATTCAATTTAAAAATAAATTAATTAAATAAAATATTTTTTATATCCATGATCAATTATTACATTGACCCAGTTCAGTTAAAATACAAATTAGTAGTAGACGATCCATATTAATTAGTAGGAAATACAAATTAGTAGTAGACGACCCACATTTTACCAGTCATGTATATTCATGTATTTTGTCATACAAACCATTAAAATACATGAAGTTTACTGGAAAAAAGTAGCAACATTTTATCTGTTATATAAACCATGAGATGCAAGTCGCTTTTCTATCTTCAAAAGAGGACTCTAGTTATTTTGGGTCAATTGTTAAGGATTGTGTTTCTCTTGTTAAGGATTTAGGATCCTTTATGGTGTATTTTGTTAGGCGATCAGCGAATATAACGGCTCATGTGTTAGCTAGAGAGGCTACTTCTATGACTAATTGTAAAGAATGGTTTTCCACTCCATTCTTTCTTATCGATGTAATAGCTTCTGAGGTTTAATGAAAGCTTTTCTTTGTGTTTTCAAAAAAAATAATATTAAATTTTTATCGCAATCATGTTATGTTAAAATGTATTAAACATATGCCGAAATCTTTCATTCTTTCAGCAATCACAAAAATGATAACAACTTTTTATGCAGTTTTTTAAAATATTTATTCATAACCCGTTTAAACCATCCAAACCGACTGAATTGAATTGAATTGGATTATGAATTTAATTTTAATGAATTGGGTTGAAATTTTTCAAACCGATTAAATTGGATTGGATCATAAAATTCTTTCGATCCTCCCAACCCGAATCGTGTACATCCCTAGTACCCTGTTATCTCATGTGGTAGCAATAAATTTTGGAGTTATTTTTTTAAAAAAAAAACATTAAAATTTATTTCTTTACAGTAATGTCTTCCCTTTAAAATAAGCTATTTTTAAACATTATAGTCCTTTAAAGTAATGTATTTCATTTGTTTACGATGGAAATGAATCAAATTGTTCATGATCTACTCCAACTTATTCATAGTTATTCATAGTTAGAGCTATTTAAATAGTTTATTAAGTTGAACTTGAGCTCTAATCGGGACTTTAATTATTTAAGAGAAATTGATTCACACAATACATATATGATAGAATTTTTCTTAGAGCATGTTTGGCAAAAGTTTAAAATTTGGTTTTAAGTTAAAAATTGTCTGCTTATGTGATAAATTAGAAAATAATTCAAAATTGAGCTTAAAATAAAAAAAAAATTAGGAAATATTTTTTTGAAATAACTTTTTTTTTTGAAAAATAGCACTTTAATTTGACTCGATTTTCACTTAATCAATGATGAATCCATCAATCTACCAAATTGAATTGGTTCCATCGATTTTTAGAACACCAATTTTGTAGGACAACTGTTTTTGTGCAATTATACAAGTTATCAAAATGAAAGAAAATTATTTGCTTTTCTTTGGTAAATTTTTTATTTCAGTTATAGAGATTTCTTTCGACAAAATTCACACAAAACAACCTCAAAACAAAGAAAGAATGCTAAAAATAACATTTTTTTCTGATGAAAATAACATTTTTTGAGGTAGGATGTGAAAAATAATGTTTTAGATACGCATTTCCAATTTAAGTAACATAATGCGTATTTTGAATTTGGGTATCAGTGGATCCCAAAGAACGTCATTTTTAACACCCCATCTTAAAAAATGTTATTTTCAGTTTTTTAATTGAAAAAAAAATGTTATTTTCCACTTTCGCCCAAAACAAACGTGTAAAATCCTTCATCTAAAAAAAAAACGTGTAAAATCCTAGTGAAATACAGAACATACAATTAAATTCCCGAGTGTTCGATGAATTTGAACCAAACAAATTAATAAAAAAACAATTGCGAAATGCACAAAATAACATATTATATACAGAACAGGACTAGGCTCAGATCTGAAAGAAGCCAGGGCAAAGAGTGTGCACCGCCATGGCTGCAACTCCACCAGTTGCATGTAAAACACACAGAGAGAGGGATCAAGTACGCCGATTCAAAACCCTAACCCTAAACCCAAAAAGAATTAACATATGATCCCTCCCTCAACACATGCCATCTGGTGGGTCCACCCCGCCAAGATACGGGAACATCAACAATGCCCCGACTTGCTCAACAACCTATAATTACTCCATTCTTATCATCACAGCCTTTGATTAATTAGGGTTAGGGTTTTAAGAAAAAGAAAAATGCAAGTAGTAGTACTAGTACTGGAAATTGCAGTTGCTGTCGAAACAGAAAGATCCCAAGTATCTGACATTCCTGCAACCAAAACCCCCCAAAACATATATAAATATAGTAATTTCTTTGTGTTTTGAGGAAATGGAATGGAAAAGGGGTGTTGGTTTGTGAGAAAAGGGAAGGGAGTGAAATCATCGGCTGAGATGCAGAGAGGGGCAACTACCCCCTTGAGAAAACTCCCTTCTCTCTGCTTTTTAGCCTCTTTATTGGTTCTTGAGCCTTTCTTCCTTTCCCTTACACTGTGCTCCCGAGTTGTAAATGGAGGAGAAAAGAAAAGAAGAGAAAAGAAATATTTGAAAATTTCTTTCGTAAGCGTGCTCCCGAGTTTTTTTAGAAGAGAATGGAAAAGATTTGGAGAGAAAATTCTTCATAACTTCCTTCCAAAACTTTCTTTCCATTTTTGGGATGATTGTGAGGGATTATCTCACAAAACAATTACTTTAATTACTTTTATATCCAAACTTTCTTTTCTTTCCATGAAAAACTTGGGAGCAAGTTAAAGAAAATTAAATAACCACCCTTCTCTTCCACTCCCTTCTCTTCTCTTCCCTTCTTTTCTCTTCTTCCCTTAAAAAACTCGGGAGCACAGCCTTAATGTAGGCTTGCTTGCTTTGCCCTCTATATTTATAGTGCTAGTTAAAGTTTGGCCAACGATGTATATACTGCTATACTCTATACAGTAAAATCAATATATCTATTATATATATAAAGGAGGGTACGCGGGAGTTTATGTGGCGCTCTAAGATCGTCTCAATCTATTTTTCTAATTTTCTAGAATTTTTTAATTTTAAACATTAATAAATATAAAATATCATTTAACATATTAAAAGTAGAATATGTGTTCGAATTTATAGAGAGGAAGAGTTCGAATTTATAGGTAAGACATATGATTAGAAGTTCTATTGGAAGTAGAATAAGTTTTTATAAGTCATATGCATAAAAGTTCTATTGGAAGTAGAATTGGAGTTCGAAAGTTCTATTGGAAGTAGAATTGGAGTTCGAATTTATAGAGAATAATAGTTCGAATTTATAGAAAAAACATATAATTAAAAGTTCTATTAGAAGTAGAATAGGTGTTTGAATATATAGAGCAGACATATAATTAAATATTTTATAAAAAGTACGATCTTCTTAAATTATATGATTAGAAGTTCTATTGGAAGTAGAATTAGTATTTATAAGACATATGATTAAAAGTTCCATTGAAAGTAGAATAGGAGTTCAATTTTATAGAAATAAACATATAAAAAACGTTGTATTAGAAGTAAAATAGGTGTTTGAATATATAGAGCATACATATAATTAAATATTTTATAGAAAGTATGATCTTCTTAAATTATAATTTTTTATATTACTCCCTCCGTCCTACCCAATTATTAACAATTTTTGTCATTTTCTGGCACGCATTTTAAGGTGAATTTTAAGGACAGTTCATAACTTATTTTTAAAATTTTCTTTTTTGTATAAAAATAGGATTGTTCTACTTTTATACAAAAAAAGAGAAAATTTCAAAAATAAATTATGAAAATATCCTTAAATTCCACCTTAAAATGCGTGTCAAACACCCTATTTTGAAATGTTAACAAACCGACATGAAATATATTCATAAATCCAAATACTATTGTCATAAAAAAAGTCATCGTATTTAAAAAGAAAAAAATTGATTTGTTAACATAAAAAAAGAACATTCTCATGCAGGAATCCCAAATAAATACAGAAGTATCTTTAATATAAAGAGAAAATAAGATCTGTTTTCATTTTCTAAAACTCCATAAATTTTAGAAAGTCTAGAGAAAGTATAAATTGGATTCACTCTATTTTTTAGGTTTTGATTTTAAGGAAAAAAAATTTGTGTAAGATAAGTATCATCAATAATATGTAATGAAGTTGGAATTTCGATCTCAAACGAGAGCGGATCGAAACGTTTTTAATGGGAAGACGGCTCACTATAAAAGATTGTATTAGCTATTAAAATGTCATATTGATGTTATAAATTTCATTTTATTTTTAGGATTTGACTTTTATGGATAAACATTGTCATACAAGTGATATATGTAAAAGTTAGGTTTTTGGTCTTAACGAGAGAGCGGACCAATAGTAATAACCGTGTTTAATGAGAAAACGGTTCATTAGAGAAGACCGTATAAAAGATGTTTGAATATATTAGGAATACATAAAATAAAATGTTTTATTGGAAGTAGAATACGAGGACGGTGGAGACGTTTTATACAATTTTTTTTAAAACTATGTATCTTTTCTTCCTAGAAACCTTTATTTTAACTAATTTATAGAAGTTAATTATACTTGCATTAGAAAAATATATCCATAAATTTAATATTATTCCCGTCACGAAAAGTCTTCGTATTTTTTTTTGATATGTTAACATAATAGAAAGACATTCTCATGCGAAAGTTGTAAATAAATACAGGAATATTTATTATATACAGAAAATATAAAATGTTTTCATCTTTTAAAACTCCAAAATATTAGAAAGTTTAAAGAATATAAAAACTGGAATTTACTCTCTTTATATAATGAATTTAGAATTTCGGTTCCAAATAAGAGCGGCTCAAAATGTATTTAACGGGAAGACGGCTCTCTCGAAAAGATTGTATTAGCTATTAGAATTTGATACTGATGTCATAATTTTTTTTTATTTTTACGGTTCGATTTTATGGATAAATTTTTTTATATAAGTCTTTATAATATATGTTAAAGTTGGGATTTCGGTTTTAACGAAAGAGCGGCTCAATCGAAAGAATTGTGTTTAACAAGAAATCGATTCATTAGAGAAGACTATTTAATTATTAAAATTTAATGTTAGTATTATAATATAACGTAAATATATTGATTTTTTAAAAAAAATATTGTAACGCCGCCGCGAAGCGCGGCTTTATCGACTAGTTTCATTAAATTAAAAGATTTTTTATATCAACATCGCGACAGTATAAATTTAATTTCAATTAATTAATAATTTAGAAAAATTAATAAAATTTGTCGGTTCCAACGATATTAGTTTATAGAGATTTTATTGTATACTATCATGTATTTACTAGTTAATAATCCGTGTAAAACATAAAGAAATAATGCCCAAACTACATCACTTTTACTTGATCCCTATCCGAAATATCGATGTGCGTGAGGTTCTGTCCAAATTACCCACGGCCTACGCATTCTGGGAATGCGTAACCTGGGATACGCATTTTGATAATGCGTATCTCAAGTCACGCATTCACAGAATGTGCGATAATGTCATCATGCGTCATTATTTCGAATGACTGGTCGGCATCTTTCTGAGGCGATTTTTCGCCTCTCCGATTTATTTCTTCCGTATATGACATTCAGGTAACATCCAGTATTGATTATGGTATCAAAACGAATCCCAGAGATTCTTCTTAATTTTAATCCATCGATTTGTTGGTTGTTAGCCCCGCAGGGACGTGTAAGGATTTATCGGAAAACATATAGGAGAAAAATGAGGTTGAATGGGGCTTTTAAATCCGGAAAACAAAATGAAAAACGATTTACACAGGGTTGTAGACGATGAAAATACAATCAGTTTGGTATGTAGTATGCAATTACTGGATGTCGGAGAAGGACGAATGAAATGGTCAAAAATTGAATGAAAAATATCTCCGGCACGATTGGGGAACGAAGATGAATAGTGCCTTGAATTCGTATGTTCAACATGCGTATTCACAACCACGCATCTTGAACATGCGTGTTCAATGAACTATACACTGGTGGATATTTCATTTTTACATAGTCTACGCAAGAAGAAAATACGTGTAGGCTATACGCATCTTGAAGATGCGTAGCCTGTGGGTAAAAAGGGCGGACAATTTTGTCGGTGGATATTTTGGGCAGGGAGAATTAAATGGTGGGTATTTTGGTTTGTCACCCAAATATAAATTATTTTAATTTTTTAAAATTTATTTATAATATAATATATAATATTATAAATATATTTTTTAATATGTTGAAAAAATTCGAAATTTAGATTTTGTATATAAATAATTTTTAATATTAAATTAAAATTAATATGTTTTTTACGATAATCGAACCTTCAGTCTTTTTATATAACATTATCTAATATTAATTTTATATTTAAATGTTATTGATGAAATTCAAACCTATGTGTATAACAATTTTTTATATTTTATCCAACTATCATGTATTTGACTTCTAAATAAGGATAATAAAAAATAATGAGTTAATCAAATTATAAAATATACTTTCTTTTACTTATTACATCATCTTCAAGGAAGAAATTTTTAATAGTTCTTAAAAAACTTAATTGCCTATTTTCTTTTCTCAATTTAAATGTTATTATACGGTTTTTAACTGTTTTCTACTAATGAAAAATTTACTTGCACAATATTAAATTTAAATATTTGTCATAATTAAGTTTGAAATGAAATATTGATAAAATATAATTTAAAAGTCAAGATAAAGAACATTATTAAAATTAACACGAAAATATATGTAAGAACTTACCAAAAATCTTATAATTTATATTAAAATATTATAAATTATACAAATATTTACAAGGTGATTTGTTCAAATAACAAAAAGGAAAAAACTTTGCTTCAATTTGAATTGCTCTAGCCGAATATTTTTATTTACAACCTTGTCTATTTTTTATAAAAATATCTATTGTTATTGTGTCAATTAAAAAACGACGAAAACAGAACTGAATATTGCTTTTCTTTGATAAAATAGTTTTAAAACTTCCGTCAAATCCTAGTTCTTTAATCTTCTTGTCTAATCTCTTGCTTCAAAAACAAAATCTTTAATTTTAGTCTTAATATATACACATCACCGAATAAAAAAAAACCAATTTGTGAGTTTAATAATTGAATAAATTAAAAAAAAGAAGAAGAAAGATAAATTGTAGGCTCAGATCTGAAAGTAATCAGGGCAAAAGAGTGTGCACCGCCATGGCTGCAACTCCACCAGTTGCATGCAAAACACACAGATCGAAAGAGGGATTCATATATATCAATTCAAAACCCTAACCCTAAACCCAAAAAGAATCAACATATTGATCCCTCTCTCAACACATGCCATCTGGTGAGTCCACCACGCCAAGATACGGGAACATCAACAATGCCCCGACTTGCTCAACAACCCTTAATTACGTACTTGTTTATAATCATCACAGCCTTTGAATATATATATATAGGGTTAGGGTTTTATGGACTGTGAATTAAGAAAAGGAAAGACCAAATAATAGTAGTACGAAGATTTCCCAAGAAAGCATCAGACATTTCCTTAACCAGAAAGAAGAAATTAAATTAGGGGGTGTTGGTTTGTGAGGAAAGGGAAAGGAGTGAAATCATTGGCTAAGGTGCAGAGAGGGGCAACTGCCCCCTTTGATAAAATTCCCATCTCTCTGCTTTTTAGCCTCTTTCGAGTTCTTGAGCATTTTTACCTTTCCCTTAATGTGGGCTCTGTTTTTTTTTCATTGTCTGTATTTATAATGCTAGCTAATTGCTACTCCATCTAATTTTCCTTTTTTGTCCATGGTTTATTTTTGATTTTTTATTTAAGCTTGTAGACT
The DNA here is from genome assembly GCA_037693485.1 of Kitagawia praeruptora. Classification (NCBI taxonomy): domain Eukaryota; kingdom Viridiplantae; phylum Streptophyta; class Magnoliopsida; order Apiales; family Apiaceae; genus Kitagawia; species Kitagawia praeruptora. The sequence continues at coordinate 154,829,077 of CM075344.1, read as the reverse complement.
CTAGACTCTAGTGCTTTGATGGTGGACATCACATGCATGATCACATCTTTTAATGTGATGACGATAGGACTAGATATTGGTAAGGAAAAAATGATATTTTCTCTCTCCTCTCATTTTTTTATATTTTCTTTTTTAGGATGTTCCATAAATTCATTACATTATTGAAAATAATAATTTTCATTAATAAAATATATTATTACATTTACTATTTCACTCCACTTTTTCAACACTATTACACCTACTACTTCAATTATTTTAACAACAAAATTACTATTACACCCAATACTTCATTTATTTTAACAATATTCAGTGTTGCAGATTTCGAAAATCGGAACTATTCGGTTTAGATACCGATTTACGATTTATCAGGTGATTCGGTTGAAAAATCCACGATTTATCGGCGATTTTTGTAAAATCGGCCGAATCGGTTCCGAAATTCTGACCAATTTTTGATCAATTTATCGACGATTTTTCAGAAATCGGCCGATTTCTATAACAATGACAAAATTACACCAACTATCCATGGTCTCCATACCATACCATACCCAGCTACAATGTAAAGTATTGACCGGGAGTAGTAGATATCCTAAAAAAAATCAAAAAATTTCATGTTCCATGATTAATAATTTTTCTAATTATAAAATGAAATTCCGCATATATACATATGTATCACAAATTAAAATATGCTATATATCATATCATATCATTTCAAAAAAGTTTTGCTGAAAAATTTGAAAAACCTCTTCCTCCGTCCCGTTCATTTGTTATCGTTTCAAAATGGGGGTGTCGACACGCATTTTAAGGTGGATTTTAAGGATAGTTCCATAACTTATTTTTGAAAGTTTCTTTTTTTGTATAAAAATAGAACAATCCTATTTTTATACAAAAAAAGAAAATTTTAAAAATAAGTTATGAAACTATCCTTAAAATCCATCTTAAAATGCGTGCCAAAAAATGATAAAAAGTGTAAACAAATTGATTGGACAGAGGAGTATATATTGGTATGCGGAGGACAGAGGGCCGCCTACCGTGTAAGAACAAATGTCAACAGTTTTAATTTTTTATGTCTTTCTTGTGTGTTTTTCGAGGTAAATTTTATTTTTTACGGAGTAATAAATTATTTAATTTTAATTGATTAAAATTTTTTGCATGTAAGAAGGATCCATTATTATTAACTAGCATGATAGCTGTTGTGAGAGGAATTTGGTACAACACTTCGAGAGAATATCGCTGGAATAACGGATGAATCGCTTGATTTCCGGCTGCAGAATCGGCGTTCAAGCGGTTACAGCCCGGCGTTCAACTGCCAGAGTGGGCGGTTGTTTGTAATGATTTTGGGACTGAGTTTGCAAGGTCACCGGACAGCAAGGACGGAGTAAATCCTACTCAGTCGATCCTAACTGCCAAAGATGTGTATTGCTCAAGTTTCTACATGATTTTTGTAGAGAGAAGTGAGATTCAACCCTTGCAAAGTGCCTACATATCCTATATTTATAGGAATCAAGTCCCATGTAGTTCTAGGGTTTTGGACTCCTTGTTGATAGCTCAGCCACGTTCTGATAAGCCTTATCCTCCTGACCATGTTGATCCATTTGTTATTTTTGTTGATGAAGAAGAGTCCTAGTTCCCTTAGGACACTGCCTGAACCCTGGCCTTCCGCTGTACATCCGCCTATATATATACGCAGTGTATATATCACATATGTTTTATATTTATCTTCCTCAACTGAATTGATCCAGTTAATTATCCTAGATGATATGATTATCCAGTAGTTATCCCTCCATAAAACCATAGTTATCTTCATATTTATATGATTTTCCATCATATATCCGCATATATATACAAAATCCATGTATATATGATGATTATCCACGATTCCAGAGGTTGTTGGGCCACTCCTGATGTTTAGGAGTTATCCACAAGTCTGTTAGAGCGATATATATCCGTTCTCCTACAATTTAGGAGGCTGCTGGGCCAAATTTCGCGGACTGTCGGGGTACGAGTATGAACCTCTGCCTGGAAGCCCTTCACCTGCATGAACCCCTATAAGGCCTCCACACAGCAGTACTCTCACCTGGGTTCAGACACCTGAACCCCTGCATGAATGAACCCCGAACCAGATGCCAGAATTTTCACCTTTCAGAATATTTCCAAGGCATATTGGGCCCATGCATCCATGCCTAACCTATCATGTTCTTCCATATCCACACAAATTGGGCCTATAACCTTAATGGGCCCTAAATGAAGCCCACGGTGAATTTTGGGCACAACAACTACCCCCCGGTTCCTTGTAGCCAGTGAATGCAAAAGGAACCAAAATAAATCGAGGCCCAATCCTTCCTTATCTTTCTCAGAGAAATACATAGCTTCCACATCATGCTTCCAAGCTTACATGAGCTAACTCGGCGTAAGAAACAGGTAATGCTTTCACATATGTACCCCATCTGAATGCTTAAATGAACTCCTTCCACATATCTTAGACTATGCATAGCGTACCAGTTCCAGTCATGAGCTTTTTATCCTTATCACCTGAACCTACCAACTTCCAGCCTTCTTCCTTGAAAACCATAGCTTGACTTCTCGATATATTTCTTTTCCTTGTGAGGTTGGCCTCCATGTGTGAATCCTTGTTGGTGAAGCCATGAAGCTTCCGCTGTTGCATATAGGCTTCAATCTTCCAGAACCCTGTGCTACCAAGACAACTTCACACTCATGTAGAACCTTGGCGAACGCACTCCTCAAGACATATGCCACAACATTTAGAGATTTCCATGAACCCATCACCATGGACCTCTCAAGATGTTGTTAATTTTTCCGAGACTTCATGAACATCTGCCCATAAACCATAGGACTTTTCCAAACCGTGCCCATAAACCATGGGACTTTGCCAAACCATGCCCATCAACTATGGGGCTTTTCCTAAGTGAACCTATAATCCATATGATCTTTTCTTTTAGCACGTCAATCCAAGTCAGGGTTCAACCACTGAAGCCATAAGGTTGGGGCTGCCACCCTTTGAGCTTAAGATGAGGACCTCATTCCATTATGTAAGCCCTTCCATGGTGGGATGTTGAATTACCCCCCGAGGATCAGATTTCCTTCCCGCACGATATGTAAGTCTTCCTCCGCTTGAATCCTTGAACCTTGGTTTGTGCATATTCCATATGTAAAGTAGACTGCTTAGGGGTACGTTCAAGCCCTAGGGGTTCATCCAGTTGTACCCTTGAATGTTTTATAAATATCGAGGCTTCAAGCAATAGCCTTAACTTGTATATATTTGTTCACATGCTGTGTATGATAAGGGGACACCACTACCTGTCAAGGGTTCACGTGGGCCTGGCCACACTACCTATGAAGGGTTTACATGGGCGTAAGATTGATAGGAGCTTTGCTCACCTAGGATACCTAGGGTCAATGCAAACCCAAAAAAAAAAAAGGTTCCACTACCTATTGAGGGTTCACGTGGACCTAGCCACACTACCTGCCGAGGGCTTACGTGGGCTTGAAGCTGATATGAGCATTGTTGCGTACTCATAATGTAAATAATAAGAGGACGCCACCACCTGTTAAGGGTTCACGTGGGCCTGACCACACTACCTGTTGAGGGTTCAGGTGGGTCGTAGACTGATGGGAGCATTAATGCATTCCCATGACATAAGTAATGAAAGGGCACCACTACCTGTTGAGGGTTCACGTGGGCCTAACCACACTGCCTGCCAAGGGCTTACGTGGGCTTTAAGTTGATGGGAGTTTCGCTAGCCTAGTGTCCCTAGGATCGACACGAACCCATGACATGCATAATCCATACATGTTAAAACCTACTCATGCATAATCCATACATGAGAAATCCAATCCATGAAATCCAAATCCAATCCAAATCCAAATCCAATCAAAATCCAAGTCCAATCCAAATCCAAATCCAACCCAAATCCAAGTCCAATCCAGATCCAAATCCAATCCAAATCTCATCCAGATCCAAATCCAATCCAAATCCAAGTCCAATCCAAATCCAATCCAGATCTAAATCCAATCCAAATCCAATCTAGATCTAAATCCAATCCAGATCCAATCCATACTCCTAGAGGAAGCCCGTACCTAAGAGGTTCATACCTAAAAGGTTCCTACCTAACAGGTCCATACACGTACTACCCCCTAGAGTTCTTTGGCATAACCTATCTTATAGTAAAGAACTAGGTTCACGTAAACAATAACACATGAACACATAAAGAAGGCATGTGAACATAAGACATGAAGCACATAAGTACACATAGCACAAAAAGCATATAAGTACACATAGTCATTCACAACAGTTAAGCAAATAAAGGCAAAGATAAAGTGATCATAGTTTTAATCAAGTCATAAAAATTATTTCACAGATAAGCGCTCATACCTTCTCCCGGGCTTCCACTAATATAAGATAGAACCTCTTACCGACTGAACCCCTAATCCTAGACCGGTCTTCGGGATTAGACCTAGAGTGCATGAAGAATTCCCATTAACGAGGTTCCATCATAGGAGTTTCCCTCGACCAGGTTCCATCCTCGAAGATTCCCTCAATGAGGTTCCATGTGATTTCCTCATAATGCTAATTTCCTTACGATGTTAATTCCCTTACGATGTTAATTTCCAAGAGTTAAACTTCACTCACCCAGTTTCCCTGGGGTCGTGGCGAAGCCGTCTGCCATCCAATGTGATTTCCTCACACCGTTAAAATCCTTAGCGTTCCAGTTTCCAAGAGTTAGACCTCACTCACCCAGTTTCCCTGGGGTCGTGGCGAAGCCGTTTGCCAAATTGTACGTAGCTTCCACAGCTGTACATAAGTCCTATAACGGGATTGGTTGTCCACCAACATGATTACACGGAAGTTTATCGGCGTTACGCCTTTTCAGGGTTCAAACGAGTGAACCTCCATATAGGGGAACTTTATGGCCCTAGCGTCCCTAGGTCCAGCCTCCCTTGGGGTTCCCATCCATTCACATGTAATCCACATGTGATGCATGTATAATCCATACATGTTCTTGCCTTGATTCATGTATAATCCATACATGTGCCTGCCTTGATTCATGTATAATCCATACATGTTCCTGCCTTGATTCATGTATAATCCATACATGTGCCATATAGTCCGTGTAATCAATTAGCACATAATCCATGTGCTTCCAATCCTGCCTTGTGCACGTAATCCACGTGTGCTTCATGTATAATCCATACATGTTCCTTTAGCATATAATCCATATGCTATAAATCCAGCTCATGCATAATCCATACATGAGAAATCCTCTCCATACATAATCCATACATGGTAAATCCAGCTCATGCATAATCCATACATGAGAAATCCTTTCCAAATCAATTCACGAAATCCAATCTGCATATGCTCCTTGATCTAGCTTCCAGGGGTACCTCGAATTAGATTCCATTAGGGGTTCGCATACCAGAACCTCAAGAATCTCATGGTCCTGAGCAATGACCCATTCATTGTAAATAAGTTCCATTTGCTTAAAAATTTACCATTTTCAAGATACCATCACGGCAGTATACCATCCACTACCCCCCGGTTCCTTGCAGCCATTAATGCAATAGGAACCTAATATAATCCTTACTCAGGCTCAATCAACCTTCACCCTGAACCTCTAAGCTTACGTGAGCGTACTCATTGTAAGAAACAAGGGGTTTCAAAGGTGAAGCGACTACTACTCGTAAACTCCTTCCAAGAAAGACCATGTTATTTTTTCTTGATGATGACTCCATAAATTCTATTCTTGAACCTCCAGGGTTCGGTTGTCGTACCCCTACGTCGTGGTTCCATTAATAAACCTTCCAGCCTTTTATGCTCGATGCACGTACGCCCACACATGTTTTCCATCCTCGCATGCCTTTGAATCTTGATGATTGTATCCATATCACCTCATATGGTATTCCAAGGATCTCTTTCAGGTTCCAAGTTCGAAACCTCATTTCACAAACCTCCTTGGTACCAAAAATTCACATAAATCAAGCTTCCGTAGGTTCAATTGACTGAACCTCCTGCCACAGGGTCCTGGTACGCATACCTTCAAGATCTTACTCCAGGTGTATGCCGTGAATATAGTTGTGACCACCTATACAACCGACCATGTTGATTGTTGAAGATCATGTTTTACGTCGAGTTTTGTCGCTGTAACCCAGTAAGGTGTTTTGAGGCTAAAGGTCGCCAAGGGTTCACGAACCTGAACCTCCTATGTACATCTTCTCATTTGAAAATAGGGCGCACCTTAGAAATCCTCCATGCAGCCTGGTATACACTACCCCCCGATTCCTCAGCGTACTTTGTCCATGGCCAATATTGGATCATATTCAACTTCTTATCCTCTTTGAGGAGAAGTCTAAATGGACATTCGTGAAGCTGGTTATACACGTCTCACCGTAGTTTCAACCTCTTTTTTAATCCGTGTGGGAATCCATGCTCCTCCTTATAAATGCGAGGTATATAACCATTTTCTTTGTCTAGATGGTACGTAACCATTTTTTCTTTGGCCTCCGCTTAGGTGCTTCAACCAGTACCCCCCCAGTATGCCTTTCACCTGTATTCAGATTTCTTCCATCCTTAGGTGGGGAAGCCGCTAGCAACAGTGTCTTGGTGGAAGCTACCCCTGATTCTTTTCCATCTCCTTGGTGTATGCAAACCCAAGTTCATTCCAATTGAGGTTCCGTTGTTAGCTTTGTTGTTTCTTTAAGCTGTTGTAGCTTCTAGTTTTTCCTTAAGGGGTTCGCGTATGAACCTCGCAACCATCTCTTTATTGATCGAGAGGTCATTCATACCTCATTCCTTGCCTAGTAGCATCTTTTCCATAATTCCATCGAGATTATAATCCTCAATTCCTCTCGTAATTCCTTTCTTGAGGTATCTCTGTGTTCCGACTTCTGATGTCTAGGGGGCTTATAGCAGAGGAACCCCAATGTGGGAAACCTTCTAGCTTCTGGTGCTTGAGGGATTTACAGTATGAGAACCTTTAAGCCATAATATAAATTAAGTCCACCATTTGCATCTCCTTCAAAACGGGTCATCCTACCATAGTGTTGTAGAATACGCTCTCAACCATAACTCCTTCCAAGGGGGTGGATAAGAGGGGTTCATCCTTCAATACTACCAGTGATATTTTCAGTTCGTGAGAGATTCGAGTCCACCTTCAACTTCCACGATAAGCTTTTTGCTCGAGCTTCATTTAGGTCATTGCTTGGGACCCAACGCTCTTAGATGGATATATATTTCAAATTTCCCCCTTCCACTGTTAGTGAAGTTTTCACCGTGAGAACCTTTATAAGCTGCTTTTGCCTTTAGTGGGGCAACCTCATTTCTCTGGGCTTCATTGATTCATTTTTTTTTTGAAAAGCTTCTCAGCTATTGCTTCTATATGTTGCATTCTGCCTTCATAATCCTCCATTAGAGCAACCATTTACATCAACGTAATGGGTGGTGCTACCCCCCGAAAAACTGGAATCACTTTATGGGGTTCCATCAACATGGCTACTGGTAACATGATTCCCCAAGTATCCTGAACGGAGCTTCCATCGTATCCGTACAGTGAGGTGTCCACTTCTAACCATTTCCTTGATTTAACCATTTGAGTATCCCATCCCAGTTGTGTAATGCCCATTTGTTGCATAAGAGGCCAAACATGGCCAAGATCATTTTTCTTGATGAATCCCCTTTAGGCACTAATTAATTTTTTTTTTGGGGTCCTCATGTTGAGTGACAAAACTACCATGGTGGAACCCCTACATTGAGTTCCAATATTTTCCATTTTGGCTTAAATCCTTTGAATGGGATTTTCCATGCTTAAACCCTTTTCCAGGTTGCTTCCCGGGTTCTTCTTGCTTATTGCGGGCCTTCTCATTATACAGCTTCTTGTTTATGAGCAAGGGGCCTTCCATCATCGAACCTATCGTATACGAACCCCATTTCTGGGAAGCTCTTTTCCGGGGGAGTCCTTTTTACCAATCTTTTCCACATTTTAGTTTGACAAGCTTCATAATAAGCTTCCTACTCAGTCTATTGAACATACTCGGCCTTCTGTTAAGTGAAGCCTCAGGGTTCTAGGGCTTATTTTCCTTGAACCTGTCATTATCGAACCCCTATCCGGGTTCCTCTCACCAATAAACCACCTTTTCATGGAAGCTTTCTCTTCTTGCTCATTCGTGTTCTCATGATCAATGTTGATGGGAAGCCTTCGTACCGAATATGTGAATTATCACTAAGACACCTCTAAGCTTACATGAGCTAGCTCGCTGTAAGAAACAAGAGGTATCTAAGAGGATAATGTAAAATATTTCGGATAGCTCACCAATGAGGGAATTGATATCTTTGCCATCATCCAGGTTTACCTACTGATCATTAATTATGGGGTTCGCATCCCTGCTTCAATTTAGGTTCACCCGTACCCCTTCAATCAGGAGGGTCGTACCCCTATCTGCACTGGGGTTCACCTGTTACTTATCTATCAGGAGGTCCGCACCCTTATCTGCGCTGGGATTCACCTATAGCTCATCAATCATGGTGTTCGTACCCTCATCATCATTCAAGTTCACCCATTTACTCCCTTCATGGATTGTGCTCCACAATTTTTAATGGAAACTCCTGGACTTGTTTAACCCCAGAATTGTTGAAGGGGGAGCCTTGATAGACCCTAACCTCCTAGTGGTTGAACCCTTAGATTGATATTCTCCACTTTTCGACTATAAAAGCCTATTTGTCGAATGCCAAAATTATGTATTTGGGGGTTCATCTGCGAGAAACCTTCTGGTTGAGAAACTGGGGGTTCATCTGGATCCGAGTGCCTTCTGTCATGGGTGCGACCTCCAGATTGAGGTTCCTCCTGCCTTTAGCCCTTGAACCACTCAACTGGTACCTCTCCAGATGGCCATTATCTCCATCAACATGTGGACATTCAGTTCCTCATACATTCAGTTATACATTAACACACTCTTGATATGAGAGTTTCTGGATCGCGGAACCCCGCATAGCTGAACCCCTATTTTGGACCCTTCCTATCGGAATTTAGCATCCAAAACAGTTATTTTCCAGCCATTCTTTCCAAGACCTCAGAGCCACATCTCTTCTTTTATGCATTTTACCACCAAATGACAAGAATATAGGAGGTCGTGGCTAACCTTCCTTCATCTTCATCCTTTTATTTCGATAAGCCATGATTTTTACCCCGTTTTTTCATCTTTTTGTATCTCTTTTTCCAGAAACTTTATTTCCCAGTCCATATACATGATATAATCCGCCATATCTCGATTGGTGACCTCCTTTCTCAATTTCGTGGTCACCTCCGTTGTTCTTCGGTGTATGTTCATCGCCGGAGCTTTTCATTATCTTTCCTCTCAAAAGATCATCCAATCCCCTCCTTCTAGCGCCAAAAATGTTGTGAGAGGAATTTGGTACAACACTTCGAGAGAATATCGCTGGAATAACGGATGAATCGCTTGATTTCCGGCTGTAGAATCGGCGTTCAAGCGGTTACAGCCCGGCGTTCAACTGCCAGAGTGGGCGGTTGTTTGTAATGATTTTGGGACTGAGTTTGCAAGGTCACCGGACAGCAAGGACGGAGTAAATCCTACTCAGTCGATCCTAACTGCCAAAGATGTGTATTGCTCAAGTTTCTACATGATTTTTGTAGAGAGAAGTGAGATTCAACCCTTGCAAAGTGCCTACATATCCTATATTTATAGGAATCAAGTCCCATGTAGTTCTAGGGTTTTGGACTCCTTGTTGATAGCTCAGCCACGTTCTGATAAGCCTTATCCTCCTGACCATGTTGATCCATTTGTTATTTTTGTTGATGAAGAAGAGTCCTAGTTCCCTTAGGACACTGCCTGAACCCTGGCCTTCCGCTGTACATCCGCCTATATATATACGCAGTGTATATATCACATATGTTTTATATTTATCTTCCTCAACTGAATTGATCCAGTTAATTATCCTAGATGATATGATTATCCAGTAGTTATCCCTCCATAAAACCATAGTTATCTTCATATTTATATGATTTTCCATCATATATCCGCATATATATACATAATCCATGTATATATGATGATTATCCACGATTCCAGAGGTTGTTGGGCCACTCCTGATGTTTAGGAGTTATCCACAAGTCTGTTAGAGCGATATATATCCGTTCTCCTACAATTTAGGAGGCTGCTGGGCCAAATTTCGCGGACTGTCGGGGTACGAGTATGAACCTCTGCCTGGAAGCCCTTCACCTGCATGAACCCCTATAAGGCCTCCACACAGCAGTACTCTCACCTGGGTTCAGACACCTGAACCACTGCATGAATGAACCCCGAACCAGATGCCAGAATTTTCACCTTTCAGAATATTTCCAAGGCATATTGGGCCCATGCATCCATGCCTAACCTATCATGTTCTTCCATATCCACACAGATTGGGCCTATAACCTTAATGGGCCCTAAATCAAGCCCACGGTGAATTTTGGGCACAACAATAGCCTATGCAAAGCACGAGCCATATAATAATTCATAAAACTTTTTTTGTATTAGTATATTTTACGTATTTCGATCTTTTTAAGATGTTATAGTTTCAAAATATTATTAGATTCTGAACCATGAAAATTATATTTTTAATTATGTTTGGTCAATATGAAAAAAATGCCGGCTGAAAGCAGTAAGTAAGAGTTAATTGTAACTGTCAAGTATTACCACAATAATCTTTGTGTATTGAAATGCGTAAAAAAATAGCGAACTTATTTATTTTGGGATGGAGGAAGAATTAAATATAATATTATTTCTAATTTAATATTGTAAGAAATAATGAAATGTGACAGAAAAATAAAAATAATACAATCATATAGTTCTGCTTAGAAAATCTCAGCGCATATTTTCAATTTTAGATCTCAGCGCACATTTCCAATTTTGGATCCTTTTCTCCGACCAATTTCAGATAACAAGGAGAACAACAAATTTATTTTAATAGTTGTGCACGTCCAAAATAAATATATGATGTGTGTTTTATATGATCATGGTATTTGACCATCTCAAATGTATCATTTTAATAGCAAATTGAACATAACAAAATCTTTTCTTCAAATACATTGTATATATCATCAATTGTCATAAGTGAACTTTCAAAAACCCAAGGTAAAATCTCAAATTTCAAGACAAAACATATTTAGACATTTACAAATTCAAGCAAATACACGAGTAACTAAAATTAAAATATCATCTCTCATTACGGGTTTTTAAAATGAGATGTACTAATGTATGCACCGAATGAATTATGTTGTAAAAGTTCACATCTATAATAAAATTCAATCTATGAAAATAAGATAGACATAATTACGATAATGAAGCATCCCAGAAATATTATTTTAATTTGAGTTAACACTAAAATGATAGTCGGGAAATAAAAAAATACACATACCACATCCGTGATCATAAGACATTGTATATATCAGCAATTTTCGAGCTTAGTAGTTTCCACTGGGATGAAACTCGCATTGGAGTTTAAAATTCAAGTGAAATTGGTATATTGCTATTTAAGTATATGGTTGCAAAACTCATTTTGTATGAAATTAATAACATTAGCATATTACAAAATGTTTCTAAAATATAGTACGAGAGATTAAAGATATCAAAACCATATTCACATTTTTTTTACCAAATCCAAATCCCATATGTAAATTATTTCTTATTTTTAATATTTTAATCTATTTTGTTAATCAATCTATAAATTACCCGATGATAATAGGATTAACCGATAGAGTTCAAATATACTTAAAATAAAATGTTATACTGATATTGAGTAAAAATATGTTTTATACTTTATTTATCATTTTTATATTATTTTAATAATAAACATATTCTGGCCATTCGATTAATATAGACATAATTGTTAAAAATAGAGAAATATTGTAATTTATTTTTATATATCTATTTTCACTTCCACCCATTTACCTACTTGAGATAGACTTCAATTAATTTTCCGTCACTTACCTCCTCACTTCGATTTTTTTTTTGACTAATTTCTGGCCACCTCAGTATCTTTCATACTTAAAAATATAATGTTATACTGATATCGAGTAAAAATATGTTATACACTTCATTCACCAATTTTTGTAACAATTTAATAATAAACATATTCTGACCATTTAACTAATACATAGACATAATTGTTAAAGGAGAGAAATATTGTAATAAATTTTTATAGATCTTTTTTCACTTGCGCCCGTTTACCTAATTGTGATAGACTTCTACTTATTTTTCGTCAGCTACCTCCTCACTTTGATTTATTTTTTTTTACCAATTTTCGGTCACTCAGTACCTTTCTTAATTCTGAATTTGGCGATATCATAATCTGTCATTTTATATTTTGTCATCCTAACTACCATTTTTTACTACTATATTAGAAAATATTTTAATGATTTTATCCCTAATAAATCATAAAAATAAACGCAAGCATAAATTTATGAGTATATGAATGTCATAGGTTTAATTCTTATCAAAATTAAAATTATTAAAATTAGTAAGATTATGTGAGCACTTTTATCTTGAATAAATTATAAAACAAATATTGCTAATAGATTGGTTATTTGAGCATGTAGTGAATGAGTTTAAAATATTGCATAAAAAAGTGATTTGGTTTAGTGGTTGTAATTGTGAATACAAAGTTATATATGTTGGAAGGTCATGGGTTTAATTAATCCTTCTAACTTCAAATTTTTTTTAACATTAATATAAATTTAAGGACAAATTCGTAATTTACTAAATATGTTCAAAAAAATTAATTTAAATTTAAGGACAAATTTGTAATTTACTAAATAGGTTCAAAATCCATGTTGGCCTATAATAGATATAATGGATGAAAACAAACTAATCAAAAATTATCATTTAAGCTTTTATTTGTATCTTTGAACACATATTAAAAAAATTATAATTTATGTTCAAAAGTTTGAATTATTGTAGTGATATTTTAACACATTCAAAGTAATTTGTGATGAGCCTTTAATAATTTAACACTGAAAATGATCACATCTAACATTTCTTTTTGGGGTACATGAGAATAATTTGTTTTTTTTAATTTTCTTTCAAATGAAAAAATATTGCATAAATTAAATAGTATTATATTTTTTTATAGGCTAAACTTCATTGAAAGAATGAGGAGAGTACATGAGAGAATCAGGTAAATTAGAGCATAAATTACTATACCAATCACAAACCTTACCGTATAATGACCTGTAATGAAAATAAACAAAAGCAACATACTAAGCAGGAATATGTTTTAAGATATCCTTTATTATAATACCTGAGTCTACCTGGGTATACAGTTAGGTGCAGTTAACCAATTAGAAAATTTTGAATTATTTAGGACCAATCAAAGGTCATTTCTAAATTTTAGACCAATCATGTTATATTAAAAGTTTTCCTTATTTATCATTCTCATTCTATTATACTAATTATGGTTAGTTAACAATTCTAATTTAAATAGAGTAACTTACTTGATTTAACATATCCATATATTTCATTTTTTAATGTCAAAAAATGTTTATAATAAATTAGTATTTTAAATCAAAATCAATCAGGATTATACAAATATTTATATGAAGCGATTTTCGCAATATTAATTTTCCACACTTTTGATTTATAGTTAATCATAATAACATTATTATATATTACGGATTAATTTTCATTAATATGTATAAGAGCAAATCAAAATTAACCACTAAAACTATATTAATCGTAGCATTCTCATCCTAATTTACTTATCGTGGTTACTTAACAAATTTTTTGAAATATAAAATTTATTTTATAGTACATGCCTAAATTACAAACTGTTTAAAGTGATAAATTTTTTACTAACTTATCAATCTTTTAATTTAGAATCAATTAAAATTATACTATTATATATTACGAGCTAATATTCATAAATATCATCTAAAATCGTATTGCAATATATGGTTATATGTTATGGATTAATTTTCATAAATACTTATTAACTAATGAACCACAATTTTTAATTTAAAATCAATCACAATTATATAATTATATATGGGCATATCTATTCTTTGTGCCTCTTTCTATGTATATATAGAGACATTTTACAAAATTGCGTATTTCTTAATTGATTTTAATACAAATATATTATTTTAATACATGAATCTATTTTATCAATATTCTATAATATAAAATTTTAATATATCAAACTCTCTATCTACAAACATAACATGCAATCAAATTTGAATAAATCTACTATTATTGAATTAAAATTTTTTAAAATTAAAGAATATTTATCACACTATTCTAAAATACACATTCAATATTAAGGTTATATAAATTTTTAAATTAATCTATTATATTTAAAAAGCTAGATTCAGGTAATTAAAAAATTGAAATGAATTTTAAACCAATTATCTTTAACATTTTACTTATCAGTAATTTTTAGTTATGCAATAATTAATGGGACAAACAAATTGATCTAACGATATATTTGAATTATTCTAAATATATACTAAATATATTCTTAAATAGTATTAGACATTATTTGGCGTATAAATTATCAATCAAAAAATTAAATTCATTATAAAACCAATGAAAATATTATTAGTGAATATTTACATATCAAAGTGGTCAACTCAGCGCAAATTTTTTTGATAGATAATTAATTCATCAATAAAATGACATATGACATCTACAAAAATATACAAATTTTCAAATTTTCTTATAAATCACTATTTTTATAGGTAATTAATTCATCAACAAAAGATCATACAACATCTATAAAAATAATCCAGATTAGACAAACACATTAAAATAGATCATATCAAGGTTTCCTTCATTCAAACTATGATCGTTGATCAAATCTTAAATTGTGGTACATCCCTCGCTTATATCACTAAAATATATAGCCTTTTTGGCGAGATTATCCTACAATTTATTATAACCGTGAGGAAATATTTATCTGATTTGTCAAAACGTGTTCGAACAACCGACCATACAGCGATTCTATAATATCTAAATCAATGAACCAATATAAGAAAATTCTGTATATCTAAGAACCCGAATGTCGAAATGAAAGAACCTACTCTCATAAAGAAAAAGGACGAAACCCAATATATGGGTAGACAAAATTCACTAAAGGGGTACTAGACTTTCAAGAAAGAGATAAATTTATTGAAAAACAAAGTAAAATCAAGGAAAAGAAACGGGAATTATCATTCACTAGGAGAAAGTACAAAATCCAATATATCAGTAAACAAAACCCACCAATAAAAGGCAAAATCAAAACAATAAAAGGGAGCTTATCATCAACCAAAACACTGATGTCAGCCCCTAAACTTTAGTTTAGTATTTTTTGGGAGAGGAGGAGGAGAGAGAGGAAACGACAACAGCCTTCATTATAAAATCACTATTATTGATAATTAGATAGTTCGATACATATAAAATTATATATTTCTAATAAAAGGTGCCTTTTTTATTTTGTATTCTTAAATTAAAGTAATAGTAATTAACTCCCAGATCCTAATCTAAGAGCAGACATATCGAATTTGATTGGTTGGTTGATAATATTTATTATTTAATACCAACAAAACCTTAAATATAGGTAAAAAAAACTTAATAACTTGGTAGATAAATTCTAAACAAACAGAGATATTTATTAACAATAAACAAAATTAAAAAAAAGAGTGCTACATTTTATGTACACTTAAATAACTTAGGTCGAGAGTAACATTACATGCATGTAACTGTCATAATTTTTTCTTTTTGTATATTATTTTCGTTTTCGTGTACGAATAAAAATCGTGTAGTTTAATATCGTTTTGTGTTCGAATTTTGGATACACAAAAAAAAAATTAATGTCATTTTCATGAAAGACCCTATAGACACACGACATGAATGTACATAACACAAACGATTTATCAGGTCTACGTAAGCGCTTTCTTCTAATATATATCAGAAAAATATACTCACTGTTAAAGGAAAATGAATTTCATGTTTTTTAACCCGATAATTAAATTAAAAGGACAAATATATAATAATATGATTATATGTTTATATATAACACATTTGATTTTAGTTTCATGTACAAATTTTTATTTTAACATGTTAGTCAAATAAAACAAAGATAGGTGATACTCATTGTCAAATGTCTTATTTTATGTGTAGGGATGATAACGGCTTGGGGTTAGTCCGAATTTTGTAAAATTCGAACCCATATCCAAATATTTTTGGATTTTAAAAATAAATCCAAAACCAAATCCGTCAGGTTTTGGATTAGATCTTTTTTTTTTTGGGTATTCAAAATTAGTAATAATGTCAGCAAATTTTAAAATAATTGAAGTAAGTAGTCAAATGTAACATATTGTACGAATTGATATACCGAGTAAAATTTAAATTATGTTAAAAAAATATTTCATCGTATACAACACAAATGAAAATTTTATGTAAAGTGAAGAAAATTATATCTAAATTTTTCAATAAAACTTGAGATTGAGAAATATAAGATCTGATTATGATAAGTATTTGATAAAATTGATAGTATTAATGCAATTTGTATAAATTGGCGAATAAGTAATTTTATACTTAAATTAATTACATCTGAATGAAATTATTTTTTTAAAAAAATAATGATTAAAATAATATGTTCATATTAACTAATTAATAAATTTTACCATTCGGTGCATAGCACGGGTAGAACGCTAGTTATAACATAAAAAAGTAGAATTTACAGTGACATTGTTTTTTATCATAAAATTATAGATATGTTTACATTCAAATTTTGAGCTAAAAAATACAATATTAGTAGTAATCATATATACAAGGACACATATATAAAAGGATTAACAACAATCTATACTATTATACATAAAAGCTGAAACATTAAAAGTTTGATTACTTATTTACCCTTACTCTACGGTACATGTTGATTTTACTTATTTACCCTTACTCAATTATAGATAAAATCCATCAAATTAACTAATCAATTTCATTTTCAGGTTAAACATATTATCTTTTCTATTTTTCAATTGCTAAATAATTTTTTTTCAGGTAAAATACAATATCTTATATATTTTATCTAATTAACTAATCAATTACCTTTTTAACCAAAACACGTTACCTTTTCTATTTTTTTTAACTAAAATCTCTCTTCTACCAATTATATCATGGATGGTTACCTTTTCAGTCAAAACACGTTACCTTTTTCTTTTCTCTTACTAAAACCTCTCTTTTTCCAATTATATCATTGACGTTTCTATTTAATAAAACTACAGTAATAATATTATAATACTAATAATATTATAAAACTAAAATATTAATATTATCTTTTTTATTTTTTCTAATTAAATTTCCTTTTTTCCTAGAAATGTCATGGACAACATTAATTTCTCATTTTCTAAAAACTATGAGCAATTTTATTAGTAAAATAACATAATTTTATTATAATTACTATAACTAATCAATTACCATTTTAACATAAATCATGTCATTTTTTTAATTTTCACGTTACCTTTCTATTTTCTCTAACTAAAATATCACTTTTTCCAATTATATCACGGGCAGTTCTATTTAATATATACAATAAACTAATAATATTATAATATTAATAATTAACCAATTACATTTTCAGCTAAAACATATCATCTTTTCTATATTTTCTAACTAAAATCCCTTTTTTAATAAAAATATCCTGGACAATATTGATTTCTCCTTTTCTAAAAATGTTACGAGCAATTGTATTTAGTAAAATAACGTAATTAAATTATAATAACTATAAACTAATCAGTTACCTTTTTCACCTAGAACATCTTACCTTTTAATTTTCTCTAACTAAATTCTCTCTTTTTCTAATCATATCACGGACATTCTATTTAAAAAATAAAATTTAGTTTCATAAAATAACATAATTATATTACAATTACCATTAACTAATCAATTGTCTTTTTCAACCAAAACACGTTATCTTTTCTTTTTTCTGTAACTAAAATATCTCTTTTTTCAATTATATCACGGTCGGTTAGCTTTTTCAACCAAAACACATTACTTTATAAGTTTCCAAAAATTGAAGATACCGATCAAGAAATTGAATTTCAATTATTTGTCAAAACATATCAATTAGTAGAATCGTTGATAAAAGAAAGAGATGTTGTGTATGTATCATTCACATATTCTTCTGAATTGTACATATCCGCGGGACTCATTTGGAAAACCAGTAGGGATATGCAAGAACAAACTTTTTTTATTGGAATTAACTGATTACCTTTTTTAACTGAACCTGATATGCTAACAAACTTTTTTTTATTGGAATTAACTTATTACCTTTTTGAACTAAACCTATCATTTTTCTAACTAAAATTCTACCTTTTTTAGAAATATTACAAATAACATTTATATAATTATTATCAAATCATCTAATAGAGCTTGGCTTTTTTGAAGTTTCTTTCCTCTTTTTAAGAATTCGTTACTTGTAAGCAAGTAAATCGAGTGCGGAAGCAAGTAAAAGAGAAAAGAAAATAACACACGGTCGATTTTATCCTGGTTCGCGATGCCCGCATCCCCTAATGGATTCGAACACCCCTACTCCAGTCCCCGAGCTCATCCCCGGACTCGAGATTTATTCCACTATAAATAAACTCCTTTATAGTAAGCGGAGAAACCTTTACAACTCCTAAACCACTATTTATTTATCTTGGAGCAATACACACGCGTATCCTCCTCACAATAAAGAGCAAATACCCACTACAAGAATTATCTTGGAGCGTAACTCCCCGTTACCTCCTCAAAGACTTGTAGCAACCCTTTTACAAGACTATGTACTTCTACAACTTTGTCGGTCTTGGATCTTAGATCTTAGGTCTTGGGTCTTCCCTTTTCTTCACGATGCGAAGGCCACTAACTCCCAGTTAGTGCGCCTAAGACTTGGGTCTTAGAACAAGAGTCACCTCACTTCACTTCACCTCACTGCAAAGATTAGAATACAAGTCCAACCAACAACCAATATATAAGAGATATATATATATTAAGTCCGTGCAAAACTAGTATGTTACGGTACTAGCCACGGGGACGCTATTACGCGTTAAAATAATTAATTCGTTATTAATTAAAGTAGAGCTCTTCACGTCGCCAAACGGAAAAACTACGTACTTTAGTGGTGTGTGCAAGTGGTGATTAATATATATATATATATATATATATATATATATATATATATATATATATATATATATATATATATATAGGCCTTTGCTCCATAAAGAACACTCTTATATAAAGAACACTATAAAATCATTTATTCCAATAGATCCATTGGCCCCGCCAGGGGCACCCAATACAAAAAGTTCTTATTTTTTTAGGCTCTATCCATCCAGCAAAAAAAAAAAAAAAAAAAAATTTTGAAAAATTTACTGTTCATGATGACGTCACTGATGACGTCATCGATGAACAGTAAAATTTTCAAATTTTTTTTTTTTTTTTTGCTGGATGGATAGAGCCTAAAAAAATAAGAACTTTTTGTATTGGGTGGCCCCGCCAGGGGCAATGGATCTATTAGATATGAGGTGTTCTTTGTTGTTCTTTATTTAAAGTGTTCTTTATGGAGTCCAACCCTATATATATATATATATATATATATGGGCTTGCTTTTCCTGAGGTTACCTCATGTAAGTTTCCTGAGTTAATTAAAAAACAATACAAAAATAAGGTTATTTTTGTAAATACAGAAGACCATGTTAAGTTATTACAAAATTGCCCCTGCGGGGCCAGTTATTTTATAAGGATTATCTCAGGTAAGTTCCTGAGGTAACCTCAGGAACATTATTCTCTATATATATATAATAAATTCAACTCGCAAGAGCGAGGACCGAAAGAAAAATATTCAACTCGCAAGTGCGAGGACCAAAGAAAAATATTCAACTCACAAGTGCGAGGATAAAAGAAAAATATTCAACTCGCAAGTGCGAGGACCAAATAAAATATGCAAGACAATAAATTAAACGTGAATGCAAGCACACAACAATTAATCACAACACAACTCACACGTACGGAAATGTAACTCGCTTATCTATAGGATCAAACGAGGGCCGCTATTATGCGTTAAAATTAGTGCAAGAAATTAAATACGTAAGAGCACACAAACAAGCAAGCAAGCAAGCAAAGAACAAGAACGAAAATAAAATTAAAGAGCCTTAAAAAGGCTTCGGTCGAATGGAATAAAAGAGGGGGTCGAATGGTGCAACTTGTGGAAACACAAGTTCACTTGGTCTTGTTCCTTTATGTCCCTTGTAAAATAATTAAAGCAAGTTAAAGATCAAGGACTATGATGAACAAGAACAAAATAAAGCCTTATCTTTTGGTTACTTAATAAAATCAAGTTTAAACCACTTAAGGTAAACAAGATTGTAACTTTGTAAACCAGAACCAAAAGATGGTTAAATGGCCTTGTCTCTACCCAAAATAAATGGATATATCAAGGACTTACCAAGAAGCTTTGGATAATCTTTTAAATAATTCTTGAATCAACTTACAACTTGCACAAATATACACTACACGAATAAATTTCAAGAACAAGTGTATATAAGTGACCAAGTGCAAGGATGCTTAAATATAAATGTATAAGTAAATAGATCTAACAATAATAAGCACAAATTGATGGATTGTACATAAATTTTTTGTAACCCCCAATTTATTGTAATTAAAACATGTATTGTGTAACTTCCACACAATAACTCACATTATAAATTCTCTAAATACATTATTCATGTATTTATTTTCTTTTATTATATTTTATAAAAACAAGTCAAATACAACATCTCCCACTTGACCTTTTTTTTTTCAAATACTTTCCAACTCCAATCAAACTAACTTGTTTGATAAACATTTTCTTTTTACTCCCACTTTTCACATAATATCTGATTTTTTTTTATTCACTCCCACTATTTTTGAGAATAACACTATGTCACAAACTTAATATTTCTTGATCTTATCAAATTAATTTGTTTGATAAATTTTTAAACAAATATCCCTTTAATAAGTTTACAATCATATCACTAGTAAAATGTATCACACATTTTCTCTTTCACTTCGCGCATTGCAACACATTCATGTCTCATATAACCTTTCCAACTTCAATAACACATTATAAATTAAATGTGTATTCCGAAGTTGAATTCTCAATTATCAAGATAACCTTCAATACATATATCGCAATAAACAATAACTACAGGCACGTCTGCCTAATTCACCAATTCATAAAAAATACTCTTTAAGTACATGATCATGATCTTCTTTACAGCCTCTCACTAGGCTCAAGCACAATTGCTTCACAATCCACTCACAAGGATAACAACACATGTCAAGTAAGTCAAGTCAATCGATCACAAAAATATATTGAACCTTCCGACCACTTGCACATATATAACATTTAATGATTCCGTTCCCGCATTAACTACTTCCCCTCTAACAATAGGGTTCGCACTGTATTGCAATTCGGCATCCTAAAATGATTAAACATCATACACACTTCTTAATTCAAACTTAATGTTCTTTTTTATCTCTCACAAACCGGATTCTTGGAACATATAAAATTTCCCGAATATCTTTCATCACAAATTTTTAAATGAGATCCCACAATTTAACACTTCCTTCTCATTTTTCACTAACAACTTATCATCAAGATATTGGATATAATCGTAAATGAACTCCCACTTTCAAAATTACTGACACAACTTTCTAGTTCTTTATCGATATAAAATTCCCAATTTTTCCATAAAAATTTTCTTCACCGGTCATGCCTCTAATTTATAAACACACCAACAACTTTATTTTCATTTTCAAAATTCATTTACAAGCAACGAATTTTCTGTATTACAGTGGATCTTACAACTCCGACTTTTATTTCAATTCCACGAATTAAAATTCTTTCGATTTCATTTCAAAAATTCTAATTTTATACTCATTATTCTGTGTTGGATATTTTAGTGTAATTGGATTGACTAGTTGATCAATGTAATCGTAATGCTACATCGAACAAGTCAGGAGAATGCGGAGTGCATGCTCTGTTCGAGTTCGTTATGATTTCAGAATTATTGCTTATGGGACATGTCTATTGGCATCAGATGAGGTGTGTCTATTGGAAAAGACACACCTTGAGGTGTGTCTATTGGTATTGGACATGACTGTTGGAAATGAGATGTGTCTATTGGAAAAGACACATCTTGAGGTGTGTCTATTGGCAAAAGACACATCTGTTGACATCTATAAATAGGTGTGACATTGATCATTTTATAGATAGGTTCATTTTGAAATACACAGCAAAATTCATTCTCTCTTCTTGCAGATTTTCTGATTTTATCCGATTGAATTATTTGGGTGAACCACAAATAACTTCAATCTGAAAGTGATCACACGACTTCAGAAAAATCCAAGTTATCACCCAATTCCCCAACAAAGATTGAAGTTATCTGTTTTCTGAAGATGGCAAACTCAGAATCTGCAAGAGACATGACAAGCAAGTTTGCAAAGTTGGACAAGTTTGAGGGTCAGGATTTTAGAAGATGGCAAAAGAAGATGCATTTTCTATTGACAACGCTGAAGGTTGTATATGTTTTGAGCACCCCCATTGCAGAAGTGGTTGAGGATGAAACCGTTGAACAAACAAGGAGGCGTTGCAAATGGGAAAACGCTGATTACATATGCCGCGGCCACATCTTAAACGGTATGTCTGATTCCCTTTTCGATGTATATCAAAATGTTGAGTCAGCAAAAGAATTGTGGGATTCTCTTGAATCCAAATACATGGCAGAAGATGCTTCTAGTAAGAAGTTTCTGGTCAGTAATTTTATGAATTACAAAATGGTCGACTCTAGACCTGTGATGGAACAATACAATGAATTGTTAAGAATTCTGGGACAGTTTGCTCAACACAATTTGAAGATGGATGAATCTATCTCAGTTTCTGGTGTTATAGACAAACTACCACCATCATGGAAGGATTTTAAACACTCCTTGAAACATAACAAAGAGGATATGACTCTGGTTCAACTTGGAAGTCACTTCAGAATTGAAGAGGCTTTGAGGACTCAAGAAATTGAGAATAATCCTAAGGGCAAGAACCAAGTCGGTAACTCTTCTGTGAATATGGTTGAAGATGGTGGATCTTCTAAGAATTCTAAGTATGGCAAGGGTGATAAACGAAAGTTTAAAGGAAACAACAACAATTCTTCCAACAAAAGGCCTAAGATGGCATGTTGGAATTGTGGCAAACCTGGACATTTCAAGAAGGATTGTCGGGTTGGTAAAGGCAAGCAAGAAAAGCAAAATGCTGGTCCAAGTGGATCCAAGGATCCAGAAATGCAACAAGGTCAGACTTTAATGCAAAATTGTAATTCTAGTCAGAATTATGTGACACTAATATCTGAGGCATTTTATGTGTAGGATGACAATGTTGCTTGGTGGATTGATTCAGGAGCAACAAGTCATGTATGCAAAGATCTTCGTTGGTTCATAGACTTTCAACCAATCGAAGATGGATCTATCTTAAAGATGGGAAATGTTGCAACTGAACCGATCAAAGGACTAGGAAATGTCAAGATAGTTTTTACTTCTGGCAAATGTATATTGTTAAATAAAGTGTTGTATGTTCCTGGGATTCGTAAGAATCTCTTGTCTGGTGTTGTATTGAATAATTGTGGATATAAACAAGTTTATGAAAGTGACAAATATATATTGTCAAAACATGGCTCTTTTGTTGGCTTTGGCTATTTGTGTAATGGCATGTTTATGTTGAATGTAAATACTCCATTTATTGATGAATCTGCTTGCATGGCTTCTACTAGTACTAGCAATAATTTGAACAAACCAGAATTATGGCATGCTAGACTAGGACATGTACATTACAAAAGAATAAAGGATATGTCAAAAATGAGTCTCATACCTGCTATTGATTTAGACAATGAAAAATGCAAAACATGCATGTTAACAAAGATAACAAGAAAGCCCTTTAAGGAGGTTAATAGGGTGTCTGATGTTTTAGAACTAATACATAGTGATTTGTGTGATTTCCATTCTACACCATCATTAGGAAATAAAAAGTATGTAGTTACTTTTATTGATGATGCTACTAGATATTGCTATGTATATTTATTGAATGCTAATGATGAAGCTCTTGACTTCTTTAAGATTTTTAAAGAAGAAGTAGAGCTACATCAGAGTACCATGATTAAAAATCTACGTACTGATAGAGGAGGTGAGTATTATGATCCGGTTTATTTTCAATCTACTGGTATAATACATCAAACCACAGCTCCTTATACACCACAGCAAAATGGTGTGGCAGAGAGAAAGAATAGGACTTTGAAAGAAATGGTTAATTCCTTGTTATCCTACTCGGGTTTGAGTGAGGGATTTTGGGGTGAGGCTATGTTGACAGCCTGTCACTTATTGAATCGAATTCCTAGTAAGAGGAATAAGATTACCCCTTATGAACTTTGGTATAAAGAGTCACCAAAATTAAGTTTTCTGAGAGTTTGGGGATGTAGAGCAGTTGTAAGACTCACTGAACCCAAAAGAAGAAACTTGGGTGAACGAGGTATAGATTGCATATTTGTTGGCTATGCTGAGCATTCTATAGCATATAGATTCTATGTGTTAGAATCTAATGACTATGTATCTGTGAACTCGATTATCGAGTCAAGAGATGCTATTTTTGATGAAAATAGATTTACATCTATACCTAGACCAAGGGACATGCTTCAGAATTCTTCTAGTAGGAACTCAGTTTCTACTGAAGATGTGAATGGACCGTCTGAACCAAGGAGAAGCACTAGAGCTAGAAAAGCAAAGTCTTTTGGAGATGATTTTCATCTTTATCTAGTAGAAGGCTCTAGAGATGAAATTGAATATCAATACCAATATTGTTTTGTTATTGAGGAGGATCCAAATACTTTTAGCGAAGCTATGAAATCTAGGGATGTTGCATTCTGGAAAGAAGCTATCCAAGATGAAATGGATTCTATCATGAATAACAATACTTGGGAATTGAGTGATCTGCCCCCTGGCTGTAAAGCGTTGGGAAATAGATGGATCTTCAAAAGGAAAATGAAGGTGGACGGTACCATAGATAAGTTTAAAGCCAGATTGGTGATCCAAGGTTTTAGACAAAAAGAAGGGATTGATTATTTTGATACTTATGCTCCTGTTGCTAGAACCTCCACTATTAGGTTGTTAATAGCACTTGCTGCTATACACGACCTTGTCATTCACCAAATGGATGTGAAAACTGCATTCTTGAATGGTGAATTAGATGAAGAGATTTATATGAAACAACCCGAAGGGTTTGTAATGCCTGGTTGTGAGAACAAGGTATGTAAATTGAAGAAATCAATTTATGGTCTGAAACAAGCACCGAAGGATTGGCATGATAAATTTGATACTGTAGTCTTGTCTAACGGTTATTTTCTTAACCAAGCAGACAAGTGTGTATATAGCAAATTTGATGCTTCTGGTAAAGGAGTTATAATTTGTTTATATGTGGACGACATGTTGATTTTTGGTACTGACCAAAATCAAGTGGATAAAACCAAGAAGTTCTTGTCATCTAATTTTGATATGAAAGACATGGGGGAGGCTGAGGTGATTCTTGGTATAAGGATCAAGCGTGAGAACAATGGCATTTCAATTTCTCAATCTCATTATATTGAGAAGATTCTTAAAAGATTTAACTTTAAGGATTATTCTCCTGTTAGCACTCCTCTTGATCCTAGTATTAAACTCCTACCTAATACAGGTGTTGCAGTATCTCAACTTGAATACTCAAGGGCTATTGGTAGTCTCATGTATGCCATGATAAGCACTAGGCCAGATATTGCCTATGCTGTTGGAAAGCTTAGTAGGTATACTAGCAAGCCAAGTACACATCATTGGCAAGCCTTAAGCTGAGTGTTCAAATACTTGAAAGGAACCATGAATTATGGTTTGACATATACTGGATTTCCTTCGGTTATTGAAGGTCATTCAGATGCAAGTTGGATTTCCAATAAGGAAGATCATTCTTCCACAAGTGGATGAGTATTCCTTCTTGGGGGAGGTGCTATCTCTTGGGCATCAAAGAAACAAAGTTGCATTACTGATTCAGCGGCTGGTAAAGAAGCTGAATGGCTAAGAAATCTGATTTATGAGATTCCATTGTGGCCTAAACCGATATCTCCCATATCTATCAGATGTGATAGTGAGTCTGCCTTGTCTAATGCTTATAGACAAGTGTTCAAAGGCAAGTCTAGACACTTAGGTGTTAGACACAGCATGATTCGTGAGCTTATCACGCATGGTGTTATATCAGTGGAGTTTATAAGAACTCAACATAATTTAGCCGATCATCTAACCAAAGGGTTGAGTAGAGATCTTGTGCACAAGTCGGCTGTAGGGATGGGATTAAAGTCCATCGAATAACCTCTCATGTTGAGATACCCAATTCCCATCTAATATGACATTAGGTGCTGAATTCAATGTGGAAAGCTTAACATTTAGAGATTGGAACACATTAAAGCATCATCCTAAGGTATGTGTTCAGACCTGCAAGTTAAGGAGGTTGAAGTTAATCTTCTTAATAGTTCTTTTGAAAAATTGCATATGCAGGTGCGAGAATAAAAGAACTACCTATTTGAGCATGAAGTTTAGCCGCTTCAAGAAGCTTGGACTTGGCTTTGATATGCTTATGAAGGATTAGGACACTAGGCTAGTAAAAGATAGTGTCAAGTAAGAACATTTGAGAATGTAAATTTATGTGTATATTATCTTCATGTATTCACTATGAATAATCAAGGTTCAATCCATAGTGATACCTTGATATTCGAATATTTGGAATGTGTAATATACTAATGTGAAATTCAATCGTCACGATATTTCATTTATGCATAAGTTTGTCGTTTGTTGTGATTTTGTTTAGTTAATCATGGATTACGCTAAAATGGGGGAGGATTTTGGATATTTTAGTGTAATTGGATTGACTAGTTGATCAATGTAATCGTAATGCTACATCGAACAAGTCAGGAGAATGCGGAGTGCATGCTCTGTTCGAGTTCGTTATGATTTCAGAATTATTGCTTATGGGACATGTCTATTGGCATCAGATGAGGTGTGTCTATTGGAAAAGACACACCTTGAGGTGTGTCTATTGACATTGGACATGACTGTTGGAAATGAGATGTGTCTATTGGAAAAGACACATCTTGAGGTGTGTCTATTGGCAAAAGACACATCTGTTGACATCTATAAATAGGTGTGACATTGATCATTTTATAGATAGGTTCATTTTGAAATACACAGCAAAATTCATTCTCTCTTCTTGCAGATTTTCTGATTTTATCCGATTGAATTATTTGGGTGAACCACAAATAACTTCAATCTGAAAGTGATCTGAAAGTGATCACACGACTTCAGAAAAATCCAAGTTATCACCCAATTCCCCAACATTCTGAGTGTCACAAAGAAAGAAAAAAACATCTTTTTCTCTTCACTCTTGTTCTAAGAGTCACTATAATTTCTTCTATAAGCGTGTCGTCTTTTTCAACAACGATTCCAAATTACCTTAATATCACATATAACATCGGGTTCCAACAAAACAAATTATTTTAAATAAGAAGACACATTTTATAGTTTGGATGTATCAACTTACCCACACCTTGATGACACCATTTTTCAAAATACCTTTTAGAGTTCTTAACTCCTTAGTTCAACAAGATCAACAAATTCTTGTTTATTAAATTCTGGGCACTTGCCCAATTTTCTTGTGAAATAAATAAATAACATTTCAAAATTTTCTCTTTTCATTTCTATATACTCTCTATTCCGAGTATCATAAAAATATTTCTTACAAAATATTATCTTTTAAATCGATAAATTTTCTGATTGTCTCCAAACAATCTATATTCCCACTTTTTTTTAATTTCACTAATAAAAATACGAAACACAATTATTTTGACACATTTTCTTTTTCTTGTTGCTCTCCATTATGAGAGTCACACAATTTTTCTCGAAGACAATGTCATCTATTTTAAACGATAAATTCTAAATGTATCTAAATAATTCATTTTTCAACTCCACTTTCCATATATGGTGCCTCTAAATTTCTCAATTTTTATCAACTTAGACGAAATCAATGCAATCGAAATAAACTCAATCATTATGGCAAATCACTAAACAAGATCTCAAATTTTGCAAGTACAACACAATCACAAAAAAACATACACGAAAACCCATAACAAAGAAATGCTTATGAGTGGTAGCCTAAAAGACCTAATGAAAAAGAAAGAGATAAAGAAAACAAAGACAGGGAGTCACAACAATCAAATATAAATGGGTAAAATCGATAGCTATGCACAAAACAAAAACCCCACATAAAAAAAAAATAATAACACAGGAAAATAATATAAAACTATCAAATACACATACCAACAGGAACATGGATATGGCAAGATAAATATAATATTAAAAACAACGTTGGTAAATATTAAAAAAATGAACCAGGAGCATCAAGCATGTGGATCAATGCGTTAAAGAAAAAGGATATCTTCTGGTTATTTGATGTCGTCGCTTAATAAATCCTAACGAAAAACTGAAGAATTGATGGTCTACCGGAGATGCTTCGGAAAAATAATTCTAGCTCTGATACCAATGATGGATTGTGCATAAATTTTTTGTAACCCCCAATTTATTGTAATTAAAACATGTATTGTGTAACTTCCACACAATAACTCACATTATAAATTCTCTAAATACATTATTCATGTATTTATTTTCTTTTATTATATTTTATAAAAACAAGTCAAATACAACACAAATATACAATATTTAAGCAAGTAACTAACTTATAAATCTTGACATTCCAAAGGTTCAAGCTCCTCTTAATATTAAAGAGAGAGCTACAAGATAATAAGCTAGGATCGAAGCCAAAACACACCAAAATAGTCGTCGGGAAAGTCGCCGGAAAATGGCCGGAAAATTGGGCTTGGGGGCCGATTTTTAGAGGCTTAAAAGGTCACCAAGAAACTGTAAAAACAAGGTCCAAAGACCACAAAAAGATTGGTGAACAAAGGTGTGTTGAAGAGAGCAAGAAAAGATGAAGAAAAATAGCAAAAATGATGAAATATCAAGCTAGGTGTAAAAATGGCTAAACCCAAAGCTACGTTTTTAGCTCTTTAAGTGCAGTTGGGAGAGTGTTTGGGGAGTGTTTTCTTCAGATCTTTTAGGCTCTTGGAGGCGTGCACAAAAATGTGTTGAAGTGGGGGTATATATAGAAAGTTTAGTAGGGTTTTTGGTTTAAAATAAATGGAATAAATGCACATAAACCAAGGAAGGTGTGGGGGACATTCCTTATGTCCTACAAGCTGTGCAACAATTTAAAAATGCATGGAAAAGTGTGTCCACACGTTTTTACAATTTATGGAATGAACAAAAATCGAAAAATGCGCGTACCGACAAGTCGAAATGGGTTTAATCGCAATAAATCGAAAAATCATTGAAAAATTATAAAAGTTTGGGAATCCCCTAGAAATGTGCCCAGAGGATTATGGTCAAAATTTCACCTTGAAATGAGTTAACCTTCTATGACTTTTAGGCGATAATTAAATCAATTACGTATCGATTTAAGGGATCCCAAAAAAAGTCATCCAAAATTTCCGAAACTTATTCTAAAATTTCCTATGGAGAAACTAAGAACATATCCAAGGTTTGAAGTCAAAAATATACGTGGGAGTATTTTTACGAATTTTTCGAATGTGAAAATAGCCTTCCGGAGCGACCGAAAAATTCATTTGTCTTTACCGACAACTTAGACAAAAGTTTTGACTTAAAAAATATTCAAACATAATATTCCTTATGAAATAATGACTATAAGGTCCAAGAAATATTTAAGTTTAATTTTTAAAAATATTTTATCCGGATAAATAAGGATTTATGGGTTTTAATTTCGGAATAAAATTTATTTAGGGTCTTTTTGGCATGGCTTTTGGCAAGGCAAATTAAATATAAATACTAAACAAATATATCAAGAATATTTGAGAATAAAACATTTAAGAACGACACACTTTTAAATAATTTGGGCAATTTTGGTTCTTAAAAGCAATGTTTGAAAATTCTTGATATACGAGCCTTTAGCCGATGCCTAAATCTTTTTACATAAATAACCTAGGATATAAAACACCATTTAACATGATATTATCATCCTAATTCGATGTCGAAAATATGTCGGAAAACGATTTTGGCTTAGGTTTGACCGGTTTGACTTGATACCGGAAAATGTCGTCTCCTGGGGAGGATTCTAAGTGGAATCCTAAATCTAATTTAATTTTCACTTTTATTTTGACAAATTCCAAAACCTAAGAGCGAAAGCACTAACCTTGTCAACCTCTTCCAAACACTTCTCCTAAATAATAAATAATCAATTACCTTTTTTAACTTTTATAACTAAAATATCTTTTTTTCCAAAATATAATCGTTCTAATTAATAAAATAAACTAATAATACTATGATTATTAATAAAACACTACGAGCAATTATCTTTTACAAAAAACTACGGGCAATCTATACTATTATATAAAAGCAAAAACATTAAAAGTTTTGGTAACTATTTTTTGGTACTTCGTAAATTTACTTATTTACCCTTCATTATGAAGAAAAATATATACAGTATCTATACTATTAAAACACCTAAAATAAATAATAACATAATATAATTAATGGTAATTAGTCGATTGGATTTTTCACATTTACTTTTAGTTGAAGATATTATTGTTATGCCCAAATTTGGCATAATAATTATCATGATTTAATTAGCTAAATTGATGGTTCATTATCTACAATGGGCCTCGAAGATGAAGATTGGGTCACTAAAAGCCCACTATTGGAATCAGCCCAGCCTTACTAGAGGGCCACTTCGCTTCTTGTCAAATACAAGGGATCGCTTCGTATGACTCCCATCAAGGGATTGCTACTTGCTATTATCATAAATCAACACAGGATCGCTATCTCACTCTGTTAGAAGGCTCATGGCTAGATCCCGCGAGGTCATGTGAGTATCTCTACATTTGGGTTCGCTTCGCATGACTCGGCCCCTCGAGGTCGCATGCCTCGCTTATGCTGCATCGCTGTTAGCCTCGTTTGTGAGGTCACGTTCTTGTCCATGCGAGACCATCGGTTTCCTTCTATAAATCATGGATCATGGATAGGATCAACAACTCACTGCCACATCAGCCCTAAACGAGTGGGCTTGGGCTATGACTTATCCTCTAAAATCCTAGCCCAGCTAGGTAACTTGCTACCCAAGAACTACGTACGGCTTGATCCCTATAAATAGGGTACGTAGGCACCTTGATACGGATGAGAAACACTTCACCCTTGAAATCACCTATCAAGATCAGCCACATCTAGACACACAAACCCTAACCCTTATTCTTCTTTTATAAGCTTTATATCCGTATTTAGCTTCACTAATCCAGCAACCTCCAAATATTGTTATACAATATTCTCCCTATAACATTTGGCGCTAGAAGGAGGGGAGTCATTGATTGGGAGAACGATGACTAAATCGCACAAGAAGAAAAATGGTGAAGGGGGGACACCGGGATCGCATAGGAGGAATAAGGATGATCCCCAGAAGGACACACAAGAAGGCGAAGCGCGTAACGAGGGGATCGAGAATGAATTTGAGAAGGATAAAACGCCCCCTGTCGTTCAACAGGTGGCCTTGCCTGGCGAAGTCATGACATTTTTGAAAGGCCTCGGTGATCAAATGATCGAGGTAAAAGAAAAGATGGCCAAGATGGAGAGGAGGCACAGTTCAAGAGGCTTCAAAAGGAATACAAGGACAGGGGATCGAACTTACCAAGCAGAAAGTAGCAAGGGTCCCGCCAAGAAGCTAATCGAGGACTTTGATGATGTGGTGACGGATCGGACGAACCCCGATTGGGAGAGGAGGTAGCTACTATAGATAAGGAGGGATCGAAAGCGAGGCCCGCCTCATCAGAAGGACGGTCCGTTAGTGTCTTTGACCGAGTTGGAAAGAAACTCAGTGAACATGATCTCCGTCTCAAGTTGGTAAAGCTCAAAAGTAACAAGGATGGAGGGTCTAAAAATAAGAGTAAGGGCTCTCATCAACCCTTATCTCCTCGAAAAGATCGTGAGCGGTCACATCGTCGCGATGACAGACCCCCCTCTCCTCGCAGAGAGCGTGAGCGGTCCCATCATCGCGAGGACAGACCCCCTTTCAATCGAGAGCGTGAACGATCCCAGCATCGCGAGGAAGACCCTAAAAATAAGGATCGCAGGAATGATCAAGAAGAGTCTAGTGCCCCGAAAAAGACTCAATCTCATCATGCGAGTACTGGAGGAAAGAAAGATGGAGACAAAGAGGCCAGGATTGGGGATTATAAGTTAGAAGAGTTAAAAAAAGCATTGGATGCGATGAACAACGAGAAGGGGATTTTCAGCAATATGGGTTCCTCCTCGCCCTTCACTGATGAGATTCGCACTGCTCCATTGCCTACAGTATTTCGAGGTCATCACTCTGACATGACCTATAATGGGGAGACCGATCTAGCTGAGTTCGTTATACGTTTCAACAATGAGATGGAGGTGTATCAAGTGTCACAGTTGGCAAGGTGTAGGCTGTTCGCAGCTTCGCTAAGGGGAAGTGCCCAGCAATGGTTCTCGAAGCTGGGATCCCTAGTTGTCATAGATTCTTGGGAACAGTTCGTGGACATCTTTATTAAGCAATTTCAATCTTCAATGCTGTATGCACCCCCTGTGTCCACACTGGCGAATATAAAGCAGAAGGAAGGAGAGACTTTGCATGACTACTTCAAGAGGTTCAACGCTGAAGTACCTCGTGTGCGAGGTGCTAATGACGAGGCTGTGAAGAATTTTCTAATCGCAGGGGTAAGGGAAGGAACTAAATTTTGGGAAAAACTACAAGAGCAAATCCCTGTCACACTTTCAGAGTTACATAGGGTCGCTGAGCCCTTCAAGCGCGTCGAGAAGTCACTTGCAGATCTGAAGAGGAATAATGAAAGGAGTGGTAGTTGGAGTAGAAACAGGGGAATAAAAAGAAAAGACTCCAGAAGTCCAAGGCGAGGACGGGATCGAAGTCGAAGTCCCAGCCCTAAAAGGAGAGATCGCTTCGCTAGAAACGAAGACAAATTTGTCCCCCTGGTTGCTCCGATTGAACATATCTATGCCGTCAATGCGGACAAAGGGATGTTCAAGCGACCCACACCCATGGGTTCAAAGGGAACTGCGGACACTAGCAAGTACTGTGCCTTCCATAAACAAGCGGGGCATGCTACTAACAATTGTTGGCAACTTAAGCAACAAATTGATCAGTTAATTCGAGATGGAAAATTGACTGAATGGGCGGTCCGTGAAGCAAAGAAGCACCAAGGGAATTCTAGCAAACAAGGACTGGGGTATCATGCTGTGCCACATGAGAAGCAAGATGAGCCCCGCAAAGACAGGGAAGAGCGAGCTGGAAGTATACATGTAATCATTGGAGGTCCCCACATTGAGGGGGAAAGTAATAAAGCTAGAGAAAGATATGCACGCGAGGCCAGGGATCGACCCCTCACTAATGTGCATCATCTACAAGAGCGACCTCTAAAGTTGTTTAAAGGTGAAGACACAAAAATTATGTTCACTGAAGAAGATGCGAAGTGGGTTCATCATCCCCACTCTGATGCACTTATGGTCCGGGTTCGCATTGGATCCCAAAATGTGTATAGGGTCCTTGTTGATAATGGAAGTGCTGTGAATATTCTTACATACAAAGTCTACAAGAGGATGGGATATGTTGATAAGGATCTAATACCCACGGTGGGGCATCTATATGGGTTCACTGGAGCATCTGTCAGCGTTAAAGGCCTCGTTCGGCTCCCCATCACTCTAGGGGACGAACCTTGCATCACTACGCAGATCGCTGACTTCATGGTAGTAGATCAACCATCTGCTTACAATGCAATAGTAGGAAGGCCCATCCTGAAGGAAATGAGGGTGGTGACATCTATCTATCACCTCTCTATGAAGTTTCCCACTCCTCATGGTGTTGGTTGTGTGAAGGGAATCCAACATGAATCTCGTGAATGTTATAACAATGCCTTGAAGGCTGCAGAAAAGGGGGGTGGCTCTGTGCCGGGAAATATGGAATGTAATATAATATCAATCGAAGAGCTCCCAGATGATTACTTTGAAGGCTTGGGTATCCAGGTGGAACCAATCCCAGGGGCCCTCATGTTAGAGGCCTCGCAACCTGTGTTAGTTCTCCAGGAGGGGATCGTTGAAGAGGCTAGTGATGATGAGGAGAGCCCAGAACAAGTTGCAGTGCGAGCCCGAAAGGGGAAGTGGGTTCGCAAAGAAACATCAACTTTGGTAGACTTGCCTAACGGGATAACCCAGGAGACTACAATAATAGATGAATATGGTCATGTGAGGGCGACCCCAGCCACAGAAACAAGGTTGGCTTCGCCACGGAATGGAGTTTCAAGAAGGAATGAAGCAGAGTCTAGCACGGCTCGCGAATGCGAGCTCGATTTGGACCCTCGCATCCCAGAATATATTGAACGAGCTGGGGCCGCAGAGGATACCATCTCTATCTTAGTCGATCCCAAAGATCCGTCCAAGGTGCTCAAGGTCGGGTCGCAACTCAATCCAGGGCTTCGCGAGAGGCTCGTCAATTTTCTGAAAGCAAATTTGGATGTATTTGCTTGGTCTCATGAAGATATGATTGGAATTGATCCTAATGTTATGTGCCATAAACTTAACTTAGATCCAAGCAAAAAAGGAATAAGGCAGAAGAGGCGACCCATAAGTGGTGAGCGAGCCGAAGCCCTGAAAGAGGAAGTTGACAGACTCCTCGAGGTCGGCCTCGTTAGGGAATCTTTCTACCCCGACTGGCTTGCGAACCCTGTTCTTGTGAAAAAGCCCAATGGAAAATGGAGAAC
The DNA here is from genome assembly GCA_037693485.1 of Kitagawia praeruptora. Lineage (NCBI taxonomy): Eukaryota > Viridiplantae > Streptophyta > Magnoliopsida > Apiales > Apiaceae > Kitagawia > Kitagawia praeruptora. The sequence goes on along the minus strand of CM075344.1, from coordinate 154,794,101 downwards.
ATGTGTGGATTTTACCGACCTCAACAAACATTGTCCCAATGACAGTTTCCCATTACCAAGGATCGATCAGTTAGTGGACTCAACAGCTGGGCACGCACTTCTTAGTTTCATGGATGCTTATTCGAGGTACAATCAGATACCGATGTATGGCCCTGACCAGGAGCACACTTCGTTCATCACTGATAGGGGTCTCTATTGTTACATAGGGATGCCCTTTGGTCTTCTCAATGCTGGGGCCACCTATCAACGGCTCGTTAATATGATGTTCGAGAAACAAATTGGAAAAATAATGGAAGTGTATGTAGACGATATGTTGGTAAAATCTAAGGAGGCTGGAGATCACATCACTCACCTCGCAGAGATGTTTGATATACTGAGAAAATACAGGATGAAGCTTAACCCCCAGAAATGTGTGTTCGGGGTCGAATCCGGGAAATTCCTAGGGTTCATTGTCAACCATAGAGGCATCAAAGCGAACCCTGCAAAAATAAAAGCTTTAATAGACATGCGATCCCCAAAAAGTGTGAAGGAGGTTCAGAGTTTAACAGGAAGGATCGCAGCACTCAATCGGTTCGTTTCCAAGTCATCAGACAAGTGCCAAGAATTCTTCAAGGCAATCAAGAAGGTGGGGAAGGATTTTGAATGGACCCCGCAGTGTGAGGAGGCATTTCAGAAAATTAAGGAGCATTTGGGATCGCCACCTCTACTCTCCAAGCCCCGCGAGGAGGAAACACTCATTGTGTACCTCGCAGTGTCAGAGCATGCGATCAGTGCTGTTTTGGTTCGCGAGGAGGAAAAAGTTCAATATCCTATCTATTATGTTAGTCGACGAATGATAGAGGCAGAGACTCGCTACACTAATACGGAGAAACTTGCTTATGCCTTAGTATTGGCCTCGCGAAAGTTAAGGCCATACTTTCAGGCTCACAAAATTGAGGTTCGCACATCTTATCCTCTAAGACAAGTGATGCATAAACCAGAAACATCAGGAAGGCTCTTGAAGTGGACTGTGGAACTGAGTCAATTTGACATCGAATATAAGCCACGAGGGCCTCTAAAGGGTCAAGCTCTAGCAGATTTTATACTTGAATTTCCTCCCTATGATGAACAAGGTTCTTGGGCTCTCATACCGATCCCTGAAAAGGCGAGTAGCGAAGTTAAAACTCAAAATTCGGCCTCGTGGTGGGAACTTTTTGTGGATGGTGCCTCTAATAAGGAAGGAGCGGGAGCAGGGATCGAGCTTGTTACTCCCGAGGGTCGCAGAATACGAAGCGCAGTTCATTTTACGTTTGGAGCATCTAACAATGCAGCTGAATACGAGGCCCTAATCATTGGTCTCAAACTTGCAATTGAAATGAAAATTGAAAATCTCAATGCGTACAGTGATTCTATGATGGTCACGGGCCACATTGGATGCGGTTAGCAAGCTAGAGGGCCTCAAATCGAACTCTATCTGCGATGTGTGCAAAGATTAATGAAGTCATTTAAACAGGTCAAGGTGGAATTTATCAGGCGGGCAAAGAATCAAGGCGCTGATGCCTTAGCAAAATTGGGTTCGCGTCGTGAAGCCACCTTACTTGGAGTCATACCTTTGGAAATTCAAACGAAGCCTAGTGTCCCTGAAGAGTTTATCATGGAAGTAGTGAGCCCAGAACCAACTTGGATGACCCCTATATGGGAGTATGTGAAGAATGGGGTACTATCTCATGATAAAAAGGAAGCAAGAAAGGTAAAATATCAGGCTGCTCGCTATGTTATTTATGATGAGGTTCTGTATCGAAGAGGGTTCAACACTCCGCTCTTGAGGTGTGTAGATGGCGAGGAATGTAATTATATTCTGAGAGAGGTCCATGAAGGTATTTGTGGGAATCATTCAGGGGGCAGTTCGCTAGCTCAGAAAATCCTTGGTCAAGGATATTTTTGGCCCACACTTAAAAGAGATGCATTTGAGTTTTCTAGGAAATGCGATGCTTGTCAAAGGATCGCTAATTTCAGCAACACACCGGTCTCTCACCTCACTTCGCTCACGAGCCCATGGCCCTTTGCTATGTGGGGGATCGATCTAATTGGAGAACTACCTAAGGCTAAAGGGGGAGTTAAATATGCAGTGGTGGCAGTGGATTATTTTACTAAGTGGGCCGAAGCTGAGCCACTTGCAACAATCACCGCCAAGAAACTAAAGGATTTTGTGTATAGAGCAATTGTGTGTCGCTATGGGATCCCTTATCAACTCATATCAAATAACGGGAAACAATTTGACAGCAAGGAAATGAAGGAATTCTGTGAGAATTTGGGGATCAAGAAAAGTTTTTCAGCTGTTAGTCATCCTCAGACAAATGGCCAAACTGAAGCAATCAACAAAATAATCAAACATACTTTGAAGGCGAAGCTGGAAGAAAGTAAGGGCAATTGGCCTGAAGAGCTACCAAGGGTCTTGTGGTCTTATAATACGACCCCAAGGAGTACTACTGGAGGGACTCCATTTTCCCTTACCTATGGGTGCGAGGCCATGGTTCCAGTAGAAGTTGGTTCGGGATCGTTTAGAAGGGAACATTATGACCCTGAGTCTAACGAAGTTAATCATAGACTCTATCTGGACATGATTGAGGAAACTAGAAGCGAGGCTCAGCTACGCCTCGCTGCTTATCAGCAACGGACCGCAAGGTACTACAATGGGAAGGTTAAAGTGCGATCCCTACGTACAGGCGACCTCGTTCTCAGAAGGGTTATGCCTAACACCAGGGTCGCGAGTCACGGTGTTTTTGGTGCTAATTGGGAAGGACCCTACAAGGTTTACGCAACTCTATCAGAAGGAACATACTATCTCACTGATATGGAAGACAAGGTTATTCCGCGAGCTTGGAACGCGGAGCATTTGAGAAAATACTATCAGTAAAAGCTTCATTACTGGTAGCCTCTATCTATTTCTACTACTTAGCATGAATAAATTCATACAAAGTACTGGGGGGTAGTGCTCATATAGACACCTCCCCTTTATGATGTAATGACTTTAGGGCCTCGTCCCTACTTATCAACTTTAGGGCCTCGCCCCTACTATGTACTACATGAAGACATTTCTACTTATCAATTTTAGGGCCTCGTCCCTACTATGGCAATAAATGAGTTCGTTTACATTCATTATTGTTTATTTAAGTTTCAATTCTTGCATTCAAATTTCATTTGTTTGTTTGTTAGAATTTTACATCTTAAAGGATTAGCTCAGTGCAACGAAGCGAGGCTACTCCAGACAATAATCTATGAAAAACACAATTTGGAAATATCATATGCGACCCCAACGGTTCGCACCTAACGATCTCACAAGAATAGATCGCACTTACTACAATCAAAGGAATCTAATTAACGAAGACAAACTACATGAAGAAATTACACAAGTGGAAAATTATGACGCAGCTATGAAGACAGTTAGCATATAGCATAGGCAATTATATTGGAAACGTGGATGAAAATTAAAGTTACTATGGGTCGCCATGCGATCCCAGAAGACTTGCAGTTATCAGAGTTATCCAACAACAAAAATATAGTTACATCTCGCGAGGTATTCAAAGGGTACCCGCATCCCTAGTTCGAGAACGTAAAGGCATTAATGGTTGCAAACAAATTATGGGGCATTCTTATCTTGAATGGCTTTCGTAGCTTCCTCCGTCAGCCTCGCCTCCTCCGCGACCCGAGCTTCCTCAGCAAGGCGCTCCTCCTCGGCATCCTCCTCAGCGATCTGCTTTTTCAGATTCTCAGCGAAGTCGGCATTCCCAGGCCCAAGCTGATCCCAATCAAAGTCAGGGATCGTTCGAATGAATTCTTTCATAAAAGTAACTTGGCCTTTAGCGAGGAATATGCTTTCAGCGTTGTCTAGAGAAGCTTGAGCAGCAGCCAGATCGTTCTTAACTTTCTCGATCTCCTCATCCTTCTTCTTCAAGGCCGCTTCGCTGGATTTTTGTAAATCTTTGAAAGATTTCTCGAAATCATTTCTCTCTTTGCGGGCATTCTTGAGGTCTGTACGGAGGTTAGCGGTGTCAAAAGAAAGTTGCTTCTTATAGGTCTCCTCCAGGGATCGCTTGTCTTCCACTTTCTGGAATTCAAGGACCTTGACCTTGTTCTCCAGTCTCAGAAAATCCCTAGTATGGGCAGATTGACGAATGAAGGCTTCGGCTAAGCACTTTGTTATTGCAGTCGCATTCTCCTCAGGGGTCGCTGCTTTCCACCAGTGGGAGGTTTCAGCCTCTTCAGCGTATTTGGTCCCTAGAGAAGCGAAGAGATGCTGCCCAGCAGTCCCGGGAACAATTCCAGAAGGAGGTCGAACAAGTCCATCCTTCTGCCCGTCTACTCTGGGCCTCTTCAACGGAGTTTGGTCAGGAGAATTTTGAGCAGCATCGCTAGCAACATTGGGCTGGACTGGGAGGTCGCTAACTACCTTCGGCAGAGCTGTGGATTTGGTAGGAGGAGTTTTCAGACTTGAATTTTTCTTGGCCGCTGCACCTTTTTTGCCTTTCGGCTGAAGGAAGGGAGGAACTGGGCCGCTTTGATTTGACATACCTAAACAGTGAGACAAAGACAAGTTAATAAACAGTTCAATCAAATATATGCGAGGACAAGTATGATACAGTTGCACAAATAAAGGAAGTAATGCGGTCCCTAAGCTCAATTGCTATTGGGGGGTATACCCTCAGTTACTATCTCAATGAGAGAAGACGAGGCCTCTTCTTGTATTTTCCTTTTTTGCGAGGACCGCCTCGCGGTAGAAGGCCCCGCTTCAGGAGTGGATCCGACGCCTTCCTTAAGAAACCCACATTCGATAAGGTTCTCTAAGGATAGGAGGGTTCGAATATTTCTTTCCGCGGGAGTGGATTTGGTCAACACTTCATCAGCACGGCGCTTCTCTTCGCCCTTCAGAACAGTGCGAACTGGGCCAACTGCGATGCCAGAGGAGTTGTTAATTTCGAATAGTTTGAAATAATAAAATTCGCTATTTGAAGAGATATCTCACCATGCAAGTAGTTGAAACTTGTCTTCACCCTGGGGACCTCGTGTATATACAGGAATGGCTCTTTCCACGACCCTGCATTACTTATTGCCCCAGGAAGAAGGTCTTTTTTGTTGAATTCAGGCCAGATGGAAAAATATACATAGCCAAAATCTTTGGCTCCACATCGCTTTAATTGAAGAAAATAACCCATTGTCTTCGCATCTAAGTTTGGGTATCCGAGTTTGTGGTAGAGAATATAAAGAGCAATCATGGCTCTATATCCATTTGTGCTTATCTGGATAGGAGCGAGGAAGTATGTTTCACAAACATCTTTAATGAAGGGATGGAGGGGCGAAGAAACTCCTATCTTCATAAGTGGGATCGTTAGCACCATGCGGGGAACCCTACCACCATTTTCTCCATGGTTGAAGCGATAGCATCGCATTCTCTTCTTAGGAAGGATGATTTTTCCCTCAGGACGAAATCTTTCAACCCCTTCTCTAAGTGTCTTCTCTGTCAAAGTTGAAGACATATCGCGACATGCAAGAATGCGAGGCTTGCCTGGTTTGACTTTCGAGCCAGGCTCGATATCTTCAGGACGAGGGCCATCAACATATATAACCCCCTCTAGCTCTGGTTGGGGGGTTGGTACATACGGTGTAGGAGATGCCTCAGGGATGTAGTCATAGTCTTTAAAGTTGACAACCCTGGACACCTCATCGAGACCACCATCGTCTGAGGATGGTTCTTCATAATCATCGTCATCAGAGTTGGCTTCGTTATCTGCACCTCCTTCGATGTCATAATAGGCCTCGCCTAATGAATCTATTGGAGAGTCACTAATGTTTATGGGAGAGATGGGTTTGGTTGGAGGTATGTTAGCGAGAATATGTGCCACTTGCGAGCAGAAGGATTCTCCTTTCTTCTTCAGAGCCTCTATCTCTTGTTGATGTGTCCTTTCAAATTGGGGCTCGCTCTGTGCTGGGAGTATGTCCAAAGACTGATCTCGCGAGCTCGAAGGACGCTTAGATCGCCATTTGTCTAAGGGCACTTCCCTGGTGTATTCTTCATGCGACCACAGAGGGTCAAAATATAGTTTAAAGGAGCTTTCGCTTGTACTTGTTACTCTTGCGATGTTAGTAGCAGCCTCGTTGCTAATTTGTATGTTTGGAAGAGGAGAAGGTGTCTTTGAACTATCAGTCGACATCTGCAAAAGAGATTGAGTAACTCAGTGTGTGCCCTTACAGAAAACAAAGGGAGGACAGAGGGAGAAAAGAACAAATAAACAGAGGCTCTATGTGTTCTCACTTCGCTCACGATTCGGAAAAATCGGATCGTTATTCTTAAGCTAAGGGGTTCCTATTTCAACTAAACGAAGACGGGTCGCAGGCATAAATTAGCTGTATGGGATCGCAGTCTAATGGGATCGCATCGCATATAATTAAAGTTATCTAAACATGCAATATGATGAGTATGAACAATATTCAATATCAAGGAAGAAATGAAGACTTACTTTTCTTAAGAAAGGTTGAAGAAATCTGAAGAACTTGGAGATCGCTGAAGATTGAACTCAGAAATTTCTTGCTTTTGATCCTTGAGCAAACTGGCAGCACTTCGGTAATGTGTTTGTTAAAATGAAAAAGGAAATGATTATGACAGGAGTATATATAGACGTCAGGAAAGAGAAAGGCATGGAACACGTGTCGAGATCTCAACCATTCAACGTGCATCTCGAGACATGACAACTGTCAAACCCTTTCAAATTCTTTGGTTGGGGTCGCAATGGTTACCACGGCGGTATCTATAATAAAATTATAGCTTCGCTTCGCGAGTAGGGACATTGGATTTTCTGAGTCCACCTCGCATTTTCAATGACAACATGGACTCGGGGGGTAGTTGTTATGCCCAAATTTGGCATAATAATTATCATGATTTAATTAGCTAAATTGATGGTTCATTATCTACAATGGGCCTCGAAGATGAAGATTGGGTCACTAAAAGCCCACTATTGGAATCAGCCCAGCCTTACTAGAGGGCCACTTCGCTTCTTGTCAAATACAAGGGATCGCTTCGTATGACTCCCATCAAGGGATTGCTACTTGCTATCATCATAAATCAACACAGGATCGCTATCTCACTCTGTTAGAAGGCTCATGGCTAGATCCCGCGAGGTCACGTGAGTATCTCTACATTTGGGTTCGCTTCGCATGACTCAGCCCCTCGAGGTCGCATGCCTCGCTTATGCTGCATCGCTGTTAGCCTCGTTTGTGAGGTCATGTTCTTGTCCATGCGAGACCATCGGTTTCCTTCTATAAATCATGGATCATGGATAAGATCAACAACTCACTGCCACATCAGCCCTAAACGAGTGGGCTTGGGCTATGACTTATCCTCTAAAATTCTAGCCCAGCTAGGTAACTTGCTACCCAAGAACTACGTACGGCTTGATCCCTATAAATAGGGTACGTAGGCACCTTGATACGGATGAGAAACACTTCACCCTTGAAATCACCTATCAAGATCAGCCACATCTAGACACACAAACCCTAACCCTTATTCTTCTTTTATAAGCTTTATATCCGTATTTAGCTCCACTAATCCAGCAACCTCCAAATATTGTTATACAATATTCTCCCTATAACAATTATATTTTATAAACACTTAAAAACATATCGTATCAATCTTCCAATCATTAATATTTCTTTCGAATTAATTAAAACACGTTACCTTTTTCACATTTGCTTTCAGTTGAATATATTACCTTTTATAAACACTTAAAAGCATCAATCGTATCATATCTTCCAATTATTAATATTTCTTTCGAATTAAAACACGTTACCTTTTTGATTTAATCAGTTTAAGATATATATTATCTTTTATAAACACTTAAAACATCAATCGTACCATATCTTCCAATCATTAATATTTCTTTCGAATTAAAACACGTTACCTTTTTCACATTAACTTTCAGTTGAAGATATTACCATTTACAAACACTTAAAAACATCAATCGTATCATATATTTCAATCATTAATATTTCTTTCGAATTAAACACGTTACCTTTTTGATTTAAAACTAATCCTATAATCATTAATATATACCCGAAAATATCACACCATACTTTTCAATTATTAATAAAATATATTAAAAATCTGTATACGTTGTTTATAATAAGAAAACATTAGTATAATCCGTAAACATGAGTATATTAAATTATATTAAATTAAAATTAAAATTAAAAAATTATTAAAAATGATGATTATATAAAAACATAATTGTAATATTAAATAAAATTTATAACATAATAAAAGAAACCCGTGCATCGCACAAGCATTGAAAGTTTGTCGGTTCGGTTTTCGGCATGGTCATCCTAATTATTAAAATAAATAATAAAATAATATGACTAATGATAATTAGCCGATTACCTTTTTAATTATAAAAAGTTTACTTTTAATTGATGATATTACTTTTTATAAACACCTAAAATATCATATCTTTCAATCAATAATATTTTTTTTCTAATTAAAACACGTTAACTTTTATTTTAAAACAGAATCTTGCAATAAATTAATATTATCACATCATATCTTCTAATCACTAACAAATATAATAGAAATCTATATACTATGAATAATAACCATTAGATTTTAGTAAAAAAACAGAACTGTTAGATCTAATGATTAGATATATTAATGATTAAATTAATTTACTAAAATTTCAAGGTTCGAATTCCATCAACTGACATACTTAGTTTAAAATTTTCTACTATAAGTTTTAAAACATGCATATCATTAATTAAATTTATATTAAATTTTAATTGAGTAAAGGGAATCTAAAGTTAATTTTAGGAGGATTTCCTAAAGTTAACCATCAAAACTACGTAGTTTTGATCCATTTTTATCTTTTATTTTAAAGGGCCCCGCAGGGGCATCAATAAGTATGCTTATGTGTCTTCCTTCTAATGGTTAACTTTAGAGAAATTATCTAAATGTAACTTTAGATTCCCTTCACTCAATTAAAATTTAAATAAAATATTGTAAATTATGATTATCTAAATATATAATTGTTACATAAAATAAAATTTAACACATACCAAAAGAAATCCGTGCATCGCACGGGTTATAAGCTAGTTTACAATAAAAAGAATAAGGGTAATAACTTTTGTTTATTATGTTTATTATATCTTACTATAATAGATTATGTATAATAAATAATGTATTATTGAGCGTGAGAGCTGCCCTAGTGGTAGGGGCCAAAGCGTTGATCCAATGAGGTTACGGGTTCGAACCTCACTCCCAACTTAGCAAAAAAATAAATAAAATAATAATGTATTATTATATAATCATATTATATTAATATAAATATATATATATATATATTTAAGCACCTCCATATATATATATATCTATATATATATATATATATAATATTATATAAACGGTTCGATTATTCTAATAAAACCATAATCATTATTAAACCTTTCTATCGAATTGGTTTGGTTATGATTTTTTTCCGAATTTTATCAATTTCGAATTTTTTCGATACAATTTCGGTTAGGGCTGATCATTCGGTCGGTTCGGTTAAAAACCGAACCGAATAAGAAAAACCGAATAACCGAATTGCAAATTTTGTAGAACCGAATTACTACCAAAACCGAACCGAACCGAAATAAATTGGATCGGTTTATTCGGTTCGGTTTACCGTATAACCAAAATTTTAAAGTGAAAGAACCCACCTCCGCTACTGCCATTCATTACTACTTCTCCATTCAACTTTCATTCCACCCATTCCTTCGTCCTTCACCACTGCAACCAAGCAGCACCCTTCCCCTTAATTCACAAGCGCCGTCCATTCTCCGCCACCCAACAACAGCCCTTCGACCCACCTCCATTTCCTCCTCTCCGTTTAACACCAAATCTCCACCCTGCTCCGTCTTCCGCCCCCACTACCTCAATTAAATTAAATTAACTCGACACACACACACTTGCAGGAACCACACAACCAACAACCACTGTAATTGAACCCCACACACACGCATAACATAATACTCATACTCACGAATCACAGTACAAGCGACTGCAATACAACTTCACGAAACAGGGGCGGTAAAACAGAGGGGACGGGAGATGGGTTTCCCATTAAATCGAGCCAAGAGACCAAGCCAAGAGGGATTGAACAAAAGGAACAAGAGAGATTAAGAGAAAAATTGTGAGAAAGAGAAACGGGAAAGAGATCGATTGTTTGGAAAGAGAGATTGAGAGAAAATGAAGATCTGGGTTTTGTAGATATGGAAAGAGATGGGCTGATTAGTATTATTATTTATGAAAGAATAATAAATATAATTAAAAAATATATGTATATATAATTCGGTTAATTCGGTTTTTAACCGAACCGATATTCTGACATCCGAAATAAATCGATATTTTTTTGGTTTAAACCGAATAACCGAAATAACCGAAATTTTCAGAAAAATACAATCCAAATCGAACCGAAATTTTTCGGTTCGGTTCGGTTTTTCGATTTCGGTTCGGTTTTGCTCAGCCCTAATTTCGGTTCTCCAATTTTCTTTTGGGTGTTGGTCCCCCAAATATCACAATTTTAAATAAAATGGCCCCAAATATCACAAGCTAGAAAGTTAGCCCCAAATATCACTCTATAACAGACTATCGTGTATCGTTTTATTTTTTTACTATACACGCTACTTTATCGTTTGCTTTTTTTTTTTTCAAACGCTACTGCATGTAGTGTTCTTTTTTGTTTTTTCTTTTTTTTATTCAAAACGCAAATTGAAACTATGTTATGGTCTAAAACGCCACATGAATGGGAAACGCCACATGATTGTTTTGTTTTTTCTTATTCCTAAATATATACTGTTTATTCATCATTTCGAATATTTCTAAATCCAAAATGAAACTATTAAACCCCAAAAATTAATCGTTGAATAAAATTTAAAAATTTTAATTAAAAAATTGAATCCGGCGACCTGATTTTTAAACGCTAACGCATTTAAAAATTAGGATAAGTTAGGGTTTAGGGTCTAGGGTTTAGGGTTGTAAACAACCCTAAACCCCGAACCCTAAACCCTAAGTTCGTATACGGTTTATTCGTCATTTTAAATATTTCCAAAACCCAAAATGAAAACGTTGAACTCTTAAAGTTAATTGTTCAATCCCTAAATTTAATTCAAATTGTATTTTTTAAATTTAAAATTTTAATTAAAAAATCGAATCCGGCGACCTAATTTTTAAGCCCTAACGCGTTTAAAGATCAGGATTAGTTAGGGTTTAGGGTCTATGGTTGTAAACAATCCTAGATCCCAAACCCTAAACCCTAAGTTCGTGTACGGTTTATTCATCATTTTGAATATTTTTAAGACCCAAAATGGAAACGTTGAACCCCAAAAGTTAATTGTTAAACCATTAAATTTAATTTAAATTGTATTTTTTAAATTTAAAAATTTTAATTAAAAAATTGAATTATTAAATAATATATTAAATTGTATTTTTTAGTTGAAGTATGCATAGTATTAAAATGTGAAAACGTTAGGTTAAATTTTGTTATGCTACTAAAACGCTAGACTAGGTTTTGTTACACAATTGATGCTAATTTATCTATCATTCTGAACCCTAAAACGCAACACTAACTTTTGTTTTGTGTGCAACCTTCGGTCCTCACCCCCTACCCCCTTAAACGCTAGACGATCTAGCGACTCCTAAAAAAAAAAAATTCTGAAAACACTAGACGAAAACGGTGTTTTGGAGTGATATTTGGGGCCAAGTATTTGAACTGTGATATTTAGGACCATTTATCTTGAAATTGTGATATTAGGGACCTTTATTCTTTTTTTTTTCTTTCCCCTCTAAGCATAGAACAAGTGACAAACTGACAACATAGGATACCAGTCACGATAGATAGTAATAGATTGATATTCAAGCCTTACAAGCACCATCCTTCTATGAAAACACAAGGCCCAGCCTGTTTGATTACTTTGACAAATTATAATTTCTAAAGTCAATTAAGTTTTATCTCGTAAATAAAAATAATAAAAAAATGTTACCAATTTATTAGGCGGTGCTACCGTGCTGCAGTGGCATTAATTTTTTTCTTTTTTTTTCAAAACATAAATAATTTATTTTTTATTTTACCTATTAAAAACGAAAGTTTTTGCACCAAAATAAAAAAAAAAACCAAATTTTAAAATACAAGCTCTAGGCCTTTATACAAAGAGGCCCCCTTAAACCCAATCTCAAGCAGCTAGGGTTTCATTTTTCCCCTCATTCATCTCTTCTTACAGCCATGGTATGTTTTTTCTCTGACATCTCCTGTATTTGTATGTATATGTATGTATATATTCCTTAAAAGTGTCACTGATTTCTATGTAATAAGTTGTGAATTTGTAATTGGTAGCCTCAAGGAGATTATATAGAGCTTCACAGGAAGCGTAATGGGTATCGTCTTGATCACTTTGACCGTAAGCGCAAGAAGGAGGCTCGTGAAGTTCACAAGCGTTCTCATACTGCTCAGAATGTTTGTTCTCTCTCTCCCTCTCTCTCCTTTGTGTGTGTTGTGTGTTTATGTGTTTGTTAATTGATTGGTTTTTGTTAATTGATTGGTTTTGGATGAACAGGCTTTGGGTATTAAGGGTAAGATGTTTGCCAAGAAACGTTATGCTGAAAAGGCCCTCATGAAGAAAACGTAATCTCCTCTCTCTCTCTCTCTCTCTCTCTCTCTCTCTCTCTCCCCTTAGTCTATGCCTCTGTCTCTTTGTGTTTTGTAGTCTGATGTATGTATGAATGTTATTATTAGTATCACTAGGCTATATAGGTTCATATGATGTTAGCTTTGACTTTCATAGTTATATAGACTGACTTTTGGTGAAATAGTACTAAACAAAACAAAATTAGTAATGATAAATATGATTATTTTTTTAATAATCAAATGAAGAGACCTAGGCAGATGAAAAGTGATTGCAATTTTGATATTTGCATAGTTTCTAGAGGTTAAAAGTGAAACATTGTAACAACCTTAATTTTGTTTATGAGCAACTTAACTGTGAACTGCCAAGGTTTCGGTTTATGAACTCTTAGCTCATCAAGTTATCAACCAATTTCATGTAAGGAGGTACGGGTAAATAATAACCCATCCAAGAAGAGCAAGATGCTTCGTTGTACATATGAAGTCAAGCTACCATATAAACAAGGACAACTCTAATTGAATGTAAAGCACATGATGTTTTAGCCAAATATAGATGGACAGGTTTTTACTAGAAATTGTAAGAATGCCTTTTCTATTGATTTGTAACATTGACCAATAGATTACCCATTACTGCCAGGTGTTATTTCAGAAAATTAAATGAGTTAACCAGTGTAAATGATGGTATGTAATGAGGTAGAGTTATAATCTTACAGTGAATTTCAGATAGGTGCAAAATGCTCAGTTTAGCAATAGGACGGTCGAGCACAACTAATATTTATATATTTTTATGACCAAATATAAAATTATATGAAGTCTGCTTGCAAAAGCAGCAAAACTTGTACATGGTGCTCCAGTTGTGAATCTTTTAGATAAGACTGATACTCTTGCTGTAATATATTAAATATTCCTAGCTGTCATGAATTAAAGTTGTAAAAACCTTGTTAGGCATGCTAATAGTTCTGATGCTAATCACCTAAATATCATTACATGTTTGGGTCTGGTCCAACAGTTGACTGCACAGTGTGATGTCCAGCCATCGAGATGCATCTAACTCTTATCTTTAATCATTGATTAATTCACATCAACACAGAGTATGAATAGTCTGTTTATTTTTCCTTGCCCAAATTGCACAATTTGCAAGTTAAACATAAACAAACTTGTTTTTTTAAAGATTGTAGCTAAATACTTGGCTTCATCTTGTCCGGAGGATATTTTATCCTGGTTCTCAAGAAATAAGAGAGTTGTATCTAAGAAATGCAATTACAATCAAAGGAGTTTTCCGGCACCAGGACATTAACATAAATTTGAATCACAACTCGTGCTTTAGGAATGTTTTCAGGTAGGGTGGTAGGCTTGATGATAATGCTCAAGAGGTGTCTCGTTATAGTATTATAAGAGGAGAGCCGAGATGAATCCGCCTAGAGGTATGGCTGAGTGGCTTAAGGCATTGGTTTGCTAAATCGACATATATGACCAATAAATATTTTATGTGAGGAATTATTTCCCACAGTAGTTAGATAAGTAAATGATGTGAAGTTTGACTCTGTAAATCGGTTATATTAGGCGACCTTATGTAGTTAGTGTGTCCTATATTTGTCAATAGAAAGGTCAATTCAAGAATCTTAATCAAAAAGATAAAAATGTTCAAAACTGTTCTGACCGTAGATAAATTCTTAAATCAATCAATATTGTGCATGGCTTCTGTTCTTATTATTTCATGGTTACTCGGTAACCGGCTTGGTTTCATAACCCGATCAATCAAGAATAAGCATTTCCGTACTATATAGATAATTTGCACTAAATCTAAAATAAGACACCTACAAATTTCGTTTTGATAATTATGCCATGAGCTAATCTTGTTGGTATCATAATATCAGCCACTACACCTTTAACTTAGCAATTGGATTTTTAGGGGCCTATTCACAGAAATGTTACATGAGGTTCCTTAGAAGGCTAACTATCTTACATGAGTTATTGGCAAAATTATTGATCATAGTGGGGTTAGCAAACCCGAAAACAGAATTATATTGTTAGTCATCAGAAATAGGTAGTTTATCTGTATTCATACATGTAAGCTCCTGGTTAGTCAGTAAATCGATCCCATTGCAGTCGATGCATTCTTCTGGTTCTGTTGGTAATTATGTCATTTGAGAATGTTTTAATTTTAACTCTTAATTAAGTTAATATAGGTTTAAAGGATATGAGTACTTGATTTTGAAAATTAAGATTAGCCAAGAACCCTCTTAGTTTGCATTGGAAATATAGTAATTGACTATTTGCTGATCCCAAACGGGTAACCTTTGTTATCATATGAATATCTCCTTGAGCTTTGTGTGTATTTTCCTCAAGTATCTGTGCTCTTATGTTATGTATCATGTTCATAGATTGGCTATGCATGAAGAAAGCTCAAGCAGACGTAAGGTTGATGATGAAGTTCATGACGGTGCTGTTCCTGCCTATCTTCTTGACCGTGAAAATACGAATCGTGCAAAGGTGTTTTTTTTTGGTTTTTTGTTTTATTGATGAGTAGTCCTAATGGAGTCTTTATGTTGGCACGCCTTTAACGAGGGTTTGATTGGATATTTGTTTTTCTTTATGTAGATTCTTAGCAACACGATAAAACAAAAGAGGAAAGAGAAAGCTGGTAAATGGGATGTTCCTTTGCCAAAGGTAGGTCCCTGTTTGTTTTGTAATCAGTATGCTTTGTATGTATATTTGTCAGTTCTGATTTTGGTCTTTGAGACCTTTCTATTTTCTTTTTGTTTAAGTGCATGTCTTGTAAATAATCGTGCAACTTAATGCAAGCATAAGAACCCCCGGACATTATGTGGGTATTTGGGGTGTCTTAAAAAGAGTAACTTTTAACTTAAAATGAACAAGCGTCATATAAGTTGATGAGTAAAAGAATACTTTTAACTTATAAGTTATATAGGTGTGGATAAATTTACTAATAAGTTGGTGAAGTATTTGTTAAACTAAATTAAAAAAATTAATTATTTAATACAGTAATCTCCATATATGCATTTTAAATTAAAAAGACATTTAAAAACACAAATGTAAAAATATTAAACAAGCAAAGAAACTAAAGCTATAAACAATAAGTTGGGAAAAAGTATGTTGTTACTAACAATCAACTTATCAGCATATAAGTTATAATTTGAATTGATATGTTGAGTTGGCAAACACCCTTCATAAGTTTTTATAGTCTTATAAGCCATAAGATAGCTTATGTATTGGTTGACAAACAGGCCCTATATCTACCTTTGATGTGCTTTTTCTTGTGCTAGTCAGGTTCCTAAGATCATATAAAGGTTGAATGGCACTTGATTTTGCTAAAAACACAAAAATATATACTACTAAAAGGCAACTAGTGCAAGAAACGTCTAATTTGAATTGATAAGTCGAGTTGGCAAACACCCTTCATAAGTTTTTATAGTCTTATAAGCCATAAGATAGCTTATGTATTGGTTGACAAACAGGCCCTATATCTACCTTTGATGTGCTTTTTCTTGTGCTAGTCAGGTTCCTAAGATCATATAAAGGTTGAATGGCACTTGATTTTGCTAAAAACACAAAAATATATACTACTAAAAGGCAACTAGTGCAAGAAACGTCGACTTTAGAATAGGACAGGAACTGTTAATGTGTGGTGGAATCTCCCCTCCTAAGTCCTAACGATATATAGTATGCATCATGAATAAATAAAATCCGGAGGTATTCATATTTCATCTATATTCTCTTTTTAGGTACTTCCCATTGTTTATATGAATTTTAAAGCATGATCATGTTATCAACTTCGGTGCACTCTACAGAAGGTGTTAATGCATTTGTCGAGTGAAGTGTTTTTCCTTTTGTTTGGTTTATCCGATGAATTTATTACAAATTTGGTAAAGCTGGAGGTGATTTGATTTTTCAGGTCAGACCTGTGGCTGAAGATGAGATGTTCAAAGTGATCAGGACTGGTAAACGCAAAAGTGAGTATTCTGCTTGTCACCTTGGTTATTTTATCTGAAATATGTGGCAGGATGTTCATCCATATTTGTATAGTGAGAAACTAGTGTATTCAGATGTATGGGTTTGCATTTACAATCTATATGAAAGTTCATACACTGTTGTGCAGCTAAACAGTGGAAAAGAATGATCACTAAGGTAACATTTGTGGGACAAGGCTTTACAAGAAAACCCCCAAAGTACGAGCGTTTCATCCGTCCTTCTGGTTTGCGATTTACAAAAGCCCATGTGACGCACCCTGAGCTGAAATGCACTTTTAATCTTGAGATGATTGGTGTAAAGAAGAATCCTAATGGTCCAATGTATACATCTCTTGGTGTTGTAACCAGAGGAACCATCATAGAGGTAAGCAGTTGGCTGCTATGCTTTATTATTCAATATTTGGATCAGTTTTCCCGACCATTATTCCTGATTGTATATTTTATCAGGTGAATGTTAGCGAACTAGGTCTTGTCACACCTGCTGGAAAAGTTGTATGGGGTAAGAGGATTAAATTTGTTATTAGAATAATAGATCAACATAAACTGTCATAGATAAATTACCTTCCTTTAGGTATCTAATTGGTTAATCTTGTTGTGACTGCAGGGAAATATGCTCAAGTGACCAATAACCCCGAGAATGATGGTTGCATCAATGCAGTCCTTCTGGTTTAGGTAGATGATTTTAGAGAACAAGTTCTCTCCAGAGTCCCAGCACTTTAGGCAGTATTCTTTTTTCCAAAACATTGTACCTGTTTTTTTTCCTTTTCAATCATGTGATGGCGGAAAAGTATGTTTGTGAGATGATTTTATTATATTGAAAAAAAGGATGTTATTTTACATTATATGATGTGTATACGAAGTTATGTTGTGGTCATGTTATGTGCAATTAGCCAATTACCATGTTCTATATACATTCTTATTTCTATATATGGCTTTGATTTATCTTTGTGGTAAAGCAAAAAGCTAAAAGTTAATTGTAAGTGGTGATGCAAATCTCCAAGCAAAGTTCCGGAGCTTTTCTAAAATGCGGGGAACGGGAAACGAGGTTACCTTCTCGGATAGTTGAGCATTGACATTTGCTCCATAGTTCCTCTTTTAAGTCTGGATAGAAGAGGGATAAAATATTACCCCCTATTTTGTTTGAAAATAGTAATTGTATTCTTTCCTGTATACGTTTGCCTTCTAGCTGGAGATCACACGGGCTGAATTTAATTATGCATAAAGCTTGGTGAAAATGCATTAGAATTGGGGATCAAATGCATTATGAGAATGATAGAGATAGTTTCTAGTATATCTTCATCCACCTCTTTTGTATTTGTAATTTGTAATATAAAGAACTCAAACTTGGGGAAGAATGATTAAAAGTTGGATTATGTTGTTGCTTGCTTATCGTTCTTAAATTACTACTACCTTTAGTAGTTTTGTAGTGAAGTGTTTAATTAATGAATTCTGAACAGAAAGAGATCGAGTCCTCCCTATATGCTGTCAAACCCTATACTTTTTATGTGCATGTATTAATCATACATCTTCAATCATTGGAAGAACATGATCATCCAACCAGTATATGGGTATTTGGCCTGCTTCTAGTGAGGAATTTGTTGCAGGGGGAACCCTTTAGACAATAAAATATGGCTCCTTGTGCATTTAAATTCGTGTTTCATTAAAATGTGTGACTTACTGATCCCTGCCCGAATATAAAGGATGTGGATTTATTTGTGAATTCATGTTCTTAAAAGTTCTCAAGAGTACAATATTTGTCGTGACACCTGGAAGCTTGTTGTGGACCACAAGATGGCTCGCCCTGATCTCCGGGCGTACTGGGAAACTTGGAGGGGAACCAAATTTGACGTGATTATATGCAATATGTAGCCTCGTGGGTAAAAAAATAGACGAAGAAAATTAGATGGACCATATTTATACTAGTAACAATAATATACATATATGTAGTAATGCAACTGAAATAATAATTTCAATATATGCACTGAAGCATGGGATGATTTAAGTTGTGCAACAAATTATTATTGGGTTCCATCTTATCGAATATGCTCTTAGTGCTTTGGTTGCCTTCTTATCGGAGGGATCATTCATTACATAAAAGTTCAATTCTCTCATACCCATTTCAATGTTTAACACATTGTATAGCCCTCTAACTAGTCGTTTAACACCCCTCTCTTGTTCTGCACAACTTGACGGAAAGGTCTAATGTTTCAGGCATCTGTCTTCAGGTTTGTTGTTGATGGTTGTTATGGGTCTACTACATCCTGCTGTGCTTCACTTTGCACATACAGAGGTGCATTTAGGGAAGTCAGAGCTATCTGTCAAGATTTAGCAGTCGTATAATGCTTGTGGCATATGCAAGCTATCTCTTCTTTCAGCTGAAGAGTCAACCAAAGATTGATGATGGCAGTTCCTTTCTTCTTCTCAAATTTTTTTTAATGAAATGGCTCTTGGTAACTACAGAAATGTACTGGGAAAACTACATAGTCAGAAAGTAAATGTAATTTCCCAACATAAAATTACTATATAACAAAGGCTCTTAATGTTGTTTAAGTAGAACAATCTTGGATTTTCTTGCAGAATAGAGAGTGTATGTCAAACATTCCGAGGATGAAAAAGCCCCTGAGATTGCTATGTGGGAGGCAATTGTATAGCAATTTATTTGACTTCATAAGTTTCCATATCTCAGTGGATGAAACATAACACATTTGTAAACAGTTACATGTCAAAGCTACCAATTGGAATAAACAAAGGTTTCCGATTCACATAAACTGTTCCAACACTCAATATATGGACTTCGATAACTTATCAAATGCATGCCTGTTCTTTCCCATTTAAAAAACAGATACACAAAATAATAAAATTAAGCTTCTAATCACCTCGATCAAGCATATCTACCAAAGTCATTCTTCGTGGGAAACGGGGTGGCAGTCTCAAAATCATGGCATCTTCAATCTCAATAGGCAAGTGTGTAGCAACAATAACAATCCCACCTTTCTTTCTGTGCTCTGCAATGATATGCTCCAACAACTTTACTCCATCATCATCCAGCGCCACTGATGGCTCATCAAGCAACCAAATTGGCCTATCTATTGCAAGCAACCTTGCGAGCTGAAGCCTTTTCCTTTGCCCCATTGAAAGCAATCTTGCTTTGTCTTTTGCCAGTCTTCCAAGCCCCATAAGTTCCAAAGCAGGTAGTGCCCTCCCTACCTTGCCTTCAAGAACTTCGAACCATTGCACATTGTCAAGTACAGTGAACTTGTCTTTAACAGCATCTTTTAAGGAGAGCCAGTTGAGCTGAAGCTTGTACTGGTGAAAAATTCCAGAGTCAGTTATATCATGACCATTCCAGAGGATCTCCCCGGCTGATGGTTTCGAAAAGCCAGCTAGCATACGCAAAAATGTGCTTTTTCCTGAACCATTAGTGCCAGTAAGCACGAGTGCACCACCGTCGTGAACCGACACATTCACATGACGAAGGATTTGTTGGGCATTTCTCATGCAAGATACATTTCTTAAGAGCATGCGAGGGAGTGGGGGTTTCCGGAGAGACATTAACAGATGTGGGTGTTGTAACAATTCTATGGAGAGTACAAACTGTAAAGCGGGGTTCCGAATTCGCTTGCAATATGGCTACTAGAATGAGAATCTAGTCTTTTTTTATTAGATGAAGCCGGATCCTAGGGAAAGCTCCAAACCAGTGATATTACCTGTCATGAATTTGCAAAGACACATAAAAACTCACATTGTCAATAAAGATAGGATGAAATGTTCAAAATCACATAGGCATATTGCATAAATGCCAAATATATGAAGATGCGCCCACACACACAAGCATATATATAATTTGGCGGGAATAAGTAAAGTTCACAAAACTCGTGTGACTGTTACATAATATAGTATATTATCTGAACAACGAAGAAAAAATTCATGAATAATAAGCTGCAAAACAAATTATAATAATATATTGCAATCCACCATTTATGATAATTTAACAGAGAAGTATTTACAAATTACGTTTAACAGAGAAGTAGTTATTATAAAAAAACCATTCCTGCCATTTCCTAGTTATTATTGATAAGAAAACGTATCAGATATTTCAATAACTGTTGAAATATATGAAGATAGTAGAGAGGAGAGATTGTATTGTATATATCGTTGTTGTATTTATTACAATGTAAAGATCCTATATATATAGCAGAAGTAATGCACCAAAGTCTTATAGACGGTGCCTAAATATGACTATGCTGATACTAAAGTCTATGGACGGTGATAGCATATGTTGACATAGTAGCTCACAATATTTGACATCAATATTTGACAATAACTACTCTGAATCAATATACACTTCAGCATGGCTGGCATCATTTGGACTAAATACCAAATCTCCACGACAAAATCCAATTTCTTAACATCAATACAAGTTAAAGGTCTCATCTACAGTGCAGGAGAAAAAAAACTAAAAACTCAATTCATTATAGAGTTTCAAGAAAAATCCAGATCGTAATACACCAACAGGATTAGCATAGAAGATGTGTGCTAGGACTAGTACCGATGTTATGAACTGAGCTACATAATAACTATTCAAATTGCAAGCAGTGGTGCACCAAAAGAGAAAGAATTTCATTTTCCTATCATCAATCTCAATTGCATAAATGAATGCAGAAAATAATTGTTTCATTCTAAACTTTGCAGAATATGCATAAAATTAGGCTTCACGGATATAAATTGATACTAATAAAGCAGTGATATTATAATCAAACTGTTTGTAAATTACGAAAATACAGTTAATTTATAGGTTTTACATCTTATATGAGCAACTTGGTATGACGAGTCACGAGACATATATGTGGTGTGCCAAATTCTAGTACGAAAAATGCCAAACGACGAAGGAATATGCTCAGCATATTCATAAATTATTCATACAATCCGAACACAAAACAACCATCTTCATAAATTATTCATAACCTCTACTTTCACGTGGCGCAGCTTAGAGAAAACGAATTACAAAGGAGATCTACATGAAGCAATGTTAGGGGACTACAGAAATATGAGATCCAAACAACCAATGCAAAGCACAGACAAATATATAACGCGGAAAAACCACGTCCCAACTTGTATTATTAAACCTAACAATACTCAACATAAATAGTCATCACAAACTTTGTGACCAAAACATACCATTTAAAAGAATTATCTAAACATATAATTATTACCCGATCTATATTTGTTTTGGATTACCCAAAGGCCATACCATCATAACCCAACAAGCAACACCAACTGCAACTTGTAATTTCTAACCCTCATGATTCATAAACAACAAATCTTCATAAATATCCTTATTACCATCTCCCTTACCATTTACGCAATATTTACTCAAGTGGGTTGTTGTCCAATTTCAGCTGCAATTGTTTCCGAAACAGGGTGAATTGTATAATTCAATCTTATTCTTATCCCTACATTAATTAAGCTAATAAAATCCCTGCAGAAAGTAGAACCCAAGTATTCTCCCTGTCTTACACATGTGTTTCACTTTTACAACAAATTCAAAGAGCATTTCGTTACGATTAAAACAGGAGGAACATTAATTAATTCAACAATTCTCCAACAACAACATCTCAAGAACTCTAGAAAATACTAATAAGATATCTAAGAATCCAAGTCTCCAAGAGCCTCTTCAAGTTTAGCATTGTATCATACAAACAAGACTTTAAAGCAAACTCAGAATGATACTCCGTAATAGAATAAACGCTAGTTTCAATCAACAAAGCTTGAAATAAAATTTTGATTACCCGGAGGAGGCGTTCTCAACTTACACAGCCACAAAGTCATTTGGTCAATTGTAGTTAGTTATTTTTAGAGTCGGGCTATATTGTGCTTGCCTTTTTCACCTAGTTTCAAATTAGTTGTTTTAGTTTAATTTTTTTGTAAATGATGATTAAAGTATTTGAGTGGTGCTAGGGATTCCAAAAAAAGTTCCGAATGATGTGGCATTGGTGATTTGATAAAATGGATTATTTTAGTTGGTATAATTGATGTAAATTCAGGGGTCTATCTTATTTAATTATAATGTGACCATCAGAAAATGACACGTATCATTTGAGAAATTTTTTGGGATCTAATTTGAGGACTCTAGCATTTTCCTTAAAGTTTATACCATTTAGTTTAAAAAAAAAAAGTTTATACCATTTTTTTTTTTGAGTAAGCTTGTACCAATTTTTTTTTTTGAGAAGCAGGAAATTCATTGCTTAAAACAAAGTACATGATATAATTATTTCAGCCCAATACATAGTAAAGTAGCACCAGCAACAGTTTTTCCACCCGTAGCAAAATACTTTCCAGACTAGCTGTTACTCTTACTACTGACTTCAGCTTTAACCACTATTGCAATCTGCAGACTTGAACCATATCAAAATTTACTTCAATAAGCAATAACCCCTAAGCATACTTGCAACACAATTATAACTTTTCCTGACAAAAAGATTAGCATCCAATTCTTTAGCCAGTCATCAAACATTCTCCTCCTCCACCAAACCATTTTCTTCCTCGTTATCGACAAACACAACATCCATCTCATCTTCAGACATTGCTCGAAATTGATCTCGTAAGTTTTAAGCGAAGTACATTCTTTTAACACCATCCTTGGATTAATTTATTCCTTTGACGACCCTGAAAAGCCAAGTCATCTGCTCCCTTATTATCGGATCTGGGTATGTGCATGAAGTAGTAATTCTTCCTATGAAACATTACTACCAGCCCGTGATCAATAGAAGGCTGATCGATATACAATCCAGCTCTAATCTTGCTAATGAACTTCAGAACTTCTTTATTATCAATTTGGAACAAAATGTTGCTCTGCTTCCATTGGCTATTCTCAAGTGCCTTAAGTAGAAAAGTGATGGCATTTAACTCCGCTTGAAAGGGGCTATACAAATTATATGGTCCAGAAAAAATAAAGATTAGTCTTTGACATATGTCCTTCAAGAACCCTCCAATGCCTGCCTTGATTCCACCATTTTCATATTTGTATGAACCATCTGAAAAGCCCCATAGCTCTATGCAATCCTGCAGATGTACTGAAAACGGTTGTTTATGAATGTTTAGAAAAGCCCCAACAGGATTTACATCCCATAGATTTCGTATGTATGCTGGGACTAATTTACTTGCTAACGCCCATTTCCACGCTCTCACTCTTACAAACCAAAATACCTCTCTTTGGATCATAATGTTTGTTACCAAATTAAAAAAAGGTGATTCTCATTCTAGTTTGAAATTGGGCAAAAGGTCACTTTGCCTACTGTACTATGTAAAAATTTCCACTTAGCCTACTGTACTATCGAAGTGGTCATTGTACTTCCTTTTTTTCTCTTTTCCCCATCGCCGTCTATTGAAAAATAAATCCGTTTATTTGACTAACGGAGTGCTGAGTTGGCATTCTAGTCACCAGTCCACGTTGGCCACATCAGCTTGAAAATAATTCCCAAATAATAAATAAATTAAATCCCTAAATAAATCCCAATTAAACCCAAAATAAAACCTAATCTAATTATAACCCCCCCGCCTTTCGATCTCCCCAAAAGTACTTACACTTCTACTTGCATACACACGCCTATTCGAGAAGTTTCAGACGACGGTTGCTGTTCTCCACTTTCATTCTCCGACTACATACCATGGTTCGAAAGTAAGTGACACTATTTAACCATTTAGATTGTTATGTGTTTAGTACTTTCATATAATGTTATTCTTGTAGGGTGTGTGACGTAGTGGTAAACATAAAGATGTTATAAAAACCAAATTTAACCCTACCACATCTGGAGAGGCCATTAAGTGGAAGTTAGGTATGACATTTGTTAATAAGAGAGAGTTGAAAACAGCTGTGAGAAACTACTCAATTGGTCAAGGGAGAGCACTAACATATGCTGTGGATGACAAGCACAAGATTCAAGTAAAGTGCTCAAAAGGGTGCACTTTTTCTCTTTGGGCATCCTATGTAGAGTCACATGAGGTATGGCTTATTAAAACACTAGTGCCTGAACACAACTTGCAAGGTATATGTGACTGTGCAGGGATTGGAGAAAGCAGTCAAAGAGCTTTTACCTCATGTTGAACACAGAAATTGTACAAGACATTTGTACTCCAACTTGCAAGGTATATGTGCTACAGAGCCACTGAAAGAGGCCTTCTATGCTGCTTGCAATGCCACACATCCACAAGGATTCAAGACTGCAATGAAGGAGATGGAGAAGGTCTCTAAGCCAGCTTATGAAAAGATGAGTTCTTTGAACCCCAAGGTATGGTCAAAGGCTTATTTTGAAACTCACTCAAAAACAGACTCCACTGAGAACAATATGTCTGAGTGCTTCAATTCATACATTATGAGAACAAGGTATATGACAATCACTGACATGCTTACTGAGATCCATGATCTCATAATGGCAAGGATTCACATTAGGAGGGATGCAATGGCCAATCAAGATAGTGTCCTTCTACCAAAAGTGAGAAAGAGATTAGATGGAGTGATTAAGGATAGTACTGAGTGCTCAGTTATATGGGATGGTGGGCAAAACTACCAAGTTAAGTGGAGAGGGATAGGGTTCTGTGTCAGCCTCTAAAACCAAACATGTTCTTGCAGGGTGTGGGATTTAACTGGAATCCCATGCATCCATGCTGTGAGTGCCATCCAGAGTTGCATGCTAGATGTAATGGACTATGTGTCACATTACTACACCAAGGCCAAATATATGCAATGCTACTCACACTGCTTGGAGGTTCTGCAAGGGCCACCTTTTTGGGAGGAAGTAGAAGGGGACACCATTTTACCACCACCAATGGTGAGGACTTTGAGGGGAAGACCCAAGAAACAGAGAAGAAGAGGAAGATGGGAACCAAAAAAGGCCACAACTACTACCAAGGGCAAGGAACAGGTGTCTAGAATTGGGAGGGTGATGCATTGTACAAACTGCAAGCAACCATGCCATAACATAAGGAAATGTCCAGATCCAATCACAGTTACCA
Source organism: Kitagawia praeruptora (assembly GCA_037693485.1). Taxonomy (NCBI): domain Eukaryota; kingdom Viridiplantae; phylum Streptophyta; class Magnoliopsida; order Apiales; family Apiaceae; genus Kitagawia; species Kitagawia praeruptora. The sequence continues at coordinate 154,768,420 of CM075344.1, read as the reverse complement.
CAGGGAGAAAGAGAAAAAGAAATACCCCTGTAGATGAAGAGGTTGCCCAGGAGAGGGAGACTGCCCAAGCACAAAACAATACAGGTGAAGATGAACTCATGGGAGAGGCACTGATGCAAGAGATGGCACAGCCTTGATTGTAATGCACTTTTGCTTTTAAGACTTTTGGTTGTAATGCACTTTTGGTTTCAAGGCTTTTGCTACTTAACTTTTGGTTGTAATGAACTCATGTTAAATGCTTGTAATGAACTCATGTTAAATGGTTGTAATGAACTCATGTTAAATGCTTGTAATGAACTTATGGTGATTCAATGTTATTTAATTTTCTATGTTATTGTTAAAATTTAGTTGCACTATAAATTAGAGAGATAACAAAATTAGAGAATTGCATTCAACATCAAAAGCATCACAATTAGAGTATTACATAAGCTTAGGCTTTAAGATAACAAAATAAAGCCTTGATTACAAAGTCCAACCTACCAAGCCTAGGAAATCAAGTCATTTTTTTTTATCAAACATCAAAACAGCCATAGCAGTAACAACCATCATGAGCACAAAGCACATTCGACCCAACATCAAATTCTTCCTCTTCAAGGCTATTGCCTGTTGCTTCTTTCCAGCTAGCTTCTCCTCAACATCTGCCAACTTCCTTTCAATTACGACTAACTTCTCTTCCAAAAGGAACCTCCTATCATTCAACTGAGTTACAACCTCTCCATGCGTGCCAGCAGCTTCAACATCAAACCAATGGAAGAAATTACATCGGGTACCTTGTGGTGACCACAACCCAGAAATATCCTCCCAGGATTCCTCGCGGTTCGCGAGGTGAAGAGCTTTGCTTTCTTCTCGCAGTCACATAAGTAGGTCTCGACAGACATTCTGGTCTCCATAGACATTCGGGATTGTGCATTTGGTTGCCATGGTGTTTAGTTTGGCGGGAAGATTGGCGGGAAAAGATGGGGAGAAGCTGAATATATATGGATTGAGTTAGGGTTTATTTAGGGGTTAATTTAGAGGTTAATTTTGGGTTTTATTTAGGGTTTATTTTGTTGATGTGGCCAACGTGGACTGGTGACTAGAATGCCAACTCAACACTCCGTTAGTCAAACAAATGGATTTATTTTTCAACAGACGACGATGGGGAAAAGAGAAAAAAAGTAAAGTACAATGACCACTTCGATAGTACAGTAGGCTACGTGGAAATTTTTAAATAGTATAGTAGGCAAAGTGACCTTTTGCCCGTTTGAAATTTGTATATTCTTGCTCATAATTCATAGGAGCATTTTAAAGTTTTAAAAAGTAATTTTATAATTGTAATTTAATAAATATAAAATTGTAACTTAACAATATAATATGGAAAAAAATAGTACTTTTATATATTTTTTTGGCGGAAAAAGAATGGGACTGATCCTTAAATACATTCATCAGAAGCACTTCCTAAAATTGAGGTACAACATCAATAAAGTAAAATTTCCTCTTAATTTTAAAATTAAGAGAAAATTTATAATCTGAAAATTACAAAACATTAGGAGAATAATTTCAATAAAATGCCACAGAGTGAGACAAAACGAAACAATAAAATGTCTAACAGAAAATTCAAATTAACAATTGTCTCACTAAATCCTAACAGGCAAACCTAGATTCAAGTGATACAGTTTACTCATACTACCAGAGAACAATTACACTGATTTCAACTATTAACAAGTAAACTGAACAGAGAACAGTAGATATTCAGATCTACAGAAATGTAGAATCAAGAGAGAGAGAGAGAGAACCAGAGAGAAGGAGAGAGACAGAGAGATAGGATAGAGAGAGACTAGAACTTGTGTAATTTCATTCATAACCCTAACAATATAGAGACATCAATGTTTTATACAGCTCTCCTCTTAGCAAAACAGAAAAGTAACAAACAATTCAAACTGATTTAGGCGCCTTACAAACTTGCCGCCTAAAAGTGATTTTACTATTTTGACCTTACAAAATAAAGTGAAAGTACATAACTGCCCTTATCACATCTTCCCGCTTCTGAAAGACTTGTCCTCAAGTCAGCTAATCAATAGGAAAATTAGAGAACTTCAGAACAAAATCAGCAGCTACTTCCCATGTTGCTTCATTGCTAGAATATCCTTCCCACTGTACCAAGAATTGCACCTGAACTGCATTATTATGCTTGACCACCCTTCTCCCCAAGATACTAGTTGGCACAACATGACTCTCAGCAGATGCAGTTGTAAGCCACTCTAGCATTTGAATCATGGTTGGAGGCTGTCCCAGAAAAACCTTCATTTGAGAAACATGAAAAACATTCTGAACTTTAGCATCCACAGGCAGTTGAAGTCTATAAGCCACTTTACCAATCACCTCCAGAATCTTAAAAGGGCCATAGTACTTGTTGTGCCCAAAATCCGCCTTGGGCTTGATTTAAGGCCCACTAAGGTTATGGACTCGAATCAGGTGGATATGGACGGATAGATTGGGCTAAGGAGTAAGTATGGTAATTTAGTATGCCTTATAAATAAACTGGAGGACAGGATTCTGGCATCTAGTTCAAGGTATGTTCATACAGGGGTGCGTGCATGTGAACCCCGGATAAGGGTAAAGCTGTGTGAAGGCCATGCAGGGGTTCAACTGGGTAGCAGATTGCCAGGTTAGGGGTACGTGCATGAACCCCGAAGGTTTCATGAAAATATACCAGCGGGCTCAGAATCGCCTATATTGTAGGAGATTGGATAATATACGTCGTAACAACCTTCTGGATAGCTCCTAAACAATAGGAATGAATCAACAACAATATATACGGAAGATTAGCATCATATATACAGGGAATATATATATACGCGTGTATATACGGATATACGAGGAAAACATGCAGATTATTCTGGAGCTAACAACCTGGATAATCATGTGGATGGTGATAAACGATCGTTGCAGGTTGGTTAGGGAGGATGAGCCTTATCAGATCGTGGGGATTATCAAAGAACTACATGAGGACTTGATCTCTTATATAAATAAGAGTATGTAGGCACTTTGCAGGGGTTAGACACACATACACACCTCTAACACTTACTCCCGCTGTGAACACTGGATTGAATAGGACATATTCGATCATCATAGCCTGGAGTACCTTGCAAACTCAGTCCATATAATCACTCTTCTCCCTCTCGGATTAGGGTTTATGAGCCTAGGGTTTTTGGCTTGTAAATTGGTTTATTTAATAAAGATTTTTGGATTATTTTTGGTTGATTCTTGAAATTCTTTCATTGAAGTGTTGTACCATTTTTCCCTCACAACATTTGTGGCGCTAGAAGGAGGGCGGTTTTATCTCTTGAGGGAAGAGATGTCTCGAAAATCTGGTGATGATTACACACCGGAAGATGGACGAAGTAGTGATGATGAGGAGCGGGACGAGGAGAAAACGAATCAGGAGCTGAAGGATAAGATTAAGAGGATGGAGAAGAAAATCACTACTTTGGAAAAGAAATCTGAAAAGCTAAAGAAATGGAAGCAAAAGCATGGTTCCATGGATCGAAAGATTAAAAAAAAGGTGGTCACACCTGTTCGGTTAGATTTTGACAGTGATGGGGGGTCGAAAAAAGAGGCCTCACAGAAGGGATTTTCTGATGTGGAGACTAACCAAACAGATCCAGACTGGAATGAAGGAGAAGAAGAGGTACGACAGTCACGGGGTTCACCCACCCGTAGCTTGAGTGTCTTTGACAGGTTGGGCAACAAGGTGGACGTCAAGGATCTGCGTCACAAACTTGATGGGAAAAAGGAAAGACAGACCAGGAAAGCCCCAGAGGCAAAGTCACAAGGGTCTCAGAGTTATAGAAAGGATAAATCTGTTTCCAAGTCTGGTAGGCTATCTAAAGGGGTTGAAGCTGAGCGAAGCTGTAGTTCTCGGCATAACCCCAAAAATAATGATGATGGCCATGATTTAAATGAAATTTCTAGCGATGATGGCATCAAATTCACAGATGAGGAGAATGAGCACTACAAGGTAAAGGATCTTCGTGAAGCATTAAGGAAGTTAAAGGTGGAAAATCAATCACTGGAAGGCTTGACAGTGGCTTCACCCTTTACCAAGAGGGTGAGGGATTCGCCACTCCCACCAAAATACCGGGGGGTGGGAGACCTAAAATTTAGTGGAACCACTGATCCAGTGGAATACCTTAGCCGATTTGATACTGAAATGGAAGTATACCAGGTGAAAGACCTAACGAAGTGTCGCTTATTGGCTGCTACACTAAGGGACAGTGCTCATCAATGGTTCAAGAGGCTACGGCCAAACTCTATCCAATCTTGGAGGTAAATGAGTGAAATGTTCGTGACTCAATTTCGGGCTTCGGTTGCGTTCGCACCCCCGGCTAACACTTTGGCGAACATCAAGCAGGAAAGGAATGAAACCCTCACTGAATATTTTAAACGGTTTAATGCAGAGGTCCCTAAGGTGAGGAAGACCACAGATGAAACCTATAAGAATTTCTTGATTGCGGGCATACGCCCAGGCACCGATTTCTGGAAAGAGCTACAAGGGGCGGAGCCCAAGACTTTGGCAGACTTCTATGCCAAGGCAGAAACTCACAAGGTGGTTGAAGAGTCAATGGCTAAACTTGAGAAGAGTCGAAGTTCAAGGGAATGGAGCAGGAGCAAGAGGCGTAGGTCATACAGCCCGAAAGATAGGGGGTACCACGAACGAACCTCCTATGGTGGAAGCTCCTCTACCAGAAGCACCCATCGTGATGAAAAGACAGCCCCTATAACGGTGAATGCAACTAACACATGAAGGACAGTAAACTACAAATATCCTACTAGGAAGGACTCTCAGGGTTCAGGCAGGTACACTAAGTACACCCCGCTCACGGCTTCCATTGAACAGGTGTATGAAGTAGGGAACAAGGCGGGAATGTTTAGAAAGCCAGTAAGAAATGGGCCTCCGGGAAATAAAAATGAAGGACGATATTGTGCTTTTCATGATACCAATGGACACGAAACGACAGAATGTCGTCATCTGAAGGACCACGTTGAAGATCTTATAAGAAGGGGTTACCTCACTGAGTTCGTGGCTCCAGAAGCTAAAGGGGACAAGAATGACAGAATTATCAAAGAGACTAAAAAGGCGAACCCTGAACGCCTTACAAGAGCCAACAGTATCCGTACTATTATTGGTGGACCTTATATCGGGGGTACGAGTAGGAACGCCCAGAAAAATTATGCCCGGGAAGCAAGGGGCGTACCCCTCACGAATGTGTACAACCTGTCTGAAAGGCCACCCAAACTCTTTAAGGGTGAGGCAGTTGACATAACGTTCACCGAGGAGGATGCCAGGCACGTGCACCACCCACATAACGATGCTTTGGTAATTAAAGCTGCAATCAGAGGTTTGAACGTACACCGAGTATTGGTGGATAATGGAAGTTCGGTGAATATCTTGGCGTACAGCACTTACCAGAAAATGGGGTTACTTGACAAAGAAATGGCTCGTTCTTACAATGAATTGTACGGATTTACTGGAGACCCTGTACAAATTGTGGGACGAGTGAAACTCCCTCTCACTTTGGGAGAGGAACCCCGGTCAGCCACACAGGTGGTAGAGTTCATGGTGGTAAATGAAGACATTTCCCATAATGGGATACTTGGAAGGCCGATGTTAAAGGAAATGCGAGTAGTGACGTCCTGTTATCCTAAACTCAAGCAAGCGCACGTAGTCACAAGTAATACAATTAAAGTTCGTTCCACAGAGATCTTGGTTAAGTTTTACTCAGAAAATACGTCTATGCAATAATGTACGGTTTTAATTCACTGCTAAGAAAAATAACAAATATGGTTTTGATTACCTAAATTAAGCTAAGATGCAAATTATAAAATTAAGAATTAACTAATTGACAAGAATTAAAATCGAATTACTTATATGAGAATAAACATGGAATCCTAGTTTCATTATCTACTTCACTTAGAGTTGCAGCCTTCGATTAAAACATGCGATGGTTTTGATACCTGATCGAATAACACGAAAAGAGTAAAAGTTACCTCTCGGTAAACTAGTACCAATCTACGCATACATCCACAAAAGAGATAGAAGATGAATAGGCACCTATTATGTTTAGACCCTATATCTCTATAGAATTTGAAAACATAAAGGTTGAAGCACAAGTTATCCACTTAGATCACATAGGGTAGCATAATATCTCTATTCATGCCACAAATCATGATGCTTAACATCAACCTATCCTATGCTAGCATGGCAAGTTCTAAATCTCAAGATCCACTCTCGTTTAGCAAGAGATTAACAAATCAGATGTTCGCGACGCACCTAAATACCATAAACACAACCATACAAGGATATCAAGAATTCACCACACATAAATCTCTAAGGCATGCAAACTACTAAGTTACATAGTTAAATCCACTAGGATCCCATGACAACGATTAGTTCATAATTGAACTTTTCGTCACCATGGGATTTGATGAAATCATGGTAGTAAACAAGATAATAAAGATGAATAAATCAATAATGAGATAAGGTTTAGCGAACAAATCCGGAAAAGTAACAAGCATCCAAAAGATACGCCTAACAAAGAAATACAAGAAAACTATTTCTAGATCTTCTTGTCGTCACAATCCTCGCCTTGGCTTCTCTCTCTCGTGCTCTGAACGAAATCAGTGTGTAGATTATCAATTTGATGTGCCCCAAGGTGTGTATTTATAGCCCCAAGTGCCTCCTTGACCAAGCAATTACCGTAATTGAAATAGGATAGAATTCTGGTAATTTTCCATCTTTGATAGGATTAGAATTGCAATTCCCATGTTTACTTATGATTCTGGAAGTTTCTGGCCGTCCCAATTAATTCCATGTTGGATAGGAGAAGAATTTGCAGCACTTTCCCTGTTTGAATCTGTTTTTGGAAAATTTCTGGAAGTTTTGCCGCCTAGGCGCGGCCGCGTGCACCAACCATGTAAATCTCGCGCGCCCGCGCGCGTTGTTTCCCTGAACTTCTTTCACCGCGCCCGCGCGCTAACATAGCTAACCCTGGCGCGCCCGCACCAACCTTCTACTGCACAGGCTGATTTCTGCTTTCTTGCTGATTTCTTCTTCAAATCTCAATGGCAACTTAAGGCACTTGTTCTTTTGAGTTTTAGAAACACCATAATCTACTGGAAATTCCAGTCCACCACCTTAAAATGTAACCTACACAATTCTCACAAAAACGGATTAAAACACAACAATACTTGAGATACAAAACACCAATTCAAGCCGAAATAGAATGATCCAAGTGGATATAAATCCACTTATCACACCCCCAAACTTAAACTGATGCTTGTCCTCAAGCATAAACATACAAAAAAATATATACAACTAACTAGTACCACTTCCGTAGGTGATCACGGTTGCATTTGGCATATGCAACAAGCCCTTTAAACCCCTAGGCAGCCCTAGTGGACGAGTAAGGTCTCGTGAGGGCCTATAGTGAATGTACCCACAAAATCCATTTAACCTAATGCAATGCATGAATGCAACTAATATGAAAAATGCAAAGATCCCCTTCAAACTTACCAACACCAACTAACAAGCAAATATCTCAACGAATGCAACAAATCCAAGCAGAGCTCGACTAAGTCCCCGTATACTAACAATACATGAACAGAAACGTGCGTGTGTGCAATGCTCATCAGAAATACCCCCAGAACTAGGTCAAAAATCATACATGCCTTCCATCAAGACAATCACAGGTTTATAACTAGAATAGACTGTAGACACTCCATAACCTAGGAACACCTCCACCCTTATCCAAGGTAGACATAAACTCATGCTTAATTACTATGACACATAATAATACAAAACGCATGCTTATTTAACCGTGCAATGAATGAGACCCCAAAAGGCTTATACAATAATACCCATGTAGCGAATGTTGGGTCAGTGGATCCCAGACTGTAAAAGCCTTAGGTCACTAGGACTGAGTCCCCTCAGACTTAATTACTCGAGTATTAAAGAGCTCACTCTGGTTAATTTTGCATTTAACAATTAGACTTTTGACTTTTTTTTTCTTTTTCTGATTTTTTTTTCCGCAATCTGGAATGAGCCTTTCTCATTTCCAACCCTAGACTACTCATATAAATATGAGCCGGCTACTAGCCATTTGACGCCTAGCCATTATTAATAACTAGCATGAAATTCCTGTTTTCCCCCAAACTTAGATTTTAGTGTTCCTACGCTATAAAGGGAATAACGAAAATTCTAAAAATAAACAAGTGATTAAATCTCAAAACATCCAACATGCATGACTCCAACCTAACCCAAAAGCACCCAATGAGACTGTGTAATAATTTTGTTCCCGAAACATGCAAGTCAATTTCCTAGGAACTATAAATCAGCCCTCTACTCATCATCATCACACTCAAATCAACATCTACCTATCAATCAGAATCAGCTCATTTTAAGGGATCATGAAAAATGCATGCCATGAAAATGCAACTAATATGAACTCACATGGTAACAAACAAACAATAACAAAATGTCCTATATGAAACAAACGTAGATAATACGAACATAAAATGCATGACTTACAACTAATATGCAAAACATGATATCCTACATGAACACAATGAAACGTATACAACATATACAATACTTTTCCCCCAAACCACCCCCAAACTTAAGATATTCAATGACCTCATTGAATGGAAGTAAATACGAGGGAAAGTAGAAACATACCTACGCCGCAGCGTCATCACCCTCATCGGGTGGAGAATCAGGAGGTGGATAAACAGTGTCCGATCCAAAGACTGGCCACTCAACATGGGCACCACTAGCTCCAAAAGCAGTACTGAAAGCCTGTGTCAACCTCGCTGAAAAATGGCTATGGCTCTCATACAATGCATCCATCCGCCTCATCATCCGCCTATCATGTGAAGCACTCGAGATGGCAACAGGAGCCTGCTGAACTGGAGGAACACCAGTAATCTCATAGCCCAGACCCCTAGGATGAGGAATGCCGCCAGGCCAATCCACCAACTTCGACAGATCAATGGGTCCAGCTGGCATCTGAATCTGCTCCTCAGACGACCATGTCACCCCAGCCATCGAACACAACCTCGTAACAATAGAGCCATAAGGAACTGCCCCTGTAGACCCCCTCAAGAACCGCAACATACTCTGATTCACCAAATATCCAACATCGATATAATGCCCATTCAGAATAGCCCACAACAAGATAGCTCTCTCAACTGTCACCTCATGTGTATGCGTAGTAGGCAACAGATTAGCACAAATAAATGAATTCCAAGCCCTAGCATATCTGTTCATAGAAGCAGATGCGAACGTAGCCTTCTCCGCCGACCCAACCTTCAGTTTCCATGCCGTCCCTGGCACACACAGACGTGCCACAACCTCATCCAAATCAACCTCAGACCTGGCCTTAAAAGTCCAGTCCTCCGCCCCAATAGGTCTATCCGGCAACCCAAGCAAAAGCCAAATAGCAGGTGCAGTATAATCTACAGTAAACCCACGGACAATCGAATAACCATCCCTAGTTTCCTTGGCATTAGCATAGAACTCCCGGACTATACTCAACGGGACAGCGGATGCAAGCTCACACAGATTCTGCCAACCCCTTTCCTGAATCATACCCACAATCTCACCATCAGCAGCAATAGGCAACCAAATCCTATCCTTCGCCACAGACCGAGTCATCAATTTCACATACTCAGCCCGAGCCTCATCAGAACGAAACTTACTCATATCATCATCCCCCGAACTCGAGTCAGAACCCGACAACGACCGACCACGGGAACTACTACCAACTACCCGAGCTCTCTTTGGTGCCATAGTAATCAAGAACAACAATAAAAATCACAAACCAACTGTTCAAATCAACAAAAATCTGCCCACAAATCCACAACACAAATCCCACAACTTGCAATTACAACAATTCGAAAAATCAAAATAAAAAGAATGAGAGTACCCAAAAAGTTGCTCATCTGGAAAAGATTCATTAATTAGAGATTTAGCATGTGAATCCTTACCTTGGTCCTCCAAACGTGAAAGATGATCAGCTACTTGATTTTCCGTGCCCTTCCTATCCTTGATTTCCACATCAAATTCTTGTAATAACAACACCCAACGAATCAATCTAGGCTTCGACTCCTTCTTCGCCATGAGATATCGAATAGCAGCATGATCCGTGTAAACAATCACCTTCGTACCAAGCAAATAAGATCTGAATTTCTAAAAAGCATAGACAATTGCTAGTAATTCCTTCTCTGTAGTGGTGTAGTTAAGCTGTGCATCATTAAGGGTTTTACTAGCATAGTAAACCACATGAAAAATTTTATCCTTCCTTTGTCCAAGCACAGCTCCAACCGCATAGTCACTAGCATCGCACATAAGCTCGAACGGTTCCTCCCAATTGGGTGCGGTAATGATTGGAGTAGTAGTTAGCTTCTTTTTCAAAAGCTCAAAAGCCGCAAGACATTCATCATCAAACTTGAAAGGAACATCCTTCTCTAACAGGTTGCACAACGGCTTAGAAATTTTCGAGAAGTCTTGAATGAATCGTCTATAGAATCCCGCATGACCAAGAAAACTGCGAATTCCTTTAACTGAAATAGGTGGAGGAAGATTCTCGATTGTCTCCACCTTGGCCCTATCCACTTCAAGCCCCTTACTAGATACCTTGTGCCCAAGAATAATTCCTTCTTGTACCATAAAGTGACACTTTTCCCAATTAAGCACCAAATTCGTCTCCACACACCTCTTCAAAACCAAACCAAGATTATGCAAACACTCGTCATATGAAGTACCAAAAACTGAAAAGTCATCCAAAAAAACTTCCACATTCGAGCCAATCATGTCTGAGAAAATAGCCATCACGCACCTTTGAAAAGTGGCGGGAGCACCACAAAGTCCAAAAGAGACTCGTCGAAAAGCAAAAGTGCCAAAAGGACATGTGAATGTAGTCTTCTCTCGATCTTCCGGAGCAATGCAAATCTGATTATAGCCGGAATAACCATCAAGCAAACAATAATACTCGTGCCCTGCCAACCTGTCTAGCATCTGATCAATAAAAGGAAGAGGAAAGTGGTCTTTTCTCGTGGCTTTGTTGAGCTTCCGATAGTCCATACAAACTCTCCACCCCGTGACTATTCGAGTAGGGATGAGCTCATTCTTCTCATTAGCAACAACCGTCATGCCTCCTTTCTTAGGCACACATTGAACCGGGCTCACCCAAGAACTGTCTGAGATAGGATAGATAATACCCGCATCAAGCCACTTTATAATTTCCTTCTTCACTACCTCTTTCATAATCAGATTGAGTCTTCTTTGATGTTCAACAGTAGGCTTAGCTCCTTCTTCTAGCAGAATTTTATGCATGCAATAAGAAGGGCTGATTCCCTTGATATCTGCTAAAGTCCAACCAATTGTTGACTTGAACTCCCTCAAAATACGCAAGAGCTTTTCTTCCTCGACATCTGACAGATTAGAAGAAATAATAACAGTTAGCGTAAAGGTATCACCAAGAAAAGCATACCTCAAGTGATTAGGCAAAGGTTTGAGTTCAAGAGTAGGAGCCTCCTCAATAGATGGTTTAAGACGGATTTGTAACTTTTTCAGCTCCTTTAAACCAAGAGACTCGAAAGGCATGTCAAATTTTCTATTCCACGAATTTGCATTCAACATCTGAATTTGCATCCTTTCATCTTCATCTTTCACCTCAGAGTTCCCACTCAATGCTTTTTCTAAAGAATCTGTTAGCAACAAATGATCAAGATCCTTGGCTACCACGGAATCAACCAAATCAACATTGAAACATTCTTCTTCATCAGATGGAAGCTTCATAGCATTGAACACATTAAAAGTGACATTCTGATTTTGTACCCTCATGGTGAGCTCTCCTTTCTGCACATCGATCAAGGTACTACCCGTAGCTAGGAATGGCCTTCCCAAGATTATGGGAATCTTCTTATCTTCCTCAAAATCCAAGATAACAAAATCAGCAGGGAAGATGAGCTTATCAACTTTTACCAAGACATCCTCAACTATGCCTCTAGGATAGGTAATTGAACGATCAGCCAACTGTAGCGAGATGTTAGTTGGCTTTGGATCCGGTAGACCCAGTTGCAAGAATACTGATAAGGGCATGAGATTGATGCTAGCTCCCAAGTCACACAAGCACTTCTCAAAGAATAGATTACTAATAGTGCATGGAATAGTAAAACTACCCGGATCCTTTAGTTTTGGAGGCAACTTCTGTTGCAGAACAGCACTACACTCTTCCGTTAAGGCAACGGTCTCTAATGCATCGAGCTTCAACTTACGTGAGAGGATACCCTTCATGAACTTGGCATAGCTCGGCATCTGTTCAAGAGCTTCCGCAAAAGGTATGTTGATGTGCAACTTCTTGAACACTTCTAAGAACCTAGCAAACTTGTTATCCAAATTCTGCTTCTGGAGTCTTCTAGGATATGGAGGAGGAGGGTAGATCTGATCATTCTTTGTAGACAGCTCCGGAGAAGCCTTCTCAACAGATTCCTTGCTCTTCTCTAATTCACCTTCAAGCTGATCAGCTACCACGTCAGATTTCTCTCCTTCGGGCAATGCAGATTTCTCGACTTGCTGATTCTACACTTCTTCATCCTCCTTAGCAGCTGATTTAGGATCTGATGTGACCCTTCCCGATCTCAAAGTTACGGCCTTCACCTGCTCCTTGAAGTCCCTCCTACCTGGATTTGCTTCCGTATCACTAGGAAGAGTTCCTTGTGGCCTACTACCTAAGGCACTTGCAATCTGTCCTATCTGAGTTTCCAAGAGCTTCTGACCAGCTTGTAGGTTCTTTAATGCTATCCACATCTCATCAGATTTTTCATTAGAAGATTGCCCTGCATGAACCTGGGGTTGTTGCTGCTGAAATCCCGGGGGTTGATATGGTGCCCTATAAGGTTGTTGATAGCCTTGATTGTACGACTTCGCTTGCTGATACGATTGCTGAGTATTTTGATTGTTGCTCCAACTGAAGTTAGGATGATTCCGATTGTTGGGATGATAAGTGGCTGGAACTGGTGCAGCAGGTCTTTGGAAATTACTCACGAACTGTGCTGATTCGGAAGAGATAGCACATTGATTCGTCTCATGTGAGCCCGCACATAACTCACAAACACTAGCCACCTGCTGAACTCCATAATTAGCAAGAGAATCCACTTTCATAGCAAGAGCCTTCAACTGAGCCGTAATCATTGAAGCTGTATCTACTTCCAAAACTCCTGCTACTTTGCCTTGAGAAAGTCTCTGGGTTGGATTCTGGTATTCATTAGCAGCCATCATCTCAATAAGTTCATAAGCTTCATCATAACTCTTCGCCCAAAGAGCTCCACCTGATGCTGCATCTAGCAAAGGCCTAGATTGTGCTCCCAACCCATTGTAAAAACCATTAATAACCATCCAATCAGGCATGCCATGATGAGGACACTTCCTTAGCATCTCCTTGTAGCGTTCCCAAGCCTCACACAATGACTCGCCAGATTGCTGTTGAAATTGAGTCAACTGGTTCCTTATTGCTGTAGTTTTCGCCATAGAGAAGAATTTAGTAAGGAACTTCTGAGCAAGATCTTCCCATGTAGTAATGGAACCAGGTGGTAAAGAGTGTAGCCAGCTCTTAGCCTTATCCCTCAGAGAGAATGGGAAAAGCCTCAACCTGATAGCATCATCCGTCACACCATTACACTTGAAAGTGTCACAGATTTCGATAAAGTCCCGAACATGCATGTTTGGATCCTCCGTAGAAGCTCCCCCAAACTGGACTGAATTCTGCACCATCTGAATTGTGCCCGGCTTGATCTCAAAGTTGTTCGCTGCAATAGCTGGCCTAACAATGCTAGACTGGATGTCATTGAGTTTCGGCTGAGAATAGTCCTTCAAAGCCTTGACTGCTGCTGCATCCGCCATCTCTAATGGAGTTTCAGATTCCTCTTTATTATCCTCTATATTCCTTACAAGATCGTCTTCTGCCAGTTCTTCCAAATGAGCTTGCGAGCGTGTTCGCATACAAACTCAAGTACCTGAAACACCACGAAACAAACAAACTAAGTAAGAATCCGAGTCAGTGAACGCTAACGACCACTATTGACAAACACATAAACTGAAATAAAAACACCGATGATCCCCGGCAGCGGTGCTAAAAACTTGTTATGCTAAACTCACGCAAGCGCACGTAGTCACAAGTAATACAATTAAAGTTCGTTCCACAGAGATCTTGGTTAAGTTTTACTCAGAAAATACGTCTATGCAATAATGTACGGTTTTAATTCACTGCTAAGAAAAATAACAAATATGGTTTTGATTACCTAAATTAAGCTAAGATGCAAATTATAAAATTAAGAATTAACTAATTGACAAGAATTAAAATCGAATTACTTATATGAGAATAAACATGGAATCCTAGTTTCATTATCTACTTCACTTAGAGTTGCAGCCTTCGATTAAAACATGCGATGGTTTTGATACCTGATCGAATAACACGAAAAGAGTAAAAGTTACCTCTCGGTAAACTAGTACCAATCTACGCATACATCCACAAAAGAGATAGAAGATGAATAGGCACCTATTATGTTTAGACCCTATATCTCTATAGAATTTGAAAACATAAAGGTTGAAGCACAAGTTATCCACTTAGATCACATAGGGTAGCATAATATCTCTATTCATGCCATAAATCATGATGCTTAACATCAACCTATCCTATGCTAGCATGGCAAGTTCTAAATCTCAAGATCCACTCTCGTTTAGCAAGAGATTAACAAATCAGATGTTCGCGACGCACCTAAATACCATAAACACAACCATATAAGGATATCAAGAATTCACCACACATAAATCTCTAAGGCATGCAAACTACTAAGTTACATAGATAAATCCACTAGGATCCCACGACAACGATTAGTTCATAATTGAACTTTTCGTCACCATGGGATTTGATGAAATCATGGTAGTAAACAAGATAATAAAGATGAATAAATCAATAATGAGATAAGGTTTAGCGAACAAATCCGGAAAAGTAACAAGCATCCAAAAGATACGCCTAACAAAGAAATACAAGAAAACTATTTCTAGATCTTCTTGTCGTCACAATCCTCGCCTTGGCTTCTCTCTCTCGTGCTCTGAACGAAATCAGTGTGTAGATTATCAATTTGATGTGCCCCAATGTGTGTATTTATAGCCCCAAGTGCCTCCTTGACCAAGCAATTACCGTAATTGAAATAGGATAGAATTCCGGTAATTTTCCATCTTTGATAGGATTAGAATTGCAATTCCCATGTTTACTTATGATTCTGGAAGTTTCTGGCCGTCCCAATTAATTCCATGTTGGATAGGAGAAGAATTTGCAGCACTTTCCCTGTTTGAATCTGTTTCTGGAAAATTTCTGGAAGTTTTGCCGCCTAGGCGCGGCCGCGCGCACCAACCATGTAAATCTCGCGCGCCCGCGCGCGTTGTTTCCCTGAACTTCTTTCACCGCGCCCGCACGCTAACATAGCTAACCCTGGCGCGCCCGCACCAACCTTCTACTGCACAGGCTGATTTCTGCTTTTTTGCTGATTTCTTCTTCAAATCTCAATGGCAACTTAAGGCACTTGTTCTTTTGAGTTTTAGAAACACCATAATCTACTGGAAATTCCAGTCCACCACCTTGAAATGTAACCTACACAATTCTCACAAAAACGGATTAAAACACAACAATACTTGAGATACAAAACACCAATTCAAGCCGAAATAGAATGATCCAAGTGGATATAAATCCACTTATCACGTCCATTTATCACCTGTCAATGAAATTCCCAACTCCCGGAGGAATTGGGTGTGTTCAAGGATGTCAATCAGATTCAAGGGAGTGCTATAGCAAAGCCCTGCATACAGCTGAACAAGATTGTAAACACCTATTGTTGATGGATGGGGGTACCTCGGAACAATGCTATCGTTACCTGGACCCCGGCATAGGGAAGGGAGGTGAATCCTTACGTCGAAAGGAAGCAAGACCAGAAAGAGACATGTGTAATGTTGTCATGATTGTACAACATCCAGGCGAGGAGCCCTATACAGATGTTGCACCTTTTCGGGGGGTAGGTACCCCTAACGAGATACTAATGCTGGAAGTTCCTGAGGAGCCATTGATCGAAGGCATAGTTGAAGAAGTTCGTGACAGTGATTTTGAAAGTGTAGATAATGAAAACGATATGAAGGAATCAATGAAGTCCGATGGTCAGTTGGTGGAACCCCATCAGGGTGCGAAACAGGTGAACCCAGTGGAAATTGATCTTGATCCTCGAATGCCCGAAACAAATGAAAAGACTGGGGCGGCTGAAGACACCTTATCTATCCTGGTGGATGCAGCTGATCCTACTAAGGAATTGAGGGTTGGTAAACAGTTGAACCCTGAAGTCAAGGAAGCACTGGTTGTATTTCTAAGAAACAACTTAGACGTATTTGCATGGAGCCATGAGGACATGGTGGGAATAGACCCAAGGGTGATGTGTCACCATTTGAACATTGATCCAGACATGAAGGCTGTAAGGCAGAAAAGGAGAGCAATAAGTGTAACACCCCAGATCCGGGGTCCGGGATCGGGTTGTCACGGTCTTATTTTCCATGATTAATACTTTACTTGAGTCCACAATAAATAAATCACCTGCTGTGACCCCACAATAATAACCACTCACACACACACAGTTATAGTCCCAGAGATGAAATTGAAATAAGTCTTGCATTACTGGTTTACGAATAAAAGTTATTACAAGCCAAAAGGATAACATCATAAGTTTAAAAGTTTTGCCGTTGATTAATCATTATTGATACATATAATTAAACTGGTAATCAAAGGCTGCTGATCTATGCTACCTCAGCAATGGCAGCAATGATATCAACGGGTAGCCCTGTGGGGCGGGTATCCTGCTTGCGCCGAGTGCGCCTGACGCGGGCCATGTGACCTAGCTGTTGTTGTGACATAATAAATAAGCAAGGGTGAGCAACAGCCCACCAACAATATATAACTGTGCAGTAATATATAAGACAGTTCAAAGATATGTTTTGAAATCATATGCCATGCATTAGAGAAAATATTGCCAGTTTAATATAAAGGATGAAGTTACAAGGTAACTCAACAGATATATATTTCGTGGAAGCATATGCTATGCCAAAATAAGCAAGATAGCATCATTTTCATAAAAATAGGAACTTGCAGAATGATATTGCAATTCCAGTTTGAAATACTTTTCAACTCTGCCAACTATGATGGTGTTGCAGAAAATTTCCAACTTTGAGTGATGAACTAATACTAGAGTTTGACGCGCCAGGAGACATAGCATATACACGATGATCAGTCGCATGTTATGCTCCCCACCTCTTGTTTACTACATGTAGAAGGAAGCACCGACGGATTTACTTGTCCACCGCCTTCTGGAACCCCCTCGGCCAACGGTTGGGCCATTTTGCTGGACCGGCGCCACTGGGTCACTTACGCATCTCCTAGTTCATTTCACATCCATAACTTTGAAACGTAAAGTTCTTCTCCCTTTCCCCAAGTATAATACTTGTTGATAAGACTCCACAAAGTAGTCGTATCTAATTGGAAAGGAAGATTCACCAATATTTCCCAAGCTACCGCTTGTTAATGGATACCAACTTGTTCCAACATTCTTACCCCTCGAATAGTGAGTGGGTATACACAATTCCATGAATAATAGCAACCAAGTTGCGAGTGAACGAATAATTTATGACCGGGCAGTCACAAGATAAATAACATTCCTCAAGTAAGGTTCCCTTACAATAGAATCGCAGGAAGAAGGGAATTACTGAGAACCTTCCTTGATAATATAATAATATTAATAAGGCTCTATAATAATTTATATAGTGTTCGAAGGTCGATAATACTATTTGAATGAAGTAAATCATTTTTGAAACGAGTTAGAAGAATTAAATAAATATTCCAAGAATATTTATTGAGTCACAGATATCGGAAAAGTGTTGCTCGGAATAATCTTTGAATAAATACTCAGAATAATATTCATTGAACAAATAATGAATATTCAAATTAATAATGATATTTAATGATGAAATAATCATCAAATGGATATTTGAAATAATATTCACTGAATCAATAATGAATATTATACTTAAGAATGATACTCATTGATGACATAAGGATCGACTGAATATTTGAGACAATATTTGTTGAACAAACAATGGATATTCAACTCAGTAATATTTATAGAAAAAATGATTATCGAAGGAACATTTGAAATTATGTTCAATAATTGGATCGACTTTAAATGAATGTCGAAGATAATACTCATCGTCTCAAGGGAATATTTTGAATAATATTTGTCGAATAACTGGAGTTCGAATCAATGTTCAACTAATATTTATAAAATAAATAGAGGTTGAATGAATATTCGAAATAATATTCATTTGAATATATCAGGCTCGAATGAATATTAAAATAATATTCATTAAATAATTAACTCGAATGAATATTCGAAAATAATATCTATTGAGTAAATAAGAATGAATATTCTTTAAGTCAATAACTTAACTGAGGGTTCGAAATAATATTCGAATATTTAATCGACTTTAGATGAATATTAAATATATAATATTCCTCGAATAAATAAACATCTGATGGATAATCCGAATAATATTTATCAAATAATCTCAAGGGAATATTCCAATAATATTCGCTAGATTAAAAATGGAAAATATTTACTTAGTTATTTTCCTCTGAAAATAATATCAATATATCAAGGAATAACGACTCCCGGTCTATAGTCAAAGAATGAGATTCACTGCCCTTCGATTAAGGGTCTAAATAATTTCCGGCTTATAACTGATATATATCTATCTAGCTTATAAGCCAACAATAAATCAGGGAACAAGTATCACAATATAACTTGAAGATAGGCATGCATGCTATGGCATATGTATAACAGAAAGCATATATATATATTCACAACAACAGCCTTATAAAAAGGATTTGAAACTTGCCTGGAAATCGAGTATGAGTAGGGGTAGTAGTAGCGTGTCCCGGGTCAGCCTGACGATCTATAAATAGCCAAGGCATTCGGAATTAATCACTTAACACTTTGCAAGGTTAAATATAGACTTTACTTAAGTCGAAACACGTTTTCGAATTATCTCGTTATACACCTCTTAGTGTAACTCTTTTTATCACCGATGCGGTTCGACATACGTTCGCTATTATAACCCGACATTGCACCCACACTTAATATATACTTAAGCCATGTAAGTTTTAATATCGATCATTTACGAATCAAGATTGTACTACGAGTTTTATCGTCCGTTTTCTAAGTTATTAACCAAAGTCATAATCAAGTATGGTTTTAGGGGTTCGTTCGCGTTTAACCTTGATTCGAACATTTTTATAAAATCGGAAAACAATCCTTTTTACATGAGGTCTTCTCCCACACCTTCCTTTTTATCTCTATTATTTAATTATTAAGATTCGCCACTGATTTCGCAATATTAAAGGGATCCAATTTCGGTTACGAACTTTTGATTACGGTTCCGAACCACTTTTACGAATTTAATCATAACTCCTAAACCGTAAGTCCGTTTCATGCGATATTTATATCAAAACGAAGCTTATAACATAATCTAGCCTTTCATGGCAAAATCCGAGACTGGACAGTGTGTTCATGCTACTGCTAATCACGGTTTCTTAAGGCTAACGACAATCGGGCATTACGACAGCTATGTTTACATGATTTCCAAATTTCAAACCATCCAATAATCATAGTTTCCACTCCAAACAACATATACATGTTATTCAACCATGAACTAAGACCAAGCAATGTCTTTCCGTTCATCTAAACTAATTTCACATTTAATAAATCCCAATCATAATCTTAAGGTCCTAAACATGCATTAAATCCATATAACTCATCTAAAATACCAAAACTTAAACTAAGAGCTTGGTTTTCAAGAGTGGTATACCTTCCTTGGTGTATGTATGAACTTATCAAGCCTTGTTTAGCCCTTATCTAGCCTTAATATAGCTTGAATAATCAAAAGAAATCAAGAAATAAAAGTTAGTTTATGAAGAACACTATTCATCATCATCTTTGATGATTTATTTGAAAATGATAAAAGATGAATTTGAAGCTGAAATTTCTAGGAGATCATTACCATGATATGTAGTACTTACCATAAAAATTTGAAGAACAAGTGATGGTTGGAAGTTGGACTTCCAATTAGCTAAGAATGGGCAGATTTTTGTGAAGAAATGGAGAGAAATGGTGGTGGTTTGTTTTGTTTTGGTGATTTATGGCTAATACATGTATAACCCTTGCATATATAATGGATGCATCTCTTTTAATGTGTTGTTGGCAATCCAATGGTGCCACTTGTTGCTTCCTCATTGGGCCAAGTGTTGGCACTACAACAAACAACTCCATTTTTGCAAGAATGCAATTACACCACTCATCTTGTAGTTGACTTATAAGGATGTTACTTTGGTTTCTCCTTTATCCACCAATTGCACTTGTTTGTCTCTTGGTTATTTATTCGTTCCTTTGTCCGGGTATTACTCAATTTCCTTGCTTGTTCGTTGATCTTTCGAGGGAATAACTCATTCGTTTCTAGTTAGGGTTTTACCGAAAACCTTCTTAATATTTCTAATACTATTCTTCATCTTACTTAATACTTCTCGAATTTAAATTCCTTAATTCCCTTTTACAAATCCTTAAGTCTTGCAGTGTCCAGGGAAATCTCGGAGAAAATAAAAGTGCTCTTTTTCTGAATCCGACAGCTTTTACATACACTTATTTTCCTCCTGGATCACTAATATGAACTCAGAAATCCGTTCCGAATACCGGGTATAACATTATTATAATAATATTCCAAATCCCACCAAAATCACTATTCATCACTTATTTTTATTTAATTCCTATAATTAGGAAAATGAACCTGGTTCACTCTCGAGTGTTCCTTAACCTTTTTACGGAACCGCTGGACTTATAATAGATATTGATTTGGATGACACAAGAATAATCTTACTTGAAGTAATATACTTATATCCTTAGGAGATAGATCATTCTTATCTATGTTATCAACCAAAGGTATTCTTCATGACAAATAAATATTTGAATCTAAATCCATCCATTTCATTAAATAGATAGTCGTTACATCGCAGTCATCACCACTATTCATTCCCAAATTATTACATAATAAAAGTTTTAATTCTATCAAAAATCTGGGTTCTTACAGTCTCCCCTCCTTAAAAGGATTCCGTCCCGGAATCAGCTTGAAAACAAATGGGGGTACTTTTCCATCATTGCACTTTCTAGCTCCCAGGTTGATTCTTCTATGTTGTGGTTCTGCCATAAAACTCTGACAAGCTTGATGACCTTGTTTCGGAGCACTTGATCTTTTCTGTCTATGATTTCCACAGGTTGCTCTACGTAGGTCAAATCTGGTTGCATGTCCACGTGCTCATATTCCACTATGTGCTTGGCATCTGGGTTATACTTCCTTAGCATTGAGACATGGAACACATTGTGCACTTGCTGCAGGTTTGGGGGTAATGCCAGTTCATAAGCTAGCTCCCCAATACGTCTTAAGATCTCAAATGGCCCAATATATCTAGGGCTCAGCTTCCCTTTCTTCCCAAACCTCATTAAACCCTTCTAAGGAGATACCTTCAAGAACACTAGGTCTCCCACCTCATATTCTTTTCCTTTCCGAGCTAAGTCGGCATATTTCTTTTGTCGGTCTTGGGCTGCTACCAGCCGTCCTCTGATTAGATCCACTGCATCTTTAGTCTGTTGGACCATCTCAGGCCCGAGCATCTTTCGCTCTCCAACTTCATCCCAATATAAGGGAGACCGGCATTTCCTTCCATAAAGGGCCTCGTAAGGCGGCATCCCTATACTCGAATGAAAGCTATTATTGTAGGAGAACTCAATCAATGGCAAGTGATCATCCCAATTTCCTTTAAAGTCTATAGCACAGACTCTCAACATATCTTCTAGTGTCTGGATGGTCCTTTCACTTTGCCCGTCTGTCTGGGGATGGTAAGCTGTACTCATGTTTAGCCTGGTTCCCACACATTCCTGAAAGCTCCTCCAAAACATGGAGTTAAATCTGGGATCTCTGTCAGATACTATGGTGACTGGGACTCCATGTCGCGCCACTATCTCTTTGAGGTAGATATCTACAAGTCTATCAACCGTGTACCTTTCATTGATAGGAAGAAAGTGAGCTGACTTTGTTAGTCGGTCTATAATCACCCATATGGCGTCATGATTTGCTTTGGTCCTTGGTAAACCTACTACGAAGTCCATAGCTATATGTTCCCATTTCCATTCGGGAATCTCCAAGGGGTGTAGAAGTCCACTAGGCCTTTGGTGCTCCGCTTTCACCTTCTGGCAGGTCAAGCATTTGCTTACCCACTCTACCACGTCCTTTTTCATGTTGGGCCACCAGTAGTACTCTTTCAAATCTCTATACATCTTGGTGCTACCGGGGTGCACTGAGTATCCTGAGTTGTGTGCCTCATATAGAATTTCTTCCTTGAGTTCCTGATCACTTGGGACCCATATCCTCCACATGTATCTCATAATTCCTCCTTTATCTTTTTCACACTTGATTTCTTCCCCAGTCATTAACTCCTTAGTCGAGTTCTTTTCTGCTTCCATCATTTGCTCTTGGCATAACCTAATCTTTTCCAACAGTAGAGGCTGGATTCGAATTTCCATCAACTTTTCTTGACCTTCTTCAGGTATCTTAATTTCAATTTCCAGCCTCTCAAAGTCTTTTATCAATTCTTTCTCCGTAGTTATCATTTTGAGCTTCTCTTTCCTACTAAGGGCATCAGCCACCACATTGGCTTTGCCCGGGTGATAACGAATCTCACAGTCATAATCCTTGATTAGCTCTAGCCATCTTCTCTGGCGCATGTTAAGCTCTTTCTGCGTAAAAATGTACTTGAGGCTCTTATGGTCAGTGTAAATCTCACACTTCTCTCCATACAAGTAGTGCCTCCAAATTTTTAAGGTAAAAACAATTGCTGCTAATTCTAGATCATGGGTGGGGTATCGGATCTCGTAATCCTTCAATTGTCTTGACGCATATGCTATTACCTTACCGTGCTGCATAAGCACGCATCCCAATCCTTTATGCGAAGCATCACTGTAAATCACGAAATCTCCTTTTCCATCAGGCAACGCCAATACTGGGGCCGTTACCAACCTCTTCTTCAGCTCTTGAAAACTCTTCTCGCATTTTTCAGTCCATTCAAATTTCTCAGTTTTCCGGGTAAGTCGAGTTAACGGGGCTGCAATCTTTGCAAAATCTTGAACAAATCGTCTATAATATCCTGCTAACCCAATGAAACTCCTTACCTCTGTTGGAGTGGTTGGTCGTTCCCAATTTGAAACTGCCTCTATCTTGGAGGGGTCAACTAGCACTCCTTCTCTATTGATTACGTGCCCTAAAAATTGCACCTCATTTTTCCAGAACTCACACTTTGAGAATTTGGCATATAATTGCTCCTTCCGGAGCGTCTCTAAGGTTATCCTCAAATGTTTAGCGTGTTCTTCCTCTGTCTTTGAGTAGATCAAAATATCATCAATAAAGACTATAACAAACTGGTCCAAATATTCCTTGAACACTCTATTCATTAAATCCATAAAAGCTGCTGGGGCGTTGGTTAATCCAAACGACATCACCAAGAATTCATAGTGTCCATATCTGGTACGGAATGCAGTCTTTGGGATATCTTCAGGTTTAATCTTCAGTTGGTGATATCCGGTTCTCAAATCAATCTTGGAGAAATACACAGCTCCTCTTAGCTGATCAAACAAATCATCAATTCTGGGTAACGGGTACTTGTTCTTTATGGTTAGCTTGTTTAACTCTCGATAGTCGATGCATAACCTCATACTCCCGTCCTTTTTCTTAACGAATAACACTGGTGCGCCCCAAGGCGACACACTGGGTCTTATCATACCCTTATCCAACAATTCCTGTAATTGTTTTGCTAGCTCTTTCATTTCTACTAGTGCTAATCGGTACGGGGCCTTTGAAACTGGCGCCGTCCCCGGGGCTAACTCGATAGCAAACTCAATCACTCTATCTGGTGGTAATCCAGGAAGATCTTCAGGAAACACATCTTCAAATTCGTTAACCACCGGAATGTCTTGTATCTTGGGCGCCTCTTTCTGGGTGTCGATAACGTAAGCTAAATAAGCTTCGTTTCCTTTTCGTATCAGTCTCTTGGTCTGTGCCATGGTTAGAATGGTCTGGGTCTGTCGTAACCCTTTAAACACTATTTCCTTCTTTCCTGGGGTTTTCAACTTAACCTTTTTCCCTTTACAATCTATTTGCGCATTATTACGAGACAACCAGTCCATTCCCAAAATAACATCGAATTCTCCTAGCTTAAAAGGGATCAAATCAACACAGAAGGATCGTCCTCCTATTTCTATCTTGCAGTCGGAGTGAATTTGATTAACTGGAACGACTTCCTGATTAGCTATCACTACTTGCAAAGACTCCCTTAGTGGTTGAGTTTTAAGTTTCAATTTATGTGCAAAATCTCTAGATATAAAAGACTTAGTTGCCCCAGAATCAAATAAAACATTTGCACTGACTGTATTGAGGGAAAATGTACCTGCTATCACATCCGTGTTCCTCACGGCATCTTGCACTGTCATGTTAAAAGTTCTAGCAGTTGGTGGCCTATTGGAGGCAGCTTTGCTTGCCCCTGAGGCTGCTGGTTTGTTCATTGGGCAGTCCTTCCTCATGTGCCCTGGACGTCCACACTGGAAACATGTATTGTTCTTACTAGCAGTAGGATTAACCGCGGTACACCTGTTGGAGTAGTGACCCACTCGTCCACACTTATAACAGACGGACTGCTTCTGATTGCATACTCCAGGGTGCCTTTTCCCACAAGTTGTGCATGCTGGTAGTGGAGGTCTGGAAAGGTGAGAACGAGACATTCCTAACTGCTGGCCGCCCTGGCTCACAGTTGCACTCACAGATGGTTTAAACTCAACATTCCTCCCAGGTAGGGATACTGCTCCTCGATTGAACCTATTCGGGGGTCTTCCTCCTGCGGAACCTCCGCCCATACTGGCATGCTTTCTCTTTAATCCCCCTTTTTCTCTTTCTCTCTGTGCCTGATCACTACCTGCTTCCACAAAGGTCGCCTTTTGCACCAAGGTGGCATAATCATTAATCTCTAAAACTGCCACTCGATTCTGAATCCATTGTTTCAACCCCTGCTGAAACCTGTTAGCCCTCTTTTCCTCAGTATCTACAAATTCCGGCACAAACCTTGATAACCCAGTAAACTTGGCTTCATAATCGGCCACCGACAAGTTGTTCTGCTTTAGCTCTAGAAACTTAAGCTCCATCTGGGTTTTCATAAACTTTGGGAAATACTTCTCTAAAAACAATTGTTTAAACCTATCCCAGGTTATAATAGCATCGGTCTCCATATTCTTCTTAGCTTCCCACCAATAGTTGGCCTCTCCTTTTAGCAAGTAGGTAGCAAAGATAGTCTTTTGGGCTTCTCCAATACTCAGAATCTCGAAAGATTTCTCCATTTCCTTGACCCAGGCCCTTGCCTCTACGGGGTCAGCCGATCCGTGAAACTCTGGGGGTTTGAGGGACTTGAAGGCCCTAAAGGAATTGGCCACAGTGGAGTTGTTTCCTTGGGGTGGTTGGGGATGTTGGTTCAAATTCTGCCTGAGCAGATCCATAAATTATCCCATGGGGTTTCCGCCCTGGTTCTCCCCCTGATGTTCGACTTCAGTTTCCCCTTCTTCTATTTCCTCTTCAAACTCTGCAGTATAGAAAGTTTCATCCCCCATCCCATAATGGGAATCCTCCTGCTCATTATAGTCCTGATCCTGTTCTTCATTATACTCAAAATTTTCCTCATGTTGATTGTGACTTTCTTGGTCAGTAGATTCGTGAGGGTTAGCCCTAGTACCCATTCTTCTCGGAGGCATTTTACTGAAAATTTGGACAATATACATTAGGTTTATTCACCTATTTTAGAGGGTTTTCCTCACAATATCGATGCATAGATGGATTTAGGATCCCACAGTTCTATATATCATGGCAGTTTTAGTCGAAAGCAGTACGGGCAGATATAATATAATAAATTAGTGATCGCGTTATAAGAAACTGAAATGACTGAAAAGGGAAATAAATATATACCAAGTACCAAACGGTACAATATCCGACGTACAACAACAGTTTTAAGGAAATACAACCATCCGAATAATAACTAGTCAAAAGTGAGATAAGCTGTCTATCTGTCTAGTCTGCAACAGGGAACTACAAGCTGAAACTATCCCTACCAAAAATCGGCACTACTATGACCGTACAAGACTAGACAACTAGACCAATACATCACTAACACTGCAGTCAGCCACGACGGCGGGCCAAATCTAGAACCCTCCTCATAGCAAGGCGGAAAATCTCCTCTGCATCAGCCCTGGATACCATGCCATGCCCATCACTGGGTAACCGTCGTACCCTCACACGGGCCCTCAGCTCTATGCCGGTCACCTGCCTATACATATCTCTAGCTCTGGCACGCCTACCACCCAGGTGCCTCAACCGGGCCTCTCTCTCTGCGGCTAGCTCTCTGCGGGACTCTGCCAGCCTGGCCTCAGCCACGGCTACCTCAGAAGTAAGTCTGCCCACAATATAGTGGTGAAAACATGCTGGGACGTCCCCTGTCGGACCATGGGGTGGAGGGGCTGGATCTGCTGGAAGGGCAGCCTCTGCCTGCTGTGGCTCTGGGGTCAATGCCTCAAACTCATCTGACAATGGGCTCATAGGTAGTGGTGGCGGGGTAGGGGCTCTCTCATCAGAGAGGGGTGGCACATGAAGTCCGGAACCCCCTACAACATCTGCCATGGGCTCATCAACATCTCCCTCGGCACCCTCATCAACTAACTCAACGTCCTGCCCTGCCTGGACCTCCTCCGGGTCCTCCTCCTCCTCAGACTCAATGACATCAGCATCAACCTGGACCTCAGGGTCCTCCTCCTCTGACTCAACAACATCAGTATCAGCATCAACCTGGACCTCAGGGTCTTCCTCCTCTGACTCAACAACATCAGTATCTGTCTCTATCATCGCCGAGCCTTCGGCGGCCTGGATCGCCTCATCGTGCTGTCTCTCATACTCCTTCGGATCGGAGATGTCGCTCGCCTACACAATGACGAATTATATTACTATCATGATACTTAAAAGTTCCCATACGGGTTTTAGGTGAACTTGGCAAGAGTTCTTATTATCTTAGTGAATTTATTATTGTATAGCGTCGCATCATCTCTTGGGATTTATAACTCTCTCTCTGATACCATTTCTGTAACACCCCCAGATCCGGGGTCCGGGATCGGGTTGTCACGGTCTTATTTTCCATGATTAATACTTTACTTGAGTCCACAATAAATAAATCACCTGCTGTGACCCCACAATAATAACCACTCACACACACACAGTTATAGTCCCAGAGATGAAATTGAAATAAGTCTTGCATTACTGGTTTACGAATAAAAGTTATTACAAGCCAAAAGGATAACATCATAAGTTTAAAAGTTTTGCCGTTGATTAATCATTATTGATACATATAATTAAACTGGTAATCAAAGGCTGCTGATCTATGCTACCTCAGCAATGGCAGCAATGATATCAACGGGTAGCCCTGTGGGGCGGGTATCCTGCTTGCGCCGAGTGCGCCTGACGCGGGCCATGTGACCTAGCTGTTGTTGTGACATAATAAATAAGCAAGGGTGAGCAACAGCCCACCAACAATATATAACTGTGCAGTAATATATAAGACAGTTCAAAGATATGTTTTGAAATCATATGCCATGCATTAGAGAAAATATTGCCAGTTTAATATAAAGGATGAAGTTACAAGGTAACTCAACAGATATATATTTCGTGGAAGCATATGCTATGCCAAAATAAGCAAGATAGCATCATTTTCATAAAAATAGGAACTTGCAGAATGATATTGCAATTCCAGTTTGAAATACTTTTCAACTCTGCCAACTATGATGGTGTTGCAGAAAATTTCCAACTTTGAGTGATGAACTAATACTAGAGTTTGACGCGCCAGGAGACATAGCATATACACGATGATCAGTCGCATGTTATGCTCCCCACCTCTTGTTTACTACATGTAGAAGGAAGCACCGACGGATTTACTTGTCCACCGCCTTCTGGAACCCCCTCGGCCAACGGTTGGGCCATTTTGCTGGACCGGCGCCACTGGGTCACTTACGCATCTCCTAGTTCATTTCACATCCATAACTTTGAAACGTAAAGTTCTTCTCCCTTTCCCCAAGTATAATACTTGTTGATAAGACTCCACAAAGTAGTCGTATCTAATTGGAAAGGAAGATTCACCAATATTTCCCAAGCTACCGCTTGTTAATGGATACCAACTTGTTCCAACATTCTTACCCCTCGAATAGTGAGTGGGTATACACAATTCCATGAATAATAGCAACCAAGTTGCGAGTGAACAAATAATTTATGACCGGGCAGTCACAAGATAAATAACATTCCTCAAGTAAGGTTCCCTTACAATAGAATCGCAGGAAGAAGGGAATTACTGAGAACCTTCCTTGATAATATAATAATATTAATAAGGCTCTATAATAATTTATATAGTGTTCGAAGGTCGATAATACTATTTGAATGAAGTAAATCATTTTTGAAACGAGTTAGAAGAATTAAATAAATATTCCAAGAATATTTATTGAGTCACAGATATCGGAAAAGTGTTGCTCGGAATAATCTTTGAATAAATACTCAGAATAATATTCATTGAACAAATAATGAATATTCAAATTAATAATGATATTTAATGATGAAATAATCATCAAATGGATATTTGAAATAATATTCACTGAATCAATAATGAATATTATACTTAAGAATGATACTCATTGATGACATAAGGATCGACTGAATATTTGAGACAATATTTGTTGAACAAACAATGGATATTCAACTCAGTAATATTTATAGAAAAAATGATTATCGAAGGAACATTTGAAATTATGTTCAATAATTGGATCGACTTTAAATGAATGTCGAAGATAATACTCATCGTCTCAAGGGAATATTTTGAATAATATTTGTCGAATAACTGGAGTTCGAATCAATGTTCAACTAATATTTATAAAATAAATAGAGGTTGAATGAATATTCGAAATAATATTCATTTGAATATATCAGGCTCGAATGAATATTAAAATAATATTCATTAAATAATTAACTCGAATGAATATTCGAAAATAATATCTATTGAGTAAACAAGAATGAATATTCTTTAAGTCAATAACTTAACTGAGGGTTCGAAATAATATTCGAATATTTAATCGACTTTAGATGAATATTAAATATATAATATTCCTCGAATAAATAAACATCTGATGGATAATCCGAATAATATTTATCAAATAATCTCAAGGGAATATTCCAATAATATTCGCTAGATTAAAAATGGAAAATATTTACTTAGTTATTTTCCTCTGAAAATAATATCAATATATCAAGGAATAACGACTCCCGGTCTATAGTCAACGAATGAGATTCACTACCCTTCGATTAAGGGTCTAAATAATTTCCGGCTTATAACTGATATATATCTATCTAGCTTATAAGCCAACAATAAATCAGGGAACAAGTATCACAATATAACTTGAAGATAGGCATGCATGCTATGGCATATGTATAACAGAAAGCATATATATATATTCACAACAACAGCCTTATAAAAAGGATTTGAAACTTGCCTGGAAATCGAGTACGAGTAGGGGTAGTAGTAGCGTGTCCCGGGTCAGCCTGACGATCTATAAATAGCCAAGGCATTCGGAATTAATCACTTAACACTTTGCAAGGTTAAATATAGACTTTACTTAAGTCGAAACACGTTTTCGAATTATCTCGTTATACACCTCTTAGTGTAACTCTTTTTATCACCGATGCGGTTCGACATACGTTCGCTATTATAACCCGACATTGCACCCACACTTAATATATACTTAAGCCATGTAAGTTTTAATATCGATCATTTACGAATCAAGATTGTACTACGAGTTTTATCGTCCGTTTTCTAAGTTATTAACCAAAGTCATAATCAAGTATGGTTTTAGGGGTTCGTTCGCGTTTAACCTTGATTCGAACATTTTGATAAAATCGGAAAACAATCCTTTTTACATGAGGTCTTCTCCCACACCTTCCTTTTTATCTCTATTATTTAATTATTAAGATTCGCCACTGATTTCGCAATATTAAAGGGATCCAATTTCGGTTACGAACTTTTGATTACGGTTCCGAACCACTTTTACGAATTTAATCATAACTCCTAAACCGTAAGTCCGTTTCATGCGATATTTATATCAAAACGAAGCTTATAACATAATCTAGCCTTTCATGGCAAAATCCGAGACTGGACAGTGTGTTCATGCTACTGCTAATCACGGTTTCTTAAGGCTAACGACAATCGGGCATTACGACAGCTATGTTTACATGATTTCCAAATTTCAAACCATCCAATAATCATAGTTTCCACTCCAAACAACATATACATGTTATTCAACCATGAACTAAGACCAAGCAATGTCTTTCCGTTCATCTAAACTAATTTCACATTTAATAAATCCCAATCATAATCTTAAGGTCCTAAACATGCATTAAATCCATATAACTCATCTAAAATACCAAAACTTAAACTAAGAGCTTGGTTTTCAAGAGTGGTATACCTTCCTTGGTGTATGTATGAACTTATCAAGCCTTGTTTAGCCCTTATCTAGCCTTAATATAGCTTGAATAATCAAAAGAAATCAAGAAATAAAAGTTAGTTTATGAAGAACACTATTCATCATCATCTTTGATGATTTATTTGAAAATGATAAAAGATGAATTTGAAGCTGAAATTTCTAGGAGATCATTACCATGATATGTAGTACTTACCATAAAAATTTGAAGAACAAGTGATGGTTGGAAGTTGGACTTCCAATTAGCTAAGAATGGGCAGATTTTTGTGAAGAAATGGAGAGAAATGGTGGTGGTTTGTTTTGTTTTGGTGATTTATGGCTAATACATGTATAACCCTTGCATATATAATGGATGCATCTCTTTTAATGTGTTGTTGGCAATCCAATGGTGCCACTTGTTGCTTCCTCATTGGGCCAAGTGTTGGCACTACAACAAACAACTCCATTTTTGCAAGAATGCAATTACACCACTCATCTTGTAGTTGACTTATAAGGATGTTACTTTGGTTTCTCCTTTATCCACCAATTGCACTTGTTTGTCTCTTGGTTATTTATTCGTTCCTTTGTCCGGGTATTACTCAATTTCCTTGCTTGTTCGTTGATCGTTCGAGGGAATAACTCATTCGTTTCTAGTTAGGGTTTTACCGAAAACCTTCTTAATATTTCTAATACTATTCTTCATCTTACTTAATACTTCTCGAATTTAAATTCCTTAATTCCCTTTTACAAATCCTTAAGTCTTGCAGTGTCCAGGGAAATCTCGGAGAAAATAAAAGTGCTCTTTTTCTGAATCCGACAGCTTTTACATACACTTATTTTCCTCCTGGATCACTAATATGAACTCAGAAATCCGTTCCGAATACCGGGTATAACATTATTATAATAATATTCCAAATCCCACCAAAATCACTATTCATCACTTATTTTTATTTAATTCCTATAATTAGGAAAATGAACCTGGTTCACTCTCGAGTGTTCCTTAACCTTTTTACGGAACCGCTGGACTTATAATAGATATTGATTTGGATGACACAAGAATAATCTTACTTGAAGTAATATACTTATATCCTTAGGAGATAGATCATTCTTATCTATGTTATCAACCAAAGGTATTCTTCATGACAAATAAATATTTGAATCTAAATCCATCCATTTCATTAAATAGATAGTCGTTACATCGCAGTCATCACCACTATTCATTCCCAAATTATTACATAATAAAAGTTTTAATTCTATCAAAAATCTGGGTTCTTACAGTCTCCCCTCCTTAAAAGGATTCCGTCCCGGAATCAGCTTGAAAACAAATGGGGGTACTTTTCCATCATTGCACTTTCTAGCTCCCAGGTTGATTCTTCTATGTTGTGGTTCTGCCATAAAACTCTGACAAGCTTGATGACCTTGTTTCGGAGCACTTGATCTTTTCTGTCTATGATTTCCACAGGTTGCTCTACGTAGGTCAAATCTGGTTGCATGTCCACGTGCTCATATTCCACTATGTGCTTGGCATCTGGGTTATACTTCCTTAGCATTGAGACATGGAACACATTGTGCACTTGCTGCAGGTTTGGGGGTAATGCCAGTTCATAAGCTAGCTCCCCAATACGTCTTAAGATCTCAAATGGCCCAATATATCTAGGGCTCAGCTTCCCTTTCTTCCCAAACCTCATTAAACCCTTCTAAGGAGATACCTTCAAGAACACTAGGTCTCCCACCTCATATTCTTTTCCTTTCCGAGCTAAGTCGGCATATTTCTTTTGTCGGTCTTGGGCTGCTACCAGCCGTCCTCTGATTAGATCCACTGCATCTTTAGTCCGTTGGACCATCTCAGGCCCGAGCATCTTTCGCTCTCCAACTTCATCCCAATATAAGGGAGACCGGCATTTCCTTCCATAAAGGGCCTCGTAAGGCGGCATCCCTATACTCGAATGAAAGCTATTATTGTAGGAGAACTCAATCAATGGCAAGTGATCATCCCAATTTCCTTTAAAGTCTATAGCACAGACTCTCAACATATCTTCTAGTGTCTGGATGGTCCTTTCACTTTGCCCGTCTGTCTGGGGATGGTAAGCTGTACTCATGTTTAGCCTGGTTCCCACACATTCCTGAAAGCTCCTCCAAAACATGGAGTTAAATCTGGGATCTCTGTCAGATACTATGGCGACTGGGACTCCATGTCGCGCCACTATCTCTTTGAGGTAGATATCTACAAGTCTATCAACCGTGTACCTTTCATTGATAGGAAGAAAGTGAGCTGACTTTGTTAGTCGGTCTATAATCACCCATATGGCGTCATGATTTGCTTTGGTCCTTGGTAAACCTACTACGAAGTCCATAGCTATATGTTCCCATTTCCATTCGGGAATCTCCAAGGGGTGTAGAAGTCCACTAGGCCTTTGGTGCTCCGCTTTCACCTTCTGGCAGGTCAAGCATTTGCTTACCCACTCTACCACGTCCTTTTTCATGTTGGGCCACCAGTAGTACTCTTTCAAATCTCTATACATCTTGGTGCTACCGGGGTGCACTGAGTATCCTGAGTTGTGTGCCTCATATAGAATTTCTTCCTTGAGTTCCTGATCACTTGGGACCCATATCCTCCACATGTATCTCATAATTCCTCCTTTATCTTTTTCACACTTGATTTCTTCCCCAGTCATTAACTCCTTAGTCGAGTTCTTTTCTGCTTCCATCATTTGCTCTTGGCATAACCTAATCTTTTCCAACAGTAGAGGCTGGATTCGAATTTCCATCAACTTTTCTTGACCTTCTTCAGGTATCTTAATTTCAATTTCCAGCCTCTCAAAGTCTTTTATCAATTCTTTCTCCGTAGTTATCATTTTGAGCTTCTCTTTCCTACTAAGGGCGTCAGCCACCACATTGGCTTTGCCCGGGTGATAACGAATCTCACAGTCATAATCCTTGATTAGCTCTAGCCATCTTCTCTGGCGCATGTTAAGCTCTTTCTGCGTAAAAATGTACTTGAGGCTCTTATGGTCAGTGTAAATCTCACACTTCTCTCCATACAAGTAGTGCCTCCAAATTTTTAAGGTAAAAACAATTGCTGCTAATTCTAGATCATGGGTGGGGTATCGGATCTCGTAATCCTTCAATTGTCTTGACGCATATGCTATTACCTTACCGTGCTGCATAAGCACGCATCCCAATCCTTTATGCGAAGCATCACTGTAAATCACGAAATCTCCTTTTCCATCAGGCAACGCCAATACTGGGGCCGTTACCAACCTCTTCTTCAGCTCTTGAAAACTCTTCTCGCATTTTTCAGTCCATTCAAATTTCTCAGTTTTCCGGGTAAGTCGAGTTAACGGGGCTGCAATCTTTGCAAAATCTTGAACAAATCGTCTATAATATCCTGCTAACCCAATGAAACTCCTTACCTCTGTTGGAGTGGTTGGTCGTTCCCAATTTGAAACTGCCTCTATCTTGGAGGGGTCAACTAGCACTCCTTCTCTATTGATTACGTGCCCTAAAAATTGCACCTCATTTTTCCAGAACTCACACTTTGAGAATTTGGCATATAATTGCTCCTTCCGGAGCGTCTCTAAGGTTATCCTCAAATGTTTAGCGTGTTCTTCCTCTGTCTTTGAGTAGATCAAAATATCATCAATAAAGACTATAACAAACTGGTCCAAATATTCCTTGAACACTCTATTCATTAAATCCATAAAAGCTGCTGGGGCGTTGGTTAATCCAAACGACATCACCAAGAATTCATAGTGTCCATATCTGGTACGGAATGCAGTCTTTGGGATATCTTCAGGTTTAATCTTCAGTTGGTGATATCCGGTTCTCAAATCAATCTTGGAGAAATACACAGCTCCTCTTAGCTGATCAAACAAATCATCAATTCTGGGTAACGGGTACTTGTTCTTTATGGTTAGCTTGTTTAACTCTCGATAGTCGATGCATAACCTCATACTCCCGTCCTTTTTCTTAACGAATAACACTGGTGCGCCCCAAGGCGACACACTGGGTCTTATCATACCCTTATCCAACAATTCCTGTAATTGTTTTGCTAGCTCTTTCATTTCTACTAGTGCTAATCGGTACGGGGCATTTGAAACTGGCGCCGTCCCCGGGGCTAACTCGATAGCAAACTCAATCACTCTATCTGGTGGTAATCCAGGAAGATCTTCAGGAAACACATCTTCAAATTCGTTAACCACCGGAATGTCTTGTATCTTGGGCGCCTCTTTCTGGGTGTCGATAACGTAAGCTAAATAAGCTTCGTTTCCTTTTCGTAGCAGTCTCTTGGTCTGTGCCATGGTTAGAATGGTCTGGGTCTGTCGTAACCCTTTAAACACTATTTCCTTCTTTCCTGGGGTTTTCAACTTAACCTTTTTCCCTTTACAATCTATTTGCGCATTATTACGAGACAACCAGTCCATTCCCAAAATAACATCGAATTCCCCTAGCTTAAAAGGGATCAAATCAACACAGAAGGATCGTCCACCTATTTCTATCTTGCAGTCGGAGTGAATTTGATTAACTGGAACGACTTCCTGATTAGCTATCACTACTTGCAAAGACTCCCTTAGTGGTTGAGTTTTAAGTTTCAATTTATGTGCAAAATCTCTAGATATAAAAGACTTAGTTGCCCCAGAATCAAATAAAACATTTGCACTGACTGTATTGAGGGAAAATGTACCTGCTATCACATCCGTGTTCCTCACGGCATCTTGCACTGTCATGTTAAAAGTTCTAGCAGTTGGTGGCCTATTGGAGGCAGCTTTGCTTGCCCCTGAGGCTGCTGGTTTGTTCATTGGGCAGTCCTTCCTCATGTGCCCTGGACGTCCACACTGGAAACATGTATTGTTCTTACTAGCAGTAGGATTAACCGCGGTACACCTGTTGGAGTAGTGACCCACTCGTCCACACTTATAACAGACGGACTGCTTCTGATTGCATACTCCAGGGTGCCTTTTCCCACAAGTTGTGCATGCTGGTAGTGGAGGTCTGGAAAGGTGAGAACGAGACATTCCTAACTGCTGGCCGCCCTGGCTCACAGTTGCACTCACAGATGGTTTAAACTCAACATTCCTCCCAGGTAGGGATACTGCTCCTCGATTGAACCTATTCGGGGGTCTTCCTCCTGCGGAACCTCCGCCCATACTGGCATGCTTTCTCTTTAATCCCCCTTTTTCTCTTTCTCTCTGTGCCTGATCACTACCTGCTTCGACAATGGTCGCCTTTTGCACCAAGGTGGCATAATCATTAATCTCTAAAACTGCCACTCGATTCTGAATCCATTGTTTCAACCCCTGCTGAAACCTGTTAGCCCTCTTTTCCTCAGTATCTACAAATTCCGGCACAAACCTTGATAACTCAGTAAACTTGGCTTCATAATCGGCCACCGACAAGTTGTTGTGCTTTAGCTCTAGAAACTTAAGCTCCATCTGGGTTTTCATAAACTTTGGGAAATACTTCTCTAAAAACAATTGTTTAAACCTATCCCAGGTTATAATAGCATCGGTCTCCATATTCTTCTTAGCTTCCCACCAATAGTTGGCCTCTCCTTTTAGCAAGTAGGTAGCAAAGACAGTCTTTTGGGCTTCTCCAATACTCAGAATCTCGAAAGATTTCTCCATTTCCTTGACCCAGGCCCTTGCCTCTACGGGGTCAGCCGATCCGTCAAACTCTGGGGGTTTGAGGGACTTGAAGGCCCTAAAGGAATTGGCCACAGTGGTGTTGTTTCCTTGGGGTGGTTGGGGATGTTGGTTCAAATTCTGCCTGAGCAGATCCATAAATTGTCCCATGGGGTTTCCGCCCTGGTTCTCCCCCTGATGTTCGACTTCAGTTTCCCCTTCTTCTATTTCCTCTTCAAACTCTGCAGTATAGAAAGTTTCATCCCCCATCCCATAATGGGAATCCTCCTGCTCATTATAGTCCTGATCCTGTTCGTCATTATACTCAAAATTTTCCTCATGTTGATTGTGACTTTCTTGGTCAGTAGATTCGTGAGGGTTAGCCCTAGTACCCATTCTTCTCGGAGGCATTTTACTGAAAATTTGGACAATATACATTAGGTTTATTCACCTATTTTAGAGGGTTTTCCTCACAATATCGATGCATAGATGGATTTAGGATCCCACAGTTCTATATATCATGGCAGTTTTAGTCGAAAGCAGTACGGGCAGATATAATATAATAAATTAGTGATCGCGTCATAAGAAACTGAAATGACTGAAAAGGGAAATAAATATATACCAAGTACCAAACGGTACAATATCCGACGTACAACAACAGTTTTAAGGAAATACAACCATCCGAATAATAACTAGTCAAAAGTGAGATAAGCTGTCTATCTGTCTAGTCTGCAACAGGGAACTACAAGCTGAAACTATCCCTACCAAAAATCGGCACTACTATGACCGTACAAGACTAGACAACTAGACCAATACATCACTAACACTGCAGTCAGCCACGACGGCGGGCCAAATCTAGAACCCTCCTCATAGCAAGGCGGAAAATCTCCTCTGCATCAGCCCTGGATACCATGCCATGCCCATCACTGGGTAACCGTCGTACCCTCACACAGGCCCTCAGCTCTATGCCGGTCACCTGCCTATACATATCTCTAGCTCTGGCACGCCTACCACCCAGGTGCCTCAACCGGGCCTCTCTCTCTGCGGCTAGCTCTCTGCGGGACTCTGCCAGCCTGGCCTCAGCCACGGCTACCTCAGAAGTAAGTCTGCCCACAACATAGTGGTGAAAACATGCTGGGACGTCCCCTGTCGGACCATGGGGTGGAGGGGCTGGATCTGCTGGAAGGGCAGCCTCTGCCTGCTGTGGCTCTGGGGTCAATGCCTCAAACTCATCTGACAATGGGCTCATAGGTAGTGGTGGCGGGGTAGGGGCTCTCTCATCAGAGAGGGGTGGCACATGAAGTCCGGAACCCCCTACAACATTAGCCATGGGCTCATCAACATCTCCCTCGGCACCCTCATCAACTAACTCAACGTCCTGCCCTGCCTGGACCTCCTCCGGGTCCTCCTCCTCCTCAGACTCAATGACATCAGCATCAACCTGGACCTCAGGGTCCTCCTCCTCTGACTCAACAACATCAGTATCAGCATCAACCTGGACCTCAGGGTCTTCCTCCTCTGACTCAACAACATCAGTATCTGTCTCTATCATCGCCGAGCCTTCGGCGGCCTGGATCGCCTCATCGTGCTGTCTCTCATACTCCTTCGGATCGGAGATGTCGCTCGCCTACACAATGACGAATTATATTACTATCATGATACTTAAAAGTTCCCATACGGGTTTTAGGTGAACTTGGCAAGAGTTCTTATTATCTTAGTGAATTTATTATTGTATAGCGTCGCATCATCTCTTGGGATTTATAACTCTCTCTCTGATACCATTTCTGTAACACCCCCAGATCCGGGGTCCGGGATCGGGTTGTCACGGTCTTATTTTCCATGATTAATACTTTACTTGAGTCCACAATAAATAAATCACCTGCTGTGACCCCACAATAATAACCACTCACACACACACAGTTATAGTCCCAGAGATGAAATTGAAATAAGTCTTGCATTACTGGTTTACGAATAAAAGTTATTACAAGCCAAAAGGATAACATCATAAGTTTAAAAGTTTTGCCGTTGATTAATCATTATTGATACATATAATTAAACTGGTAATCAAAGGCTGCTGATCTATGCTACCTCAGCAATGGCAGCAATGATATCAACGGGTAGCCCTGTGGGGCGGGTATCCTGCTTGCGCCGAGTGCGCCTGACGCGGGCCATGTGACCTAGCTGTTGTTGTGACATAATAAATAAGCAAGGGTGAGCAACAGCCCACCAACAATATATAACTGTGCAGTAATATATAAGACAGTTCAAAGATATGTTTTGAAATCATATGCCATGCATTAGAGAAAATATTGCCAGTTTAATATAAAGGATGAAGTTACAAGGTAACTCAACAGATATATATTTCGTGGAAGCATATGCTATGCCAAAATAAGCAAGATAGCATCATTTTCATAAAAATAGGAACTTGCAGAATGATATTGCAATTCCAG
This sequence comes from Kitagawia praeruptora, assembly GCA_037693485.1. Lineage (NCBI taxonomy): Eukaryota > Viridiplantae > Streptophyta > Magnoliopsida > Apiales > Apiaceae > Kitagawia > Kitagawia praeruptora. The sequence goes on along the minus strand of CM075344.1, from coordinate 154,729,545 downwards.
TTTGAAATACTTTTCAACTCTGCCAACTATGATGGTGTTGCAGAAAATTTCCAACTTTGAGTGATGAACTAATACTAGAGTTTGACGCGCCAGGAGACATAGCATATACACGATGATCAGTCGCATGTTATGCTCCCCACCTCTTGTTTACTACATGTAGAAGGAAGCACCGACGGATTTACTTGTCCACCGCCTTCTGGAACCCCCTCGGCCAACGGTTGGGCCATTTTGCTGGACCGGCGCCACTGGGTCACTTACGCATCTCCTAGTTCATTTCACATCCATAACTTTGAAACGTAAAGTTCTTCTCCCTTTCCCCAAGTATAATACTTGTTGATAAGACTCCACAAAGTAGTCGTATCTAATTGGAAAGGAAGATTCACCAATATTTCCCAAGCTACCGCTTGTTAATGGATACCAACTTGTTCCAACATTCTTACCCCTCGAATAGTGAGTGGGTATACACAATTCCATGAATAATAGCAACCAAGTTGCGAGTGAACGAATAATTTATGACCGGGCAGTCACAAGATAAATAACATTCCTCAAGTAAGGTTCCCTTACAATAGAATCGCAGGAAGAAGGGAATTACTGAGAACCTTCCTTGATAATATAATAATATTAATAAGGCTCTATAATAATTTATATAGTGTTCGAAGGTCGATAATACTATTTGAATGAAGTAAATCATTTTTGAAACGAGTTAGAAGAATTAAATAAATATTCCAAGAATATTTATTGAGTCACAGATATCGGAAAAGTGTTGCTCGGAATAATCTTTGAATAAATACTCAGAATAATATTCATTGAACAAATAATGAATATTCAAATTAATAATGATATTTAATGATGAAATAATCATCAAATGGATATTTGAAATAATATTCACTGAATCAATAATGAATATTATACTTAAGAATGATACTCATTGATGACATAAGGATCGACTGAATATTTGAGACAATATTTGTTGAACAAACAATGGATATTCAACTCAGTAATATTTATAGAAAAAATGATTATCGAAGGAACATTTGAAATTATGTTCAATAATTGGATCGACTTTAAATGAATGTCGAAGATAATACTCATCGTCTCAAGGGAATATTTTGAATAATATTTGTCGAATAACTGGAGTTCGAATCAATGTTCAACTAATATTTATAAAATAAATAGAGGTTGAATGAATATTCGAAATAATATTCATTTGAATATATCAGGCTCGAATGAATATTAAAATAATATTCATTAAATAATTAACTCGAATGAATATTCGAAAATAATATCTATTGAGTAAACAAGAATGAATATTCTTTAAGTCAATAACTTAACTGAGGGTTCGAAATAATATTCGAATATTTAATCGACTTTAGATGAATATTAAATATATAATATTCCTCGAATAAATAAACATCTGATGGATAATCCGAATAATATTTATCAAATAATCTCAAGGGAATATTCCAATAATATTCGCTAGATTAAAAATGGAAAATATTTACTTAGTTATTTTCCTCTGAAAATAATATCAATATATCAAGGAATAACGACTCCCGGTCTATAGTCAACGAATGAGATTCACTGCCCTTCGATTAAGGGTCTAAATAATTTCCGGCTTATAACTGATATATATCTATCTAGCTTATAAGCCAACAATAAATCAGGGAACAAGTATCACAATATAACTTGAAGATATGCATGCATGCTATGGCATATGTATAACAGAAAGCATATATATATATATATTCACAACAACAGCCTTATAAAAAGGATTTGAAACTTGCCTGGAAATCGAGTACGAGTAGGGGTAGTAGTAGCGTGTCCCGGGTCAGCCTGACGATCTATAAATAGCCAAGGCATTCGGAATTAATCACTTAACACTTTGCAAGGTTAAATATAGACTTTACTTAAGTCGAAACACGTTTTCGAATTATCTCGTTATACACCTCTTAGTGTAACTCTTTTTATCACCGATGCGGTTCGACATACGTTCGCTATTATAACCCGACATTGCACCCACACTTAATATATACTTAAGCCATGTAAGTTTTAATATCGATCATTTACGAATCAAGATTGTACTACGAGTTTTATCGTCCGTTTTCTAAGTTATTAACCAAAGTCATAATCAAGTATGGTTTTAGGGGTTCGTTCGCGTTTAACCTTGATTCGAACATTTTTATAAAATCGGAAAACAATCCTTTTTACATGAGGTCTTCTCCCACACCTTCCTTTTTATCTCTATTATTTAATTATTAAGATTCGCCACTGATTTCGCAATATTAAAGGGATCCAATTTCGGTTACGAACTTTTGATTACGGTTCCGAACCACTTTTACGAATTTAATCATAACTCCTAAACCGTAAGTCCGTTTCATGCGATATTTATATCAAAACGAAGCTTATAACATAATCTAGCCTTTCATGGCAAAATCCGAGACTGGACAGTGTGTTCATGCTACTGCTAATCACGGTTTCTTAAGGCTAACGACAATCGGGCATTACGACGGCTATGTTTACATGATTTCCAAATTTCAAACCATCCAATAATCATAGTTTCCACTCCAAACAACATATACATGTTATTCAACCATGAACTAAGACCAAGCAATGTCTTTCCGTTCATCTAAACTAATTTCACATTTAATAAATCCCAATCATAATCTTAAGGTCCTAAACATGCATTAAATCCATATAACTCATCTAAAATACCAAAACTTAAACTAAGAGCTTGGTTTTCAAGAGTGGTATACCTTCCTTGGTGTATGTATGAACTTATCAAGCCTTGTTTAGCCCTTATCTAGCCTTAGTATAGCTTGAATAATCAAAAGAAATCAAGAAATAAAAGTTAGTTTATGAAGAACACTATTCATCATCATCTTTGATGATTTATTTGAAAATGATAAAAGATGAATTTGAAGCTGAAATTTCTAGGAGATCATTACCATGATATGTAGTACTTACCATAAAAATTTGAAGAACAAGTGATGGTTGGAAGTTGGACTTCCAATTAGCTAAGAATGGGCAGATTTTTGTGAAGAAATGGAGAGAAATGGTGGTGGTTTGTTTTGTTTTGGTGATTTATGGCTAATACATGTATAACCCTTGCATATATAATGGATGCATCTCTTTTAATGTGTTGTTGACAATCCAATGGTGCCACTTGTTGCTTCCTCATTGGGCCAAGTGTTGGCACTACAACAAACAACTCCATTTTTGCAAGAATGCAATTACACCACTCATCTTGTAGTTGACTTATAAGGATGTTACTTTGGTTTCTCCTTTATCCACCAATTGCACTTGTTTGTCTCTTGGTTATTTATTCGTTCCTTTGTCCGGGTATTACTCAATTTCCTTGCTTGTTCGTTGATCGTTCGAGGGAATAACTCATTCGTTTCTAGTTAGGGTTTTACCGAAAACCTTCTTAATATTTCTAATACTATTCTTCATCTTACTTAATACTTCTCGAATTTAAATTCCTTAATTCCCTTTTACAAATCCTTAAGTCTTGCAGTGTCCAGGGAAATCTCGGAGAAAATAAAAGTGCTCTTTTTCTGAATCCGACAGCTTTTACATACACTTATTTTCCTCCAGGATCACTAATATGAACTCAGAAATCCGTTCCGAATACCGGGTATAACATTATTATAATAATATTCCAAATCCCACCAAAATCACTATTCATCACTTATTTTTATTTAATTCCTATAATTAGGAAAATGAACCTGGTTCACTCTCGAGTGTTCCTTAACCTTTTTACGGAACCGCTGGACTTATAATAGATGTTGATTTGGATGACACAAGAATAATCTTACTTGAAGTAATATACTTATATCCTTAGGAGATAGATCATTCTTATCTATGTTATCAACCAAAGGTATTCTTCATGACAAATAAATATTTGAATCTAAATCCATCCATTTCATTAAATAGATAGTCGTTACATCGCAGTCATCACCACTATTCATTCCCAAATTATTACATAATAAAAGTTTTAATTCTATCAAAAATCTGGGTTCTTACAATAAGTGGGGAAAGAGCCGTCGCCCTGAAAGAAGAGGTAGACAGACTGTTGAAAGCCAAGCTAGTAAAGGAATCATTCTACCCCATGTGGTTGGCAAATCCGGTCTTGGTAAAGAAACCCAATGGCAAATGGCGTACGTGCGTTGATTTCACTGACTTGAATAAAGCATGCCCCAAGGATAGCTTTCCGCTCCCGCGTATTGATCAACTAGTCGATGCTACGGCCAGTCATGCCTTGCTAAGTTTCATGGATACATATTCAGGTTACAATCAAATTCCGATGTATGAACCCGATCAGGAGCATACTTCCTTCATCACAGACAGAGGACTCTACTGCTATATCGGGATGCCTTTCGGGCTGTTGAACGCTGGAGCAACCTACCAAAGGCTGGTCAACAAGATGTTTAAAGACCAGATTGGAAAAACTATGGAAGTATACGTGGACGATATGCTGGTAAAATCCAAGGTAGCAGGCGACCATGTTGCTCACCTCACTGAAATGTTTGGCATCCTAAGGAAATATATGATGAAGTTGAACCCCCAAAAATGTGTATTTGGGGTGGAGTCTGGAAAATTCTTGGGTTTCATTGTGAATCATCGAGGAATCGAAGCCAATCCTACTAAAATAAAGGCACTAGTTGAAATGAGATCCCCCCGAAGTGTGAAGGAAGTTCAAAGCCTTACCGGACGGGTGGGAGCCTTGAACAGGTTTATCTCTAAGTCCTCTGACATATGTCGAGAATTCTTTGTAGCTATCAAGAAGAGAAAAGGCTTTGAGTGGACGCCTGAATGTGAAGCTGCCTTCACTAAATTGAAGGAACAATTGGGAAGCCCTCCATTGCTGGCGAAGCCAATAGAGGGTGAAACCCTGATTTTGTATTTGGCGGTTTCTGAGCACTCTATTAGTTCCGTTTTGGTTCGTGAGGAAGATCAAACCCAGTACCCTGTGTATTATGTGAGCAAGAGGCTTCTGGATGCTGAAACCAGATATACAAACATGGAGAAGCTAGCCTACGCGTTGATTCTGACATCAAGAAAGTTAAGGCCATACTTCCAGGCGCACACGATAGAGGTACGAACCTCATTCCCACTGAGGCAGGTCCTGCACAAACCTGAAGCCTCAGGAAGGTTGATGAAATGGGCTGTGGAGTTAGGCCAATTTGATGTCGAATTCAAGCCAAGAACAGCTATCAAGGGACAGGCACTTGCTAATTTCTTATTAGAATTCCCACCATCCTTTGAGGTTCAAACTAAGGAAACCGTGATGGAACCTCTGGAGAAGGAAGCCCCAACAGAAAATTGCACACCATGGTGGACCTTATATGTGGATGGCGTCGTGAATAGAAATGGGGCAGGTGCTGGTATAGTCCTGATAAGCCCCGAAGCCCACAAGCTGCAGAGTTCAATTCATTTTACATTCAAGGCTACAAACAACGATGCCGAATATGAAGCCCTGATTGCGGGTCTGAAACTGGCACTTGAAATGAAAGTGGCGAATATGACTGTGTATAGTGACTCCATGTTGGTAGTGGGACATATCAAAAGCAACTTTCAAGCTAGGGGTCCACGTACTGATCTGTACATGAGGTACGCTCAAGAGCTGATGAGCAAGTTTGGGGAAATCAATCTGGTGCAAATTCCAAGGACGGAAAACTCAAGTGCAGATGCCTTAGCAAAAATGGGTTCTAATAGGGAAGCGACTATGCTAGGGGTGATACCGTTGGAGATACAACAACAACCTAGCATTCCAAGGTTCGATTGTATGGATATTGAGGTTCAAGTAGAGGACACATGGATTACTCCCATTCTGGAATACATAACAAAAGGGGTTCTGCCAACTGAAAAGGATGAAGCCCGGAGAATGAAGTATAAGGCTACGCGTTACGCCCTGTATGATGGAAAGCTGTACAAGAGGGGCTTCAACAAACCACTTCTACGATGTATAACAGGCAGTGAATGTGAATATATTATGAGGGAAGTGCATGAAGGCATATGTGGAAACCACTCTAGAGGAACCTCATTGGCCCATAAAATACTTCGACAGGGGTACTACTGGCCAACCCTACAGCAGGATGCGCACAAATTCTCAAAGGCATGTGATCGATGCCAAAGGTATGCCAACTCAAATAGGAATCCTGCTGTGCCATTAAAGCCACTTTCTAGCCCATGGCCTTTTGCTGTTTGGGGAATTGACTTGATTGGAGAACTCCCTAAGGGGAAGGGAGGAGTAAAGTACGCCGTTGTAGCCGTGGATTATTTTACAAAGTGGGCGGAGGCTGAACCCCTAGCTACGATCACTGCAGCCAAATTAAAGGAGTTCGTATTTCGAGCAATTATATGCCGATATGGGATTCCCTATAAGTTGATATCTGACAATGGCAAGCAATTTGATAGCAAGTAAATGAGAGGTTTATGTGAAGACCTCAGAATTGTTAAGGGCTTCTCTGCAGTCTGCCACCCCCAAAGCAATGGTCAGACTGAAGCCATCAATAAAATCATTAAACATACTTTAAAGGCAAAGTTGGAAGATAAGAAGGGTTGCTGGCCAGAGGAACTTCCCATGGTGTTATGGTCTTACAACACAACACCTAGGACTACAACTGGTGAATCCCCATTCACACTAACTTATGGTGCGAAGCAATGGTACCTGTGGAGATTGGTGCCGGTTCATTTAGGAGAGATAACTTTGATCCCATGGAAAATGAAGTTAATCATCGTTTGTACTTGGATTTGGTGGAAGAGGTTCGTACAACCTCTCAGCTGAAGCTTGCAGCCTATCAACAAAGGACTCGCAAGTACTTTGATGGCAAGGTTCGAGCACGACCCTTAAAGGTTGGTGATCTGGTTTTAAGGAAGATGATGCCTAACATGAGGACTCCAGGATATGGGGCCTTTGAGGCAAATTGGGAAGGCCCATATGTGATCAAATCGGTCTTATGGGAAGGAACTTATCATTTGGAGGATTTGGACGGGAAGCTAATCCCGAGGGCGTGGAACGCCGAACACCTTAAGAAATATTACCAGTAGTTGAACCCAGGTAACGTTTCTTGTAGACCTCTTTCAGGTGTAGGAAAATAAAAGTGGCTTATTAGTTGTAGCTACCATGATATTAGGATCAGTCGGCCAGGAATTTCTTTTTTTTTTTTTTATGTTAATAAAGTGCTCGGGGGGTTGTGAATGTACGCCTACCTGTTGAACACCAATTATGATATGATTTAATGGAATTAAAATCGACTTGTTTTTTCTCTTATTTCTGTTTTATGTATAAAAATATATGGATTTATGTGGATGAATGCATGCTATGTGTAACCTGTTTTGTCTATGTAAAAAAAAAAGGATACGACTGTTGAACCTAGTTCTTCATTATAAGTTTAATTATATTAAAGAACTCGGGGGGTAGTAAGTATACATCGATTAATGGAAGGATAGTTTAACTTAAAAATGGATAAAATTTTAAAACAAAAATTATATAATGGATGGAAGCATATGGATTATATGAACATGGATGGAAAACATATGGAATGTATGTTAATGGATTACACGGGTTATATAAATATGAATTATATGGATACATGGATGGAAACATACGTGGATTATGTGCACATGGATTGGGACATGTATGGCTCATGCATGAAAGGGGATGGAATCCCATAGTGGGAAGGTTCTAGGGTAACTAGGATCACGAGGTTCTCGCATGGGGAGGTTCAACCGTTCGAACCCCGAAATACCGTGTAATCAGTATGGTGGATGACTGGCTTCATTGGAGGATTTGGGCACGGCTACGGAAGCCAAGTGCACAAGGGAAAAATAACCCCGCTATGATCCCAGGGAAACTGGGTGAGTGAGGCTTTATCTTTTGGGAAAGTGGAATGGCTAAGGAAAATGTTCTTGTGAGGAAATCACATGGAAATGGTCTGATTTAGGGGTACGATCAGTGGAACACCGATCGCCCGGGGATTTATGGTTAAGTAAGGACTGGTTGCCGATTGAGGACTTAGGATGGAAATGGCAAACTCATGAAGGATTTCATTTGGCCTACGGATCTGAAAATCCCCAAAGCCATGATAGGAATGTAGCAGGTGGAATACCTATTGATCCTAAGGAAGGGATATTAACATCCAGGGGTATAACAGGTGAACCCCGAATACAGCGAATGCCTAACTATTTTAAGACAAAACACGGCATCAACTCCTAGCAAGGCAACCTGTGACATGGTTGTCACACAAAGTATGGCACATCAAGCAATGAACACTAGGTACGGGATTAAATAAAGGGGTATGCATGTGTAATTTAACTGCAGGGCAAGCATATACTGATCAAAAGCGGATAAAACGCTAAAAAACCTTAGCAAGAATCCGAGAAAAAACCAAGTTAAAAAACTACATCTTGCGAGACCTTCAGAGGAGTCCGCACCCTCAATATATCAAGTTCGAGGCAATTAATGCCCAAAAGGATTCATAAAAGTCTGCTTAAAAGGCTGATGATAAAATTACTGGCCTGATTCGAATGGAGAGGCGGAAGGATTCTCGTTGATTGGAGAAGTCTTCGGAATTTCAGGATCGGATGAGGGAGCTTCCACCTGAGGTTCCTTAGTTGGTCCCACATCTTTAGTTTCCCCTGATTGGATCTCTGGGGCTTCAACTGCTCCCTCTGCAATGACATTGGTAGGAACCTCTTCAGCCTTTTCCTGGTGGGGTTTCTCCATGCGTACCTCCGGAGGGTTCACCTGCATGGTAGTGACAGCCTGCTCCTCCTTGATCGATTCTATGGCCTCAACTGCATCCTGGCCCAGAATACTCCACTCCAAGTTTGGAAAAGCCTCATATGTGGAAGTCATGTAGTCTTTGATCCCAGCCTTGTAACCCAGGTTGTATTCCTTGTCACCTTGCCTGGACATGGTAGCCTTATACTTAGCGACTACACCCTGGAGGGTTCGGACCTTCAACTCAAGTTTCTCCTTCTCCTTTTTGCTGGTGGCATTTGCATCTTCTTTCTCCTTATCCATCTTGAGGATGATGGCATCCATGGACTCTCTCTCCCTCAGCAATTTATCCCTCTCCTGGATCAGAGTACCCTCACTCTCATAAAGCTTCTTGTTCGAAGCCAGCAGTTTCTTCTTATCATTCTGGAAGGTTTTCAACTCTGAACGTACCCTATCGAGCTCTTCAACAGCCTTGGAAGCCCCAAGAATCTGGTTGCTATACTTCAGAGATAGGAAGAGGCTTTCAGCATTCACTAGGGGTATCCTGTTTGCAGCTTTCTCAAAACTCAGGCTGTCCCACTCTGAGATAGAACGTACAGGGAATCTATCCTTGATAGCATCTATGAAAGCAGTAAGGGGAGCAGGAGAATTGGTGTCAGAAGGACTTAGTTCAATCTCATGCCTGGAACGTTTACTCCCATGGGAACCAGATGCCCCAGATACCTCAGGAGTGTACTGTGTGGGCCTCTTCCTTAAGGAAACATTCTTCTCTATGGAAGCTGGGTTGATTTTTGTAGATGGAACAGGGGTTCTCTCAACAGAAGACGGGGGTACGGGTGATCTGGGAACATTCTTTTATGCTGAACGTTTGGTGATGAAGGAAGGCACTGAAAAAGACATACCTGCATTACCACATGAAGAATTAGTAAAGACACAACGACAGTAGAGGTGGTAATCACATCAAAATCAAGTAAATCATATATGCCAAGGGTTATGAGAAGCATGTTGCAAAAAAAAAACAAAAAGAAAAAGAAGGAAGAGTAAATGGAACGGTGTGTAAGAATCCTAATTTTTGGTAATATTTTAAAATTTAATGAAGTATGATATTATGGATGATGGACACTTTGGAGCCACCAATGACATATAGTGGATTTTAATTTTCCGAGTATTAAATTTCGTGGCATAAGATGTGTGAGCAAAAAGGAAGGTTATTGAAAGTAAGAAATCCACTTCTATTAAATTACATAAAAGCTTGGGACTTTGAAGATTATTAGAGTATTAAAAGATTTTAAAAGCCTAAGACAAGGAGTTATGGATATTTAAGGGAATTACACAATTAAGTACTTAAGGAATTACGAAGGAAATCTCTACGCGACAAAATGTTATTACGAGGAGTTTATTTAAGATACGTTATGGATTAAGGATTAAGTGACAAACATTGGTGAAGAAATAAAATAAGGGAGATATTACATGCAATTATCAAGCAAGTAGCTAGTTAGAAAAGCAAACTAGTAATGTAAAAAGCAAAAAGCATAAAGTTATGCACCATGCTTTAGGAGACATGGAAGTATGGTCTAACCTAGTAGGCTATCACTAGGCTTGCAACATGTGACTTATACACATATAACAACACATATCAATAATACATCTCACATTATTCAAACCAAACAAAACAAAACATTTCTCTCTCCCTTTTCTTCATTTTCGGCCAAAACAGAGAGGGGAGATTCAAACAGCCATAGCGCCTTCATTTCTCATCCAAATATTGCGTTCTATAGCTTTTTGGAAAGGTATTGAGATGATCTACAACTATTATTCAGGTGCCTCATCCAGAAAAGCAAGGTAAGGACCTCGTTTTTCCAGTTCTTTCAGCTGGGGTATATTGACTCCGAAAATTTCTAAGTTTTGTTCTTGATGTTCTTGTTAGTTTAAGGTTATTAAGGATAGATCAAGCTTCTCCAAGGGTTAGAAAGCTCATACAAGGTCACTAGAGACTCAAGGAAGGTATAAATATCTCTCAACCCTTAGCCATGACAAGTTTATAGTTTATATTGTTAGATCTATAAGTATTGGAGTGAATCTTGATGGTTTGAGCTTTAGATGATGAAATCTTGAAGTTTTATGCTTGTTGTTGTAATAATAAGGCATGTGATTAGAGTATGTAGTCTCATGTATGTTATAGAGATGAATCTTGGTGGAGTTAATGGTTGTAAAGAGAGTATTGTGTTATTGTGAAGTGTTGAAGTTGATAAGATGCTTGTTGTAAATTCTGGGAGCATGTACTGTCTTGTAGGAGGGTTTTGAACCCCTTAAACTTGTCTCCTTAAGACCCAATACATATGGTTAGAAAGGTATTTGAATGTAGTTTCTAGAAATATAAGGCTCACACCCAGGAGATGTGTAGATTTTGAGTTATGGCCGGATTAGTGCAGTGTGGTTCTGGAATTCGGACTGCACTGTGTTGTCCACTTGTGAACTGAGTTAGGACCCCTTAAAATTATGAAAATGTTATGGAAATTTGAGGATATACAGATTAAACAAGTGGAAAGGCTGTCCAAAAAGAATTGGATTAAAGTATGTATTTTTCAATTTTATAAAAATGTTGGAGCGAGGTATGCGCAAGTGAAAAACCACTTAGGGGATTAGTTTAAAGTAGTTTTAAGAATGCTCACTTGAGTTTCGAGTTTGAGGAATGGATTTGAGTCGAATGGGTAACGGAAGTGATAATGTGACGACATGGTCATATGAGAGGGTTAGTGGTCACAAGTGGAGTCGTTAAGTTGGTCTTACGATTTTTAAAACCTTATGATTAAGTAGCGTTGTTAAGGTACTAACGTACAAATATTGATTATGAATAGATTTCCATTTCCACTTCGCGAGCCGACCACCCCAACCCCACCAAGGCAAGTTTTCCAACCCTAAGTATTTAATTTCAGAAGATTATATTCTTGATTTTACCTATGCAAGTTTACTTTTCAAAACTCCTATATATAGTTTTCCACTGTTGTGTTTGTAGATTCTATACGTGTTATGTTCTATGTTTTGACAAGACTTTATGTCGAGATTGAGATATATGTAAATGTGTTTATACCCTTGGACTTAGAATGAAAAATGTTCTTCGGACAACGACTCTAGCAATAGAGGTCGTAGCAGTCCAAATATACTATTGACCGGGGAGCGGTATATTATTGTGATTAAATTGTGAAAACCCGAAGAAGCGTCCGGGAAGTGTCGTATACTTAAGTAATTATTATTTATACGATTATTAAAAATACTCAAAAATATTTATCTTGGATTAGAAGATTAATTTAATTAAATATTTAATTTATTAATTCTTATTAAATCCTAAATTACTATTCATTAATTATTTATTATTTTTAAATAAAACTAATCCAAGATACGTCTATCGCTTTTAAACTCGAACTCTTTCGAACTTAAAATGTTTTCGAAAACCCCCGGTCAGGTTTTACTCCCTTGCACGTTTTTCAAGAATTATCGGTCGACTGATGTCGGACCTCAACTACTCGATTTTCAATCAAAACAAGTTTTGAAAGAAAAAGAAAAAAGGGACTCTGGCAGGTGTGGGAATCGTTGACGAACGATTCCCGGGATGTGTAAGCGGCCGTGAGCCAGGCGGTCCATCAATTATTATTCCGGCCCAGGTGTTGCCGAAGGATGATTACGGATGTAGTTTTCATCGAGGGTGATTACGGATGTAGTTTTCACCCAAGGGTAGTTACGGATGTAGTTTCTATCCTTCTACTAGTAGAGAAGACCCGCGGATTGTTGGACTTGGTTGTGGCGACTGATCATCGTCAATCCTTGTCAGGTTTTTATGTTTTCTTCCAGTCCCATCCTCCACTTTGTTAAAATACTCAAACACTGCCTCTTGGGACTAAGTGCCAAGTTGCCGATAGTGTGATTTCTGATAAGAAAAATATTGATAGTGTGCAGTATCTAGAACTGCAAGATTTTCTATAGAGATTGGCACGTGTTAGTGCACTCTTGCAATTATTTCAAAGAATGAAATGTTTTTGAATGAGGAACCTTCTAAGCTAATGGAAGGAAAGAGGTTTTGCATCAATGCATCCCTGTACATTATTTTAACCGTAGAGTGTTTGCCGAAACTGATATACTCATACGTATATATTTTCAAACTTGAGATATATCGAAATTAGAACCTTATAAAGGATTCATATGTTATTCTTAAAGCTCCTTAGTGAGTATAAACGTTTTATTCAAACTCTGACATATATATTGTCGAGTTATGTTTTGTAATCTGAGATATATACCCATACAGTTGGGAACATTTTCAAAATAAACCACTTTAATATTTTTCAAAATGGTGAACTTGCTGAGCATTATGTAGCTCATTCTTGCTTTATAAAAACTTTTCAGAAAGAGACGAATTTGGTCGGTTAACTCCGCACCAGCAGAAGAGGAGTAGGAGATTTACCCCGGAGATGATTTAGTTCCTGAAAAATACTACAGAGTAAGTCTGATAGGTTTTCAACTGTAATAGTAAGACTTGTCTTCAAGTGTAGTTGTATAAGTGGAAGTGCGTAAGATTCTGGATTGTACAGATGAATTGTAATATTTAGTGTTACTTTTGATTGTCGTTTCTGAGGCTCTAACTTGTATGTGCGTAAGATTGAGGTCTTGATGGATGTATTGTTGAGTTGTAAAGTTAATACAGGTATGATATGGTTGGATGGTGATGTGACGACCTGAATCTCCGACCTCAGATTTGGGGGCGTCACACGGTGTATGTGTGCTACTAAGGGTACAAGAGTGGACCTGGCTCAAGTGGGGTTCCATCATTAGGATTTTCCTTAACAGGGGTACGGGAGCCCCCTGAAGACTTGGAGCTGACTTTCTTGCTAAACCCCAAATGAAGCAATTTTTTCTTAGAAAGCAGGCTAGCACCATCACCTAGCCCTGCACTTTTTCTCAAGACCTTTTCGGCCCTTTTCAACTCTTCCCCCACTAGAACGGTTTGAGCAGGCAAGTCTGGATAGGGGTTAAATTTCTTTCGGTACTCTGGGCAATCGTAGCAATATAGGAATTGCTTGTGCCACCCTGACATTCCTTTCTTATTGCCTTTTATGCACTTCCCTTGGTGGACATTCCAGGTGGTAAGGTAGAAGAATCCGGAGGTTTTTCCAGTTTCTTTGAGTTGGTAAAAGAAACCCAACTCACGAGCAGTCAGTTCAACTTGGAACATGGAGTCATATAGGATATATATACATACAGCCATATGATATGAATTCGGAGTTAATTGCAAAGGAGCAAGTTTGTAGGTGTCAAGGATATCAAGAATAAAAGGGTGAAGAGGTAATGACAACCCTAGTCTAAAAAACTGGGCAGACATCACAGCACAGGGAATGACTTGGTCTGTTTCAAAGTTAGAGAAATCGTGACATCTCTCGTCTGGCTGAGGTACAACCAGTGAACACCCAGGGTTGTAGGCTTCAAGGAGGTTTCCTAATTTTTGGGCAGTCATAGAGGTCTGTGTTTTGGCACAAGATAGCTGGAGGGTGGCAACACTAGAAGTTTTGATAGGGGTAGTTCTGTCTGGGCTTGTGCTATTTTCAGGCTGATCATCGAAGGGTTCAACTGCTAGATATATGTGCCCTAATGAATCAATCTCTTCCTCAGACACATTGGAATCAGAACTAACAGCAGTAGGTACAAGTGAAGAAAGGTCTAAAGAGTGAGATTTAAGTGAGATTTGGGCAGTAGTGGGGTCAAGAACTCTGACTTTGGAGCGAGTACGGCCACTCACCGTGGAAGCTATGGGAGGGAATCTGGATATGGGATTGGGTGAGGAAAATGAGTCACCTTCGGAGGCTTCTGCCATCTGAGAAATCTCTTTGGCAATGGAAGCCGGGGACTTACCAGTTGTGGATTGACTCGACATCTGCACACAGAAAAGCAGTGTGAGTTCCAAGTCTCTGGAGCAATTTTTGAGGAATGGCAGTTGTCATATTAAGAAAAAGACAGTGGGAACCCCCAATTTATCCAGGATCGTTTCCTCTCGTTTCAACAAAGGGAAATGGCTGTAGGCATCCAAATTCATCCTGGGGTTCATATAAGGGAAACCCACAAAACGGGCTTTATTTAAAAAAAAAAGGGAAAGGAAACCACAAGTGGGACATTATCCCAAACAGGTTCTGGGGAGACTGTACCTAGCCCTGAAGGGGTACAAACGAAGAACCCCAAAAAAGTGAAAGGTCTGAAGCAACTCCTAAAGGGTCTTGGATAAAGGCCTAAATCAGGTAGGGTATATGCAGGGGTCGATTGACATAAAGTTCAAAGACACTATCAAAACGACAATTAAGGACAGAATAGGAGGGATGAACAAGGGGAAGAGTTAAACCAGCATACAATTGATGAGTATACGCATGCATACATGAGAATTTGAACAGACAAGGGCTAAAAAACTCAACACAAGACAAGGGTATTTACTTGGTTTAACATGCATCTACAGATGGTGGGCAAATCATAGAAGAAGTGATGAACAAAGTAAATCAAATACACAATAGGCATAAATATGGAATGTAGATACCGATTGGTACACAATGACACGTTTGTAAATCGTCAAGCATGGGAAAATATGAAGATTAACATGAGAGGAGAAAGAAGAAATACCTTTGAATCGAAGAGGGTGGTCGGAAAACGGAAGCCTTCGTCGGGATGGAGGTCTGAGAAGATGAACCGCTTGGAGCAAAGGAGAGAAAGGGGTTTTGCTATAGAAAAGGGTGAAAATAAGAAAATGGTGCAAAGGGGTGTACATATAAGGGCATAGGGATATGAACAAGCGGGCCACGTGTCTTCATCTAATCAGGCCCGTGTATGAGATTTAAAAAAATAGAGTGTTTTGGAAAATGAAGGAGAATGAATGTAGACAGGTGGAAGGCTAAATACATTGGGTTTCTTGGGGAAGTAGAGTGGTTTTATGGAATTCAAATTTTGAAATGTTAGAGTTGTTATGGGATTTGGAATTCAGGCAATTAAAGATCAACTAGGACTTTGTTTACTTCAGGAGTTATCGTTTAAAAGGAATAATTATCATAGGTGATTCGTTAAATCCTCAAGGAAGTACGCGTTTATACAGTGGGTGATAAATTTAGGAGGTTCAGTGGTTGCATCCATAAATTGGGGGACAGTGGATCTCAAGGTACAAACGGAGGGGTACGATTGCGAGCATGGATACTTCCTGGTTGAATCCCTTGTTTCCTACAATGAGTACGCTTGCGTAGGCTTAGGGGTTCACATGGAATGAAAGGGTGATGGGGGTATAAATGATGTTAGGTTCCTTTTGCATTCAAATGGCTACAAGGAACCGGGGGGTAGTTGTTGTGCCCAAAATCCGCCTTGGGCTTGATTTAAGGCCCACTAAGGTTATGGACTCGAATCAGGTGGATATGGACGGATAGATTGGGCTAAGGAGTAAGTATGGTAATTTAGTATGCCTTATAAATAAACTGGAGGACAGGATTCTGGCATCTAGTTCAAGGTATGTTCATACAGGGGTGCGTGCATGTGAACCCCGGATAAGGGTAAAGCTGTGTGAAGGCCAGGCAGGGGTTCAACTGGGTAGCAAATTGCCAAGTTAGGGGTACGTGCATGAACCCCGAAGGTTTCATGAAAATATACCAGCGGGCTCAGAATCGCCTATATTGTAGGAGATTGGATAATATACGTCGTAACAACCTTCTGGATAGCTCCTAAACAATAGGAATGAATCAACAGCAATATATACGGAAGATTAGCATCATATATACAGGGAATATATATATACGCATGTATATACGGATATACGAGGAAAACATGCGGATTATTCTGGAGCTAACAACCTGGATAATCATGTGGATGGTGATAAACGATCGTTGCAGGTTGGTTAGGGAGGATGAGGCTTATCAGATCGTGGGGATTATCAAAGAACTACATGAGGACTTGATCTCTTATATAAATAAGAGTATGTAGGCACTTTGCAGGGGTTAGACACACATACACACCTCTAACACTTACTCCCGCTGTGAACACTGGATTGAATAGGACATATTCGATCATCATAGCCTGGAGTACCTTGCAAACTCAGTCCATATAATCACTCTTCTCCCTCTCAGATTAGGGTTTATGAGCCTAGGGTTTTTGGCTTGTAAATTGGTTTATTTAATAAAGATTTTTGGATTATTTTTGGTTGATTCTTGTAATTCTTTCATTGAAGTGTTGTACCATTTGTCCCTCACAACAGTACTTATAGGCTAATTTCTGATTACTTCTTGTTTGAACAGAACTCTGCCTATAGGGTTGGAGTTTGAGCCAAACCCAATCCCCTACTTGAAAATTCCTATCAGACCTATGTTTATCTGCCTGATGTTTCATCCTCAGTTGAGCTTTCTCCAATCTTCTTTTCAATTCTGAAATCATAAATTCTCTCCTTTGCATGCTTCTATTAATACTGTCAATTGCACACTCACCAGCCAGATAAGGTAAATGCAATGGTGGAGATTGATTGTAAACAATCTCATAGGGTGTTAATTGAGTAGCTGTGTGAAAATGTGTATTGAACCACCACTCAGCTAAAGGTAACTAAGCTGACCATTCCTTTGGAAAATCACCACACATACATCTGAGATAAGTATCCACACACCTATTAACCACCTCAGTTTGACCATCAGTTTGAGGGTGATAGGCCGATGACATCTTCAAATTAGTACCATGCAGAGCAAACAAGCCTTTCCAAAATTTACTAAAAAAGACAGCATCTCTATCACTAACAATAGACCTAGGCCAACCATGCAGCTTAAAAATATTATCAAGATAAGCTTGTGCAACTTGCATAGAAGTAAATGGATGACTTAAAGCAACAAAATGAGAATGCTTGCTAAGCCTATCCACCACTACAAAAATGACCTCTTTGCCTTGAGATTTAGGTAATCCAGTTATAAAATCCCTTGAGATATCAAGCCATACCTCTTCTGGAATAGGTAAAGGCTGTAAAAGTCCAGGATTTGCACTGGTATCATACTTGGAAGCTTGACAAATCTTGCATTGTCTAACAAAAAGTCTGATATCATTTGTCATACCAGACCAAACAAATAAAGATTTGATCCTTTTGCTGGTAATATCTCTCCCAGAATGGCCCCCTTCAGGAGAAGCATGATGCCATTGCATTAATATATTTTTTAGGTCTGAATCAGGGCCAACAACAATTCTTCCCTTCTTCCTTAACAAGCCATTTTGAAAAGTAAAACAGTCATATTACTGAGAATTCTGTAATTGTTCTACTGCCTTTATCAAAACAGGATCCAACTCATAACTAGCAATGATCTTAGCTTGCAAATCTGAATTAACCACAGATAAAGCTAAACACAACACTTCAGATCCTTGAACTCTAGAAAGTGCATCAGCTACAACATTTTCAGTTCCCCCTTATACTGGATTTCATAATCAAATCCCATTAATTTTGATAACCAAAAATGCTGAAATGGAATGAAGATTCTTTGTTGTAACAACCATTTCAAACTCTTCTGATCAGTCTTAATTAGAAAATGATTACCTGTCAGATATTGCTCCCACTTTTGAACTGCACACACTATAGCTAACAGCTTTTTCTCATAAACAGATAGCTTCTCCCATCTTGGACCCAAAGATTTACTCAGAAAAGCAAGTGGGTGATTATCTTGCATCAAAACAACCCCAATTCCCTTTTGAGAAGCATCTGTCTCCACAATAAACAATCTGTTAAAGTTTGGTAATGCCAGAACAAGAGCTTTACTTAAAGCTAATTTGAGAGAATCAAATGCCACTTGTGCTTTATCTGACCACTTAAAAGCTCCAAGTTTTAGCAAATCTGTCAAATCCTTACTGATAATAGCATAAGCCCTTATAAACTTTCTATAATATCCAGTTAAGCCCAAAAAACTCCTTAATTCCTTAACATTTTTGGGAACTGGCCATGCAGAAATAGCTTGAATTTTTCTAGGATCTGTTTCGACCCCCTGTCCAGAAATAAAGTGACCAAGATATTCCACTTTGTCCATGATAAAGCTGCATTTGCTATCCTTAACATAAAGCTGATTTGCTCTCATAAAATCAAAAACTTGAGCCAAATGTAACCAAATCAGTTTTGTTTTTGTTATAGCTAAGAATATCATCAAAAAATACCAAAACCGATTTTCTAAGAAATGGCTTAAAGATTGAGTTCATCCAACTCTGAAATGAAGCTGGTGCATTAGTAAGGCCAAAAGGCATTACTAAAAATTCATAATGCCCATTGTGTGTCTTGAAAGCTGTTTTGAAGACATCATCATCATGCATCCTTAATTGATGATACCTGCCCTTAAATCTCACTTACTAAAAACAGTAGCTCCTGAAAGCTCATCAATCAATTCATCCACCACAGGAATAGGGAATTTATCCTTAACTGTTTTCTTGTTCAACTCCCTATAATCCACACATAATCTCCAAGTTCCATCTTTTTTCCCTACTAAAACCACTGGTGAAGCAAAAGGACTAGCACTATGTTGAATAGTTCCTTTAAGTAGCATTTCATCAATAATTTGCTCTATAAGATCTCTTTGCTTTAAAGGATATCTGTATGGCCTAATGATCACTGGATTAGCACCATTTTTCAATGGAATCTTATGATAAAAAATGCCCCTTGATGGAGGTAAAACAGTTGGTTCTTAAAAAATATCTTGATATTCAGCCTTCAACTTCTGCAATTCAGACTCTATTTGTGACATACCATCTGATTCTATATTTTGAAACTGTATGTCCTGACCTTCAATTGAATCATCCACCTTCTGAATTTGCAACATACACAACTGAGAAGCTCCTTTTAGCAATTTGAGTGAAGGTTCACCCCTTAACACCTTAATCTTCTTAGGTTCTATATCTACAAGTTTTATCAACTTTCCTTGCAGTCTGAATTCCATTATCAACTTCTTAAAATCCCAATTTACAGTCCCCAATGTACTTAACCACTGAACCCCCAACACCATATCACAACTACCCAAGGCAATTAACATCACATCAGCTGAAA
Source organism: Kitagawia praeruptora (assembly GCA_037693485.1). Lineage (NCBI taxonomy): Eukaryota > Viridiplantae > Streptophyta > Magnoliopsida > Apiales > Apiaceae > Kitagawia > Kitagawia praeruptora. The sequence goes on along the minus strand of CM075344.1, from coordinate 154,709,764 downwards.
AATTAAAAGTCTTATTATTAAATTCCCATTGAAATCCTTTAATCATATGTTGACAGCTTATATGATTACCATCTGCAACTACTATAGATTGCTCCTTAATATCACAAATGTCACAACCCAATTTCTTAGATGTCTCAATGTCTAAAAAATTGTGAGTACTACCAGAGTCAATAAGCACATACAAAGGAGTACCCTGCACTAACCCTTTCACCCTCATAGTAGAAAATCCTTGATTTCCAGATAAAGCATTGACTGATATACAGGGTTCAGTAACCTCCAATGCAACCTCACAATTTTCCTCAATTTCAAAATCTTCTTGCAAACAGCTAGGAATCTCAACAGTAAACAACTGCTTCTCCTTAAAAGAACATTTATGACCTCTTTCATATTTTTGATCACAGTAGTAACAAAGACCTTTAGCCATCTTTTCTGCTCTAAGTTCAGCTGGAATGAACTTAAAAGGTTGTTTTGGTTTATCTACTGCAGAGAAAGGTTTAATCTGAAGTGTTGGTAACAATGGAGGTTTGTTGGCATTAGGATGATTTGATAATGAGCTAGGCACATAATAAGACTGATAAGTGGAAGATTTCACAGTTTTCTGAGTATTGACCAACAAAGCTTCCTCTTGTAACCGAGCATATCCAATAGCTTCTATCTTCTCAAAATTTATCAAATTGTCAATTAGCTTACCCAGTTCACACTGGTTCGAAACCATACTAGCGACAATTTTACCATTTCTTAGAAGTACACACGAGCAAGGCATCTCTAGATCCACCACTTTATTACCCTCATCCAAGGAAGCCTTAACAGCATACATAGAATTCTTAGAATTGCTTTGCTCAGACATAATCTCAAAATTTTCAACACACGGTTTCAATTAAGACCAGTCACACCAATAAAAATAACCATCATCTGCAATATGCCTTCCAATACCCTGTTTAGCACTAACACCTTTAAAACAATTTAGCCTCGTAAACCTTTCCTTCCATTTCTTAACTTCTGAACCTATATCTTCCCTAACAGCGGTACTACTACAAGATGAGATTACTATTGCGACGCCATGTAGTCTCACTTCAGTACTCCTGTTCATTTCCTTTAGCATATTAATAACACATGTCACGTTTTTCTTATAACCACCAGGATCAAAGATGGTTAAAATTCTGTCACTTACAATGTTAGACAGATCATCCAAACCATTAATTTTTGGCAACACATATTGTGCCTCATAACTTTGATCTCCAGAATTCTTACTTTCTTCACTAGCATTATTTTCTTCATTCTTTCTCATATCATCATCTTCTACCACCTCTTTTAAACTACAAATGTCTGGAGCCTTCCCCCTTGTGAAAGCCATTATCACTTTATCAAACAAATTCCGATTGGGATTTCCAACTTCCTAGAAGAGCCTCATCCTTACCATACTCGTCCTCGTGTAACTTGTAAACTAAATTTTCACCTTCACTAGAAGCATTCTCATCTTCACTCTTTTTCATATCACCTTCTTCTAGCACCACTTTCAAAGAACTGACTTCTAAAACTTTTCAACTTCTACTTCCACCGTCATCACAGGCGCTCACCATACTTAGAAAGCTTAAGGCTAACGGAAATTCAGGTTTTAATATTTGCATATCCTCGATATCTTTCAGCTCAGTTTTTTCAAAATCCTGTTTCATTTTATTATCAAAGTCAACACAATCAACTACAACAAAAACACCATCCCAAGCTAGCACACTACTATTACCTTCATCACTCTTTGTAACATCTAGTTCTCCCATACTAGAATCAGCTATTTCCCTTTGAGTTTCACTGTCATTATCACTATCTTTTAAGGTACAATCACTGCCTTTCTCATCTACAAATTCCTTTCAAACTTCATTGACAATCCCCTCTGATTTACCTTCATCACCAATAGAGACATCATTATCATCACTAAACGATTTCATAATTACATTCCCTTCGTTTTTATTCCTCCCAGAATTCACATCAAACACTCTATTGGCATACTTCAAATTTTTCACTGAAGTTTCCACTACCTTTGATTCAACATCGGAATGTATTTGTCCGGTACAGAGAGTAGTGTGAGAATGTTTATCAAGCGTAACATATTACTTCTCGGGCCTTTCATCAAACATGTGAGGAGCAAGTATATCAAGTTGTTGCTTATCATGAACATTCTTTGTTTTCTCAATTATATCACATTTATCCAGATTACTAACAATCGGAACATGAGTAAGCGTACGAGAAGACTGACTTACTTTCTTTGAGGACATCTCCTTAAATTGTGACGCCCTCCCGACCCGGGGCCTAGATCGGAGGGTCACTGACACACTCTAGATACAAACAACCTAAAAATATATAAATATAGATATAGCATGCTGACTGGCCCCAACTCTACTATCCAAGATCTTTCACAGGTAATGGTATGAAACAAGAAAGCCATCGTCTAACTACTTATTATTACAAACCATAATCAAATTATTATTACAAACCTTAAATTCAAATTCTTAACAAACTCGTTCTCACAACTATCTTATCAACCAAACCACTAGAACATCCTCACTGAGCTGTTATTGCATCTACCTCGGGAGCTATCTGAAACTGGACCAACTTGGGAACACGGTAGGTGCGCTTCCTTGCGGTTTAGATAGTACGGACCATGATTCTTAAGTTACTGTCAAGAGGTTAGATAAAATAATAATGAGCTAACGCTCAGCAAGTAAATCATGATCTCAACTGAAAACTGAAAGGTTGACAGTAGGAAAGAATATGGCATAGCTCTCTGAAAGTAATAACAATGATCCTAGTATATGGACTTGACAGGGGATCAACTGATAAGAGGATAGCAATAGATATGCTGGAGATAATAAAACAATACTGGCATTTGATAATGACTTGGCATAATTTGATAAATAAAGCAACAGTAGATATTTCAAAATCTGTGTAAAACAATTGACATTTCAAGTGGTAAAACAATTTAATTTCACAGTAAAGTAAAAGTAATCATCATTTTGATAAAAACTGATTGGAGGTTTTATATCCCTTTTTAACAAGACAGAATGGGTGATCAGCCCATAAAGTCCCCCATATCGGACACAAAGTCCCTCTGGGTATCAATCCTCTCATTAGGATTACTTGGGTTCCCAAGAGGCAACACATTGGCCTATAAATAAAAGTGTTGAACTGGACAAACCAGAACTACACTGTAATACACAACCAGACGGAACCAGCATTACCCGTTCGCCCCGTCTCTCCAATCGTCAGGAATCCGTATATAAAAATATTTTTGACGGAATTCCTAACATTTTACAAAATCTCTTTTGGAAAACGCTTTTGAACACATTTTAAAATTTGGAAAACATTTTAGTACTCAAATCCTTTCAAAAACCTTTACCCTGAAGTACCTTCGACTCACTGATAACAGATCAGCCTAGTCTAAGTAGCTTCAAAGCATTTTTTTTAGAAAACATTTCATTTTGATTTGCAATGATAAAAGTCAAAGGGTTTGACTCAGTATTCTGACATCAAGGAATAGAGGTACAAGTCTGAATCAATAAGATATAGGCTCAAATGGAATCAAGGCTTCGATCAGGGTATAAGGGAACATTTCAAATCAAAGGTCAAAGATATATGATAAGTCTTAGTTTGAAAACATTTGATTAAGTCATAAGGTTTTAGAATCTTTGATAAAAGAAATCAAGTTTGTAAAACAGGGTTGAAGTCAAAAAAAATGAGTTTTGATAAGTATTTTAAAATTGACATAGGGTATCCGGGTCACGAACATAGGTTAACTTTTAACAGTGGTTTATCTGTCAGTCAATTAGGTTTGACTTTGGAAAGCAGTTAAAAAAAGAATTTAACAATAGGTATCAGGGTTATGGCATAAGCATATGAAACCAGGATATATAAATATGGCTCAACATGGTATGACAATATCAGGATTATGAACTTTCAAGAAGAGACAAAATTACTTGCATTCGGTAGTATGCAACAGCTTAACAGCTCAGCTCAATGATACTCAACTTTAGCTTTTCCTTTATCGCTAGGGCCTACGTCCTTCAAATCTACATAAGCCATAATCACTTTCTTAGCACACTACACTCCTAATACGACTCATCCTAATCTACCCAAACGATTCCTATATCGCATCACCACTTAATATATATCACATACTTGTTATTCAAATAAGCACTTAACATATAGCAATTAAGGCATGCAATTCATATAAGTCACTTAAGCACTTAACATATAAGGTCATCTTGATTTATAAATAGCTTATACTATGCTACTACACATTTTATGATTTATATTTCTAACGAAAATCGGGCAGAGTCTCCTTTATTTATAGGACTATCCCGTCGGAACATTACCGACTCAATTCACAATCAATTCCCTACGATGGATTTAAAATCCACCTACAAGCCCAAACATAATATAATTATAACTCATAAATTACTATCATATTGAACTAATTAACTTATTAATCAAACTCCATCGAAATTATTAACCTTCTTAATCAAAAACAAGATTTTAAACTAGAAACACGAGTGCGCACACTTTACTCAAACATTTTTAATAAATTGAAAAATAATCATTTTAGTACAAAATTTGGTGTACACCTTCCTGAATATCAACACAATCTTGCATAAAAATTTCATCTCCAAAACATTTTAGTTAGACCAAAACCAAACTGAAATAACTCATAAATCGGACACTGAAAATTCTGATATGCGCGACATTTACTAAAACATACATAACTTTTTACTCGTTAACTTAAACGACACAAGGTTTTCGCGTGGACAAACTAGACTCCGAGTAGAACATTCCCATCTTATACCCACTATCCAGAACAGGGGATAACCAGTTACGAAATACCAGACAAAACAGATCATTGCAGAATTCCATGGCAATCATTCATATAGCACTAACTTTAATCAAATTCATTACTAAATAAATCTGAAAATCCACAAAAATTCACATGCATCTTCGTATAATCATCTTACACATATTTAAAATTGGTATTTAGCAATTAATCATCAAGAAAATCATTTAAATTCGAAAAATCAAACTTATATATTTATTTAATTCGAAAAATTAAAAGAAATCAAAGAACCTTACATGCAACCATGGATTCATATAAATCAAGACTCTAAATCACTTATAATTTTTATACAACCACGAATCCACCATCTCCGACCAACCACTCGCCGGAAAACCATGGTCGGTGGAGAGGGTTTCATCGGATGGTTCACAAACAACACCAATCTTGAATTTAACACCATAATCTATCTCTTATAATCATTTAAACATCAAATCAAGAACTAAACAAGCTTGCATGTCAAAATTGGACAACACCCACATATATATACATACACAACTTCCATCAAAATCTCACCCAACTAATCATTAAACACAAAAGCAATTAATAGATGATTAAAACAAGAGTTTAAACATGATTTTTGGAGATTAAATCGAAAAAAAATTGAAGAGGAATGAAAGAAGGGAGAGAGAGCAGTACCCAGCTGATAACAACTCGTACAAATGAAGAAATGGGACGGTGAAACTGATATATACTGCCAGGGGCAGTTTGGTAAAAAGCCAAAACTGAATTATCTACTTTTTATTTACAAAACTAATTTTAATGATTAAAAATCGAAATAAAACAGGGAATTAAGAAAAATATAAATTTTAAAATTCTAAAATAAAGTTTATGAAATAAAAGGCTCCCCATATTTTTAAAATAATATTTGGCTAAAAAATGAATTTATTATGAATTTTCGAAATAAAGGCTCTTTAAAAGAAATTAAGCTTTTTTAGATCATTTTAAAATATCAAAACTCTCAATTAAATACTCCCACTAATTTTAAAAACTAATTCACATCTCAAAGATGATAATGCAAAAGATTTCATGATTTAAATCGACTCCAATGATTTTATATGATTTTCTAAAGATTGAAAATGCACTTTAAAAATAGTTTTAATGCTCCAAAAATATAAATAAAATTTCACAATCATATATGACACATATCAGTCATCATAGAATCACATAAACATGCTTTCACACATATCTTGATTTCACAAAAATTTATCTATCACATAATTCACATAATTTCCACATTTAACAATTAACTAAGCATTTATAAATTGTGAAAAATTCTAGGTCGTTATAGCATTCCCCCCTTAAAAGGATTCTGTCCCCAGAATCTCACCTAAGTAAACAAATGAGGATACTTGTCAAGCATCTCGCTTTCAAGCTCCCAAGTTGACTCTTCAACTTTAGGATTCCTCCACAATACTTTAACCAATCTAACAGTCTTATTCCTGAGCTTCCTATCACTTCTATCTTGAATCTCTACCGGTTGCTCTACATAAGACAAATCTGGCTGAATCTCGATTGGCTCATACTCGATTACATGACTCGCATCTGGATTATACTTCTTAAGCATAGACACGTGGAACACATTATGAATATGGTGCATGTGCGGTGGCAACGCCAACTCGTAAGCAACCTTTCCAACTTGCTTCAAAATCTCGAATGGTCCTACATACCTGGGACTCAACTTTCCTTTCTTTCCGAATCTCGTAACTCCTTTCCATGGTGATACTTTCAACAATACTTGATCTCCTATCTCAAAACTCATGTCTTTTCTTTTCAGATCAGCATACTTTTTCTGACGATCCTGGGCAATAATCAATATCTTTTGAATAACTTCAACCTTCTCCTTTGTTTACTGAAGCAGCTCTGGTCCTAAAATCTTTCTCTCACCAACTTCTTCCCAATACACTGGCGATCTACACTTCCTTCCATACAAAGCTTCATATGGGGGCATTCCAATACTCGCGTGATAACTATTATTATATGAAAACTCAACCAACGGTAAATGCTCATCCCAACTTCCTTTAAAATCCAATGCACAAGCTCTTAACATATCTTCTATCGTCTGAATAGTCCTTTCACTTTGTCCGTCCGTCTGCGGATGATAAGCTGTACTCATCTTCAGTTGGGTTCCTAGGCACTCTTGAAATTGCTTCCAAAATCTTGAATTAAATCGCGGGTCTCGATCAGACACTATCGAAATAGGAACTCCATGACGTGACACTATCTCCTTCAAATACAAATGTACTAACTTGTCTAATGAAAACCTTTCGTTAATTGGTAAGAAATGTGCAGACTTCGTCAACCGGTCAATAATAACCCAAATCGCATCATGATTCGCCTTAGTCCTTGGTAATCCAACTACGAAATCCATGGCAAGGTGCTCCCACTTCCACTCAGGAATATCTAATGGTTGTAACAATCCACTTGGCTTCTGATGTTCTGCTTTAATCCTCTGGCAAGTATAACACTTACTTATCCATTCAGCAATCTCTCGCTTCATATCCAGCCACCAAAAATTCTCCTTCAAATCCCGATACATCTTTGTACTTCCAGGGTGAATAGAATATCTCGAACTATGGGCTTCACTCAGAATCTCATTCTTCAACTCTTCCACATTGGGAATCCATATCCTCTTTCCAAATCTTAAAATACCTTGATCATCTTTCTGTGTACAAATCTCTTCTCCGGTCAATGTATTCATTTCACAACTCATCACTTCTTCCTAACATCTTCGAATCTTCTCTAACAACTCCGGTTGAAATGTCATCGTACTCAGAAACTCATCAGCATCCTTTGAATCATAAACTTCCAGACTTAACTTCTCAAATTCTTGAAATAACTCCTTAGGCATCGTCAATGTGATTAACCTCTCCTTCCTACTCAACGCATCAGCTACTACATTCGCTTTTCCTGGATGGTAACTTATCGTACAATAATAATCTTTAATCAATTCCAACCATCTTCTTTGCCTCATGTTCAATTCTTTCTGGGTAAAGATATACTTCAAACTCTTATGATCGGTGAAAATTTCACACTTCTCTCCGTACAAATAATGTCTCCAAATCTTTAATGCAAATACGATCGCAGCCAACTCCAAATCATGCGTCGGATACTTTTGCTCGTGCGGCTTAAGCTGTCTCGAAGCGTACGCAATAACGTTTCCGTGTTGCATTAAAACACATCCTAATCCTTTGTGCGAAGCATCACTATATATAACAAAATCTCCCTTATCATCAGGCAATACTAACACTGGCGCGGAAACTAATCTTTTCTTCAATTCTTGGAAACTTTCCTCACACTTATCACTCCAAACAAACTTCTCATTCTTCCGCGTTAACCTAGTCAACGGCGAAGCTATCTTCGAAAAATCTTGAACAAATCTTCGGTAATAACCTACCAATCCTAAGAAACTTCTCACTTCGGTAGGAGTTCTCGGTCTACTCCAATCCACAACAGCTTCAATCTTTGCAGGATCCACTCTAATTCCTTCTTTGCTAATCACATGTCCTAAAAATTGTACTTCTTGCAACCAAAACTCACACTTAGAAAACTTAGCATATAATCTTTCCTTTCTCAGGGTTTCTAATGCGATTCTCAAATGTTCGGCATGCTCTTCAGGGTTTCTCGAGTATATAAGGATGTCATCAATAAATACAATAATGAATTTATCCAAATACCTCTTGAACACCCTATTCATCAGATCCATAAATATAGCTGGCGCATTCATCAATCCAAAAGCCATTACTAAAAATTCATAATGTCCATATCGCGTGCGAAAAGCAGTCTTTGGAATGTCTTCTGGCTTAACCTTCAATTGGTGATAACCTGATCTTAAATCGATCTTAGAAAAATAAGCAGCATCCTTCAATTGGTCAAACAAATCATCAATCCTTGGCAGTGGATACTTATTCTTGATAGTCAACTTGTTTAACTCCCTATAATCAATACAAAGCCTCATGCTTCCATCTTTCTTCTTCACAAATAAAACTGGTGCTCCCCACGGGGACACACTTGGTCTTATAACTCCTTTGTCCAATAAATCTTGCAATTGAGTTGCTAACTCCTTCATCTCAGCAGGTGCCATTCTATAAGGTGCTTTAGATACAGGCTCGGTTCCTGGTGCTAAATCAATCGGAAACTCAATCTCTCTATCTGGAGGTAATCCGGGCAATTCGTCGGGAAATACGTCATGGAACTCATTCACAATAGGAATATCTTCCATCCTAGGGGTTTGCTTCTCCGTATCAACTACATGGGCTAAATAAGCTTCACATCCTTGATTTAACAATCTCTTCGCTTGCATAAATGTCAAAAATCTCTTATGTTGCTTCTGTACTTGAAATACAACTTCACTACCATCTTCGATATACAACTTAACTTGCTTTTTCTTACACTCAATCTGCGCATCGCACTTAGTCAACCAATCCATTCCTAGAATAACATCAAATTCTCCCAACTTAAAAGGTAATAGATCCGCATAGAAAAGAAGTCCTCCAATTTCAATATTACAATTAGGACACTCCCGGTCTACGGAAATCTTATCCTGATTTGCAACTTCTACTACTAACGCCTTCTCTAACGGACGAATCTCACAGTGCAACTTAGCAAGAAATCTTTCAGATATAAAAGATCTAGTAGCTCCTGAATCAATTAATACTTTAGCTTCAAAAGAGTTGACAGGAAGCATACCTGCAACCACGTCGACATCATTCATAGCTTCATTGACAGACATGTTGAAAGTACGAGCTCTAGATTGGGATGCTTGATACGGTGCTCGTTGGGGTGCTGGTGGTGCGGTAATCCTCATTACTTTCGAAGTCTGGACAGGCTCCTTGCAACTACGGGCCATATGTCCCACCTTTCCACATTTATAACAAGTGACTCCTACTAACTTCACCTCTGGACATATATGAGCATAGTGTCCCTTCTTCTGACACTTAAAACATACAATGTTAGGCTTATTGCAGATACCCGGGTGCTTTCTTCCACAAATCTTGCAGTCTGGTAGTACGGTTCTCGCTACAGCCTGAGGGTTCAGTCCTTGGGGTCTACGGTCTTGTCCTCCGTCACCACTCTTGAATCTCTAAAAATTTCTATTTCCTCCTTGTCTATTTCCAAATCTTCCCTTATTCTGAAAACTCTTCTGACCTTCAGTCTCCTGACTCTTTTCAACTTTCTCAAACTTTCTCTTCTTTCCAGCCTTCTCCTTCTGGTTAAAATCACTTTCTCCTTCAATCACTATGGCCTTCTGAACCACGGCAGTATAAGTCCTTAGCTCAAATGCAGCTACTCTACTCCTCAACCACGGTTTCAATCCATGTTGAAACTTCTTCGACTTACTGGCTTCATTACCTACGAACTGAGGTGCAAATCGGGACAACTCTGTGAACTTGGCTTCATACTCAGCCACAGTCATATTCTCTTGCTTCAACTCTAGAAACTGAACCTCCAACTGGTCCTGAAGATATCCTGGTAAATACTTCTCATTAAACAGCTCTAAAAACCCGGGCCAAGCAATCACTTCTCCTTCAGTAGCTCTTACTGATTCCCACCAAAAGTTGGCCTCTGTTCTCAAATAAAAACTAGCAAACTCCACTTTCTTCCCTTCCTCAACTCCGACTAAAGCAAATGCTTTCTCAATATCCATTAGCCATGATTTAGCTTCTACGGGGTTCAGGGTACCTTTGAATTCCGGTGGATGAACAGCTTAAAAAGATTTAAAGGTAACAGAAGGTTGGGCAGCTTGGTGTTGTTGGTGCTGAATAAAAGCGGCAGTTTGTTGTTGTAGAAGTTGAAACATTTGGACCATTGTTGGGTTATCTTGGTTTTGCTGGTCTTGGTTATCATTGTTGGTAGTAGATCTTCGTTTGGGAGGCATCTTTCTGATAATAAGGTAAACATTTGGTAAACAACAAGTAGACATATTCAAAAGAAAACAAGGTTCCTCCATCTGGTACCAATAGACGATCGGTTCCGATTAAATCAACATGATATGGATACAGTTATAACGTAATGAAACAGGGTTAATATGAACAGGTCAATAAGTATGGAAATACGGTAGGTAAAGATGATATGTAAAAGCGATAAGTAAAGCAGTGGACACAGGGGTATACGAAGAACATACGTCTCGAAGACGATGATAAACCAACATCCAGAGTTAGGGGTATTCAAACCCTCCTACAACAAGGCTAAAATATTGAAATTATCCATCTACTAGAAATAGGAAAACATCCTAGACCAGTAGTAATCATATATACACATAGAATATAAACGGGTCAAGGTAGGTTAGTCTTAAAAATCTATCGCGAAGGGAAAATCTAAACCTATAGTCATTCCATAACATCTATCACTCTTGAATCCTAGTTGTATCTACTTCTTTTATTAGTGATCCTAAATTTCCTGGCTTGTTTCAGTGACCAAAACCCGTCGCTCTGATACCAACCTGTGACGCCCTCCCGACCCGGGGCCTAGATCGGAGGGTCACTGACACACTCTAGATACAAACAACCTAAAAATATATAAATATAGATATAGCATGCTGACTGGCCCCAACTCTACTATCCAAGATCTTTCACAGGTAATGGTATGAAACAAGAAAGCCATCGTCTAACTACTTATTATTACAAACCATAATCAAATTATTATTACAAACCTTAAATTCAAATTCTTAACAAACTCGTTCTCACAACTATCTTATCAACCAAACCACTAGAACATCCTCACTGAGCTGTTATTGCATCTACCTCGGGAGCTATCTGAAACTGGACCAACTTGGGACCACGGTAGGTGCGCTTCCTTGCGGTTTAGATAGTACGGACCATGATTCTTAAGTTACTGTCAAGAGGTTAGATAAAATAATAATGAGCTAACGCTCAGCAAGTAAATCATAATCTCAACTGAAAACTGAAAGGTTGACAGTAGGAAAGAATATGGCATAGCTCTCTGAAAGTAATAACAATGATCCTGGTATATGGACTTGACAGGGGATCAACTGATAAGAGGATAGCAATAGATATGCTGGAGATAATAAAACAATACTGGCATTTGATAATGACTTGGCATAATTTGATAAATAAAGCAACAGTAGATATTTCAAAATCTGTGTAAAGCAATTGACATTTCAAGTGGTAAAACAATTTAATTTCACAGTAAAGTAAAAGTAATCATCATTTTGATAAAAACTGATTGGAGGTTTTATATCCCTTTTTAACAAGACAGAATGGGTGATCAGCCCATAAAGTCCCCCCATATCGGACACAAAGTCCCTCTGGGTATCAATCCTCTCATTAGGATTACTTGGGTTCCCAAGAGGCAACACATTGGCCTATAAATAAAAGTGTTGAACTGGACAAACCAGAACTACACTGTAATACACAACCAGACGGAACCAGCATTACCCGTTCGCCCCGTCTCTCCAATCGTCAGGAATCCGTATATAAAAACATTTTTGACGGAATTCCTAACACTTTTACAAAATCTCTTTTGGAAAACGCTTTTGAACACATTTTAAAATCTGGAAAACATTTTAGTACTCAAATCCTTTCAAAAACATTTACCCTGAAGTACCTTCGACTCACTGATAACAGATCAGCCCAGTCTTAGTAGCATCAAAGCATTTTTTTTAGAAAACATTTCATTTTGATTTGCAATGATAAAAGTCAAAGGGTTTGACTCAGTATTCTGACATCAAGGAATAGAGGTACAAGTCTGAATCAACAAGATATAGGCTCAAATGGAATCAAGGCTTCGATCAGGGTATAAGGGAACATTTCAAATCAAAGGTCAAAGATATATGATAAGTCTTAGTTTGAAAACATTTGATTAAGTCATAAGGTTTTAGAATCTTTGATAAAAGAAATCAAGTTTGTAAAACAGGGTTAAAGTAAAAAAAAATGAGTTTTGATAAGTATTTTAAAATTGACATAGGGTATCCGGGTCACGGACATAGGTTAACTTTTAACAGTGGTTTATCTGTCAGTCAATTAGGTTTGACTTTGGAAAGCAGTTAAAAAAAGAATTTAACAATAGGTATCAGGGTTATGGCATAAGCATATGAAAGCAGGATATATAAACATGGCTCAACATGGTATGACAATATCAGGATTATGAACTTTCAAGAAGAGACAAAATTACTTGCATTCGGTAGTATGCAACAGCTTAACAGCTCAGCTCAATGATACTCAACTTTAGCTTTTCCTTTATCGCTAGGGCCTACGTCCTTCAAATCTACATAAGCCATAATCACTTTCTTAGCACACTACACTCCTAATACGACTCATCCTAATCTACCCAAACGATTCCTATATCGCATCACCACTTAATATATATCACATACTTTTCTGATATGCGCGACATTTACTAAAACATACATAACTTTTTACTCGTTAACTTAAACGACACAAGGTGTTCGCGTGGACAAACTAGACTCCGAGTAGAACATTCCCATCTTATACCCACTGTCCAGAACAGGGGATAACCAGTTACGAAATACCAGACAAAACAGATCATTGCAGAATTCCATGGCAATCATTCATATAGCACTAACTTTAATCAAATTCATTACTAAATAAATCTGAAAATCCACAAAAATTCACATGCATCTTCGTATAATCATCTTACACATATTTAAAATTGGTATTTAGCAATTAATCATCAAGAACATCATTAAATTCGAAAAATCAAACTTATATATTTATTTAATTCGAAAAATTAAAAGAAATCAAAGAACCTTACATGCAACCATGGATTCATATAAATCAAGACTCTAAATCACTTATAATTTTTATACAACCACGAATCCACCATCTCCGACCAACCACTCGCCGGAAAACCATGGTCGGTGGAGAGGGTTTCATCGGATGGTTCACAAACAACACCAATCTTGAATTTAACACCATAATCTATCTCTTATAATCATTTAAACATCAAATCAAGAACTAAACAAGCTTGCATGTCAAAATTGGACAACACCCACATATATATACATACACAACTTCCATCAAAATCTCACCCAACTAATCATTAAACACAAAAGCAATTAATAGATGATTAAAACAAGAGTTTAAACATGATTTTTGGAGATTAAATCGAAAGAAAATTGAAGAGGAATGAAAGAAGGGAGAGAGAGCAGTACCTGTTTGCACTAAATCACGCAAGCGTACGTGGTCACAAGTAATATATAAGGTTAAGTCCAAATTCGTTCCCACAGGGATCAAGTTATGGTTCTATTCAGTAAATATGCCTATGCAACAATGTATGGTTATTATGCACTGCTAAGACAATAACAATTTTGGGTTTATTAAACTAAATTAACTAAGACACAAATTAACAAAACTAAGAATTAACTAACTAACAAGAATTAAAATCTAATTACGTCTGCAAGAAAAACCATGGAATCCTAACTTCATTAAATACTTCGCTTAGATCTGACGCCTTTAATCACTATATGCAATGGTTATGATATCTGATCGGACAACACGAAACAAGTACACGCTACCTGTCAGCATACGTATACCAAACTAAACATACATCCACAAAAGAGATAGAAGATGAATAGACACCAATTATGCTTAGACCCTATATGTCTATAGAATTTGAAAACATAACGGTTGAAGAACAAGTTATCCACATTGATCACATAGGGCAGTATAAGTATTTTCATCTCACACCACGAATCATATTGATAAACAATTATGAACCTATGCTAGCATGGCAAGTTCTAAATCTCAAGATCCACTTTCACTTCACAAGAGATTAACAAATTAGATGTTCATGACGCATCTATCAATTAAGCATAACCATACGAGGATATCAGATATACATCACACACAGATCTTTAAAGCAATCAAGATACTAAAGCTCCATAAATAAATCCGTTAGAATCCCATGACAACGATTAGTTCATAATCGAACCTCTCGTCATCATGGGATCTGATGAAACCATGATAAAAACAAAGTATGAAAAAATACAAATAAATCTAATTAATTGATATGTAATTGTTCTACTCCTAATGATAATAATCTTAATGATACAATTTACAAGGGTTTGATGTATTTATATAGGCTCTAGACATCTTGCTCAGCAAGAAAATACCAAAACAGAATTATAATAGAATTTCTGCAAAATACGTTTCCTAAACTGATTCTGTTTTTAAGGAAAATTCGTAGCTGACTTTTCTTCAGATATTCTGGAACGTTCCAATCGTAATTGGACCTCTGGACCACTTTAGAATGATAGAGAATCTCGTTATCTTCGTGTGGACTGCTTACGGGCCTCAAACGGAGTTGTAGAACTCAAGATATGGCCAAAATAGTAAAAACTGTAATTTTTCAGCACCGCGCGCGTGCAACTTGCGCCCAACAGTCTGTTCTTCGCGCAGATTGCTCCTACCTGGTGCAATTTGCTCGTGGGAATCCTATCCCAAGTTGTAGAAAATCTCCCAGGCTTCGCGTGGGCAGTAAGATCGCTGAAAACGGACTTCTAGAACTCCAGATATGTCCAAAACAGTGTAGACTGCGCAACCGTCTCAGAAATCCGAATTTTAATTAATTTATTCTCCAAAAACGATAAAAGCATAAACCATAATCAACATTCTTGTAAATCTGCACAACTAAACAAAACACATCAAAACTACCACAAACTTGAGTCCAAGACAATCAATTTAAGCCGATTTAGAATGCTCCAAGTGGATATAAAATCCACTTATCACACCCCCAAACTTAAACCAATGCTTGTCCTCAAGCATAAACAATTACAACTAACTAACTAACTAGTACCACTTCCGTAGGTGATCACGGTTGCATTTGGCATATGCAACAAGCCCTTTAAACCCCTAGGCAGCCCTAGTGGACGAGTAAGGTCTCGTGAGGGCCTATAGTGAATGTACCCACAAAATCCATATAACCTAATGCAATGCAATGCATGAATGAATCAAAGTAAATACGCAATGTCTTGGTGTCGAAAGTGCAAGTATTCACATAGTCTACTCAATGAACATGCATAAGTTCTCACAAGCCCATGTCAAATGTAAGAATAAGTTAGTAAATATGCTAAGCCTACAAGAGTACATCTTTGAGACAAAACTCGGGATCTCATACGCAAAAACAAGCAAACACTCACAATCCACTCACAAAAGAATTTTCACTCAAGAACAAGGGTAAGTGTATCACTCAATTCCAACAAAATCATAAGCATGCTTGACATTTGGTATCAATCTAACTCTTAACACAACATACATCAATGACGACAATCAAAAGGTCTTTCTTTGGGTTGTAACGGGGCTAGGGACAAGGTATGTCAAATAAGCCAAACAGGTGAAGTGTCAAAAGCTAGTAGGAACTATAATAAATCATACACAACACCCTATTTGTAAGAACCCAGATTTTTGGGTAGAATTAAAACTTTTTATTATGTAATAATATGGGAATGAATAGTGGTTATGACTGCGATGTAACGACTGTCTATTTAATGAATGGAATGGATTTGGATTCAATTATTATATGTCATGCAGAATACCTTTGGTTGACAACATAGATAAGAATGATCTATCTCCTAAGAATATGAGAAGATTACTCCAAGTAAGATTATTCTTGTGTCATCCAAATCAATATCTATTATAAGCCTAGCGGTTCCGTAAAAAGGTTAAGGAACACTCGAGGGTGAACCAGGTTCATTTTCCTAATTATAGGAATTAAATAAAAATAAGTGATGAATAGTGATTTTGGTGGAATTTGGAATATTATTATAATAATGTTATACCCGGTATTCGGAACGGATTTCTGAGTTCGTATTAGTGATCCAGGAGGAAAATAAGTGTATGTAAAAGCTGTCGGATTCAGAAAAAGAGCACTTTTATTTTCTCCGAGATTTCCCTAGACACTGCAAGACTTAAGGATTTATAAAAGGGAATTAAGGAATTTAAAGTCGAGAAGTATTAAGAAAGATGGAGAATGTTATTATAAATATTACGAGGGTTTTCGGTAAAACCCTAACTAGAAACGAATGAGTTATTCCCTCGAACAATCAACGAATTACGCAATAAACGGACAAAGAAACAAGCAGAGGACCAAGATACATACATGTGCTAGTGGATAAAGGCAAGTAACCAAGTAGTTACATAAGCAACTAGCATACTTAAGGAACTAACCAAGTACTTAGCTTTATCTCATCTTAAACCACAAATCATCAACACTTGTCCAAGCAATTTACATCATCCATGACCACACCACTTTAATAAAGCTACTTTATGTAAGATATTTTCCAAGAAACACAATAATTGAAGAGAACCAAGCAAGCAAAAAAAATCAAACAACACCATTCTCTCCATTTTTTTCAAAACTGCTCAACAAGAACAGCCATGAGAGAAAAATTCATATCTCCATTTTCATCCATGATAAAATCACCAAATTTGAACCACAACCTCTCCACTCCATGGGCAATATTCGCTCCAAATTTCATAGCAATCAAAGTAGTATAGCCTAGGCAAATCATCTCCCCAAGTTGAAGAAGCAAACTGTCCAGATTGTTGGCAGTTTCTGTGATGATTTTCAAACGGCCATATCTCCTTCATTACTCAATGGAATTTGGTGTTCTTTAGCTTTTTGGAAAGCTGGTTGGATGCTCTACAACTCTCCTTTAGAAGCCTTGTCCAGAAAACCTTGGTAAGGCCCTCGTTTTTCATGATCTTTCAACTGCGTTATAGCAGATCCGAAATTCACTAACTATGTTCTTGATGATTCTTGCTAGTTTAAGGTTGTAATGAGTTCTAAGGACTAGATCAAGGCTTAGAAAGGGCTTTAACACTCTCCAAGGAAGGTATAAACCTCATGAACCCTAGATCTTACTTTGAGATTTTGCATGCTCTTGATGGATTTAGTATAAGATGTGTTAATAGCATGATTATAAGCATGATTATTTAGTGATTGTTCGATTTAAGAGATGTGATGATCATGTTGGTAAGGTAGATGAGTTTGGACAGTTGGAGATATGTAATATGTTTACAAGTTGTTTGGATGCCCGGTGTGGCTTTGTGGAATCGTTATGATTTTAGAACGTTCGATTTATAGCCGTCGTAATGCCGAATTTTCGTTAACCTTAAGAAATCATATTTGACAGTAGCCATAACTCACTGACTAGCTTCGTATTCTGCCCTGACAAGGTATATTATGTTATAAGCTTCGTTTTGATATAAAGATCGTATGAAATGGACTTACGGTTTAGGAGTTATGATTAAATTCGTAAAAGTGGTTCGAAATCGTAAACGAAAGTTCGTAATTGAAATTGATTCCCTTAAATGTCGTTTAATCAGTGGCGAATCTTATTAATTAAATATTAGAGGTAAAAAGGAAGGTGTGGGAGAAAACCACATGTCGAATGGATCGTTTTCCGATTTTATAAAAATGTTTGAATCGAGGTTAAACGCGAACGAACCCCTTAAAGGTATGACTTTGGTTATAACTTAGAAAACGGGCGATAACACTCGAGGTATAATCTTGATTCGTAAACGACCAACCTTAGAACTTATACGACTTAAGTATATACCAAGTATAAGCATGATGACATGTCTTGATAACGAACGAATGTCGGATCGTATCGGTGATAAAAAGAGTTACACTAAAAGAGACGTAACGAGATAACTCGAAAGCACATTTCGATTTAAGTAGAGTTTATACTTAGCCTTTTAAGAAGCGTTAAGTGATTAATCTTAAATATTCTGATTGTTTATAGATCGTCGAGCTGACCCGGGACACATTACCCCTACCCGCACTCGATTCCCAGGCAAGTTTCCAATACTTGGAACTGTTGTTGTGATAATATATATGATGATTGTTTTATACATATGCCATAACATGCATGCCTACTTTCAAGTTAATATTGAATTACTTGTTCCCTGAATTGATATCGGCTTATAGACTATATATGAAATATCAGTTATAAGCCGGATTGTTTGGTTAAGACCCTTTGCGAAGGGCGTATGATATCATACTTCAAATATAGACCGGGAGTCGATATTTTGTAATATATAAATAGTCGTGGAAACCCGGAGGGATCCCAGCGACAAATTTATTATTTCGAGGATTTTTATTCGATTACGAATCCTTCGAAGAACGTTATTTGAGTATTACCTCAGTGAAGGAATATTTAATGAATATTATTTTAATATTCATTTAGAATGTCATTTATTTAATGAATATTATTTTGATCATTCATTGGAGTTATTTAGTTAATGAATATTATTTTGAATATTCATTAGAGTTATTTGGTTGACAAATATCATTCCCAAATATTCATTTGGCTTACTTATTATTATTTGGAATATTCATTTGATATTTATTTATTTAATGAATATTACTTTCGAATATTCATTTAAGGTTTGATTTACTTAATGAATATTATTTTAAAATATTCATTGGAAGTTCTATTTACTCAAGGAATATTACTTCGAATATTCCTTGAAAGTTTTGATTACTAAATGAATATTATTCGGATATTCATTTAGAATATTATTTGTTAAATGAATATTATTTTGGATATTCATGTAGAATATTATTGGTTTAATGAATATTATTTTGGATATTCATGTAGAATATTATTGGTTTAATGAATATTATTTTGGATATTCATTTAGAATATTATTGGTTTAATGAATATTGTTTTGGATATTCATTTAGAATATTATTGGTTTAATGAATATTATTTGGATATTCATTTGGAATGTTATTTATTAAATGAATATTATTTTCAAATATTCATTTAAGGTTTGATTTATTCAGTAAATATTATTTTAAATATTTATTTAAGTTTATTTATTCAATGAATATTATTTTAAATATTCATTTAAGAAGAGATTTATTTAATAAATAATTCTATATATTCATTCGAGGATTACTTACGAGCAATATTATGATTTAATAATATTCCGTAATTATTATTGACTTAATAAATATTCTTGGAATATTTAATTAAATTCTTTTGAATTCTTTTTGTAATGATTTATATTATTCAAAGGTTATCCTTCACCTTCAGATATTATGTAAAATATTTCGAAGTCTTTTATGACTATTTTATCAAGGGGAGGTTCCTAAACTTTAATTTCATTTAAATCTATCTTAAAGAAGATTTAAATACTCGCTCAACTTCCAAACGTATATAAGGGGACCTCACTAGAGCTATGTTATTTATTGGACTGCCCGGTCCTATACTTGCTAAAACTATCTTGTCACTCACATCTTGATTCTTTCAAGCATCGATATGAGTCTTTTGGTTACCTCCTCAACGCTCGAGGGGTATGATTGATGTAACAAGTTTATATCCATTAACAAGCATCAGCTTGGGAAATATTGGTGAATTTTCCTTTCCAATTAGATACGACTACTTTGTGGAGTCCTATCAACAAGTGTTACACTTGGGGAAAAGGGGAACGAACTTTACGTTTCAGAGTCATGGATGATATTCGAACTAGGAGACGCGTAAGTGGCCGAGTGGCGCCGGTCCAGCAATAGCCCAACCGTTGGCTGAGGAGTTCCAGAGGGCGGTAGATAAGTAATTCCGTCGGAGCTACCTTCTACATGTAGAGAACGACTGATGAGATGCATGACATACGACTGATCATCGTAAACGTCAGGGCATCTGGCGCGGCAATGCTCCCGTATTAGTTCATCTTCTAAAAGTGAGAAATTTCTGCAACACTGTTGGTGTTGGCAAGGTGAAAAAGTGTTGAAACCGGAATTGCAATATTTTTCCTGCAAGTTCCTCTTTTATGATAATTGAGAATATCTTGCTTATCTTTTGTATAGCAGATATTTATTTAAAACAAATATATTTTTGAGTTACCTTGTAACTTCATCTCATACCTTATATTGGTACTACATCGTTAATGCATGGCATATGGTTTCAAAGATATTTTGGACTGTTATATATTATCACTGTTCAATTATATTTCTGGTGGGCTATTGCTCACCCTTGCTTTAATTATTTATATCACAACAACAGCTAGATCAGATGGCCGCGCAAGACGCACACAGCGTAAGCAGGTGTCAACCGTCAGAGGTTTACCGCTAAGGTCTTGGCTACCTTTGTTAAGGATGCAACTACTGGTAGGCTAGTTGTTAGCAATTGAGCCTCAAATGTATTCATATTATGGTATCTATTAATGGATGGCAAAGAGTATGTAATTGTACAATTGTAATTCTTTGGGTTGTAAGAACTCAAACTTGTGATTAATAATATTGTTGGTTACTCTGATTTCATCTCTGGGACTATAACGGGTGTGTTTTATGTTGTTGTTTTGGGTCACAAGGTTGTAATTTAAATTATGTTGATTTTGTGGTTGGATATTGAGACCGTAACGACCAGATCCCTGACCCTGGATCTGGGGGTGTTATAGAAATGGTATCAGAGAGAGCGTTATAAATCCCAGAGATGATGCGACGTTAAAACAATAAATTCACTAAGATAGTAAGAACTCTTGCCAAGTTCATAGTCGGACTACTTAATGTAGTACTGACATATAAAACCCTTATGGGAACTATTAAGTATCATGGTAGTAACTTAAGCTTGTTCTCGTACCAACTAGTAAGGCGACAGACCTTGAAGCATACGAGCAGCAAAACGATGATGCCTGATTATATGCTGACGATCGGATGGTTGATTCGATAGAGTACCCTACTGAGGACCCGGAAGAGGTTCCAGCAGAGAAGGAGAATATTGATAAGTATAAGGAGTTTACACTTAAGGAATGAGGGCTACAGCCAGAGAGACTGTAGGAGTTAAGGTATAGTGCTCAGAAAAGTGAGCATAAAGAGCTGAGATATTATTAAGAGAATTAAAGATGCGTATTGGATTCATAGCCGGACTACCAAATGAAGTGCCAGCAAGTAAGATGGATTTGAGGAATTACTCAAGATCTTATGTAAGGATAGATAAGAATCCTTGGAGACTTTCAGATTAATGAGAAAGGAATTAGAATGATGCATGATTATCAAAGACATTGATATAGGACGGGGAGCAGAGTCCCTAGGAACAGTTAAGACATAGGTGGCAAGTGCCATATCTTCAGATAAATGGTTTAGTGTGAATATTGTCAATGGTAATTCGCCATGAGAAGGCAGATTTCATAAGTTATAATTTATAAAATCAAACTGGGATTGATGAGGTGGTTTGGTTCAGGTAAATGTTCATTTTATGAATGGATCAACTTAGGAAATAAAGACATTGGAATGTGATGGTATGATTGGATAAAGTATAAGGAAATAGTAAGCAAGACAATGATCTCAGAACCTACAAGACTAAAAGACCAGTGAGTCTATGATAAACTAGTAATGAGGCTATCGTCAAGAAACCAAGTATAAGTTCAGTTCAATTCAGTGAAATGATGAACCAGAAACATTAGTTGCATGTGATTTAGAAGAATATTAAATTCTTTCTTTTCCTTGAATGGATTATGGTAGTTACCTTAAGTTCATTCTGACACTGAATCATAAATGGATTAGGCAAGGCGAGCAGTGGTCGAGATGTAATTGAGAATGCTTCTAGGTGCAACCTGATAGAACCGGTGTAGGACATGTTCTCGAAATAAGAGTTTTGGCAAAATGAAGTCCAGCAATAGGGCACATGATCAATAACAGTAGTGTTGGTTGGCCCTACCAAGATAAAGACAGTTTCAAATGAAGATTGGCCAACCACACTGGCAAAGGTGAGAAATTTCATAAAATTCACAAGGTATTACCAAAGATTTGCTCAGGACTTTACAGAAAGTGTAGTCCCATAACCCGACTTATTATAAGAATAAAAGTTTGAATGGACAAGATGAACGTGAGAAGATCTTCCTGGAGCTAAAGGTAAAGTTGGTGATGACCAGGGTTGGCGTTGCCTAATGGAAGAAGGAAACTTTGGGAGATATTATGATGCAACTCATACAGGTATAGGTCTGCGCTTATGCAGCATGACAGCGTAATTTCAAATACATTTAGACAGCGCAGTTCATCGGATTCGGATGGCCTTGGTAGTGCCAATGTTGAGGAACGACTAACCCCGACGGTAGTGTTCCTTCTGAGACTAGTTGTTAAGAAGACTGGTAGTTGGTAGTATCGACTATTAGGACAAGCATTTATCGGGGAGGTATGGCATGTTTAGTTTGAAACTTTTGATTCCCCTTCTAGGGACGATGTATATTTGGTTTCCTTCTAATGATTAAACTCCCAGCTTTATGTCAATCATTTCGCTACTGTAACTGTTTATGGTTCGACCCGCTCGGATGTTCATAGAAATATTCTTTGGGTATCGGAATGGATTTTCTTAATGTAACCAGTGGGTGGATAGATTAACGGAAATTTTCCCAAATTCTGGAAAGAAATTCAACGAATTTTGGCAAACCTTGTCTTTCTGATTATCAAAAGACGTCATTGAAGAGAGTGGAAACTGGAGCGAACCCTGTGGATTGGGTAAAGTAGCCGCTATACAGGTGGGTAGACATACCCCGATTATTACAGTTGAATGTAGGGATAAAATTTTGAAGTTGAATGTAATTAAGAAACAAGCCGGACTGAGAAATTCTGGGATTGACTTAAATGAAAAGGTTGTTATGCCAGAAGTGTTAAGCTTTTGTGGTACGTGGAATTGATAAGAGTAACTAGAAGAATAAATGAAAAGGAAAGGTGACCGGAGATGGCACCGAGAAGTCGATTGAGACTTATATGGAGTGAAGTTTTGAAAAGATCAAAAGGTATCAAAGTAGAAGGCACTATGCCAGCAACTGCTAGAAAAGTAATGCTATTAGCCGACCCCTAACTCACATGTTTTAGTATGGCAAGTTGAGGCCAAGTCACAAAGGATTAACAATTAACTAGACCAGCAATGAAAGGATATATCGGGGTGGCTTCTAATCAAGCGCCAACCGCAAGGACTTTTGATATAAAATGAATTGAGATACATGATAATGGATTTTATAAATACCATGGATGTGTTAGGAATGAGGATGGTGACCAGTAAAGGTTATGAGGATTGTCAGAGATGGTGCAGTATGATGCAAAAATGTTATCTGAAACTTAGTGTTCTCAAGAGGAGCATTAGGCATTAAGAGATTCACGTTGAACACGACCAATATCTTCCAGAACATCCTTGCTACCATTACCAAGTTCTGTAAGAAAGAGCAGATAGACATGTGTTGTCTTTTGGAAGGTCATATAGACTAACATTCATTTGAAAGAAGAGGTTAGCATTAGTCTACCTATAGACTATCAAGATGAGAATGATTAAAAGAGACCTTTACTAAGGATATATGATTGAATTGCCAAGTACAGGATATAAGTATTCCTTGAAACTAGAATTGAGCATAGAATGTCCATATATTAAGACGAACCCTGGGGGGTGCACAAAGGATAGCATTACCCCTAATGTAGACATTGTGAAATCAGACGATATAAGTTGAATCGACCAAGGTATCAATAACCTGTAAAGATTAGTGGAAAGGAGTCTCTAAAAGTACATAGACAGAATTGTTATCGAATTGATTGATGATCTTTGATATACCCTGTAACCAGGAGATACAGGAGGAATGTTGAGGATGGCCTAGGAAACCTTACAAGGGAAGAGGTAATATTCTGAACTTCAAAAGGGAAGTTTGGTAAGGAATGTATGACATAGTAACAATAAGGCCAGAGGAAGCATGTGTGATGGATTGAACCAATAAGGTTGAGATTATCCTAAAAACAAGAAGAGATTTAAGGAAGGAAATATCCTAGGTATGATTGGGAGTACTGGTAGTAAAGTTCACCCTAGAGAGGTGGAAGCAATGACTTTTGGAAAAGACTGTTAGATGTTTTCTCTCATTCAGCAGAATTGAAGGGAGAATGCTTCCACCCTGAGTTGGAATAGATCCAGAAAACATTGATCTCAAGAAATTATTATAATCAGGAAAGGCTAACGAGGTGGCCGACACTTTAAGTATAGGGGAGTAGGTATAAATGCTCAGACCAAAGAAATAGAATGATAATGTAAGGACCTTGATGGTCATAATGTGGTAGAGGAAGTTACATTCCGTCTAATGATTTTGCCAGGATCAACTATAAGAATAGTTTAAGTAAAGATTCGATTCCTGATGTTGCCAGTAGCACATTACCGACATTAGGAGGCTCTACGACAGACCAGACCAAATTCCCCAAGAGACTCGCCTTTTCTTTGGAAAGAGAGAGGGGAGGTTAAGTAACAATAAATTGGTAGTAAATAACCAGAAATAGAGAGGGTACAAATACTGATAAGCCAAATGGCACGATGATGAATGACAAGCAAGTTTATGTTGATGTATTTCTGTGCAAACAAGATAGAGAATTATGAGATTGGCAAGCGATTAAGCAAACCGCTAAGCTTTTAGACTTCTACCGGAGATATATGATTAATAATCTCACCAGCCTGTTCCAGCTGTGATGCTGGAAGCTTTCCTGCAATTTTATCTGCTTCATGTAATATCTACGTCAAGTTCAGGAAGCATTCCCTATGGATAGGGAATAGTGATTATTTTGTTTTCCTAGAGGATCTTGAATTGACAATTATGATGCTTAGTTATTAAAGCACTGCGTAAACGATAAGCGATGGTGATCCTTCTGAGAAATTAGGTGGTAACGACTGTGGAAATGTCGAAGTGAATCGAGGTTAGAGAAATCATCCAGGTTTATTTCGGATGGTGTAATTTCTGGATCGACGGGATATTTGAAATGAAGAATTAGGTTATGATGGTTCATAAAATGATTATAGTAGAAACAAAGACAAGAAACTGATAAAGATGGAAATAGAATTGGGAATTAATAAGAGAGTCAGATAGGCAGACTCATGAGAAGCTCCAGTAATGAAGCGAGAAGAGTATGGAATTGGCAAGGTAAGGGTATTGGCCAAAGCGGAAAGTTGGAATTAGGAGCATGAATGACATACAAATTGACTCCTTTTAAGTTTGGAAATCCGAGGAAATATGGAATAGTTTGATTGAGTAATAAAAGAGACTCATGGAATGAGAAAGTGAAATCTAGATGGTTGAACAAAGGAAAGTTTGACCACAAACGTGCCACGTATATTGAATAAAGGTAACACGCGTTCCCCTAATAAGGTGACGGTGGAGTTAAATAACAGAAGTGAATGAGAACTAGATGATAAGATGGATGTGATTGATAAAGAAAAGAATGGGAAATAATTAAGGAATGTGAAGCAAGAAATGTTATGAATGGATTGATGAATGGGTTTTTCCTAATGAGCACTCGGAATGACAACCTGATAGTGTTAGAATTATGAGTATGAAAGAGCCAGTGTCGGGGCGTGAAATACGAGTAATAATAATGTCAAGCGAGAAATCCATGATTTTAACCTGAGAGGTTGAAGGATTTTCCAAAAGTAGTTGATACTAATATCGAACAAGAGTATAGGTCCACAGAATGATGGACAGAGTAACAAGGACATGTGATATGTGAGATTACGAAAAAGTGGAATTTGATACGAATATGATTATTTCTCTTCTCTAATAAACCTCTATAGTTTAGAGGTAAATTCTAAATATGATATTTTGACAATCATGAAAACTTTCATATATGATTCTTTGAAATTCGTTCTTTTCTTCTCCCTTATTTATCTTCTTCTAAATTGAGAAGAACAACCCTTTAAGGAGGGGAGGTAATACTACGTGACTCTCTGTCTGTGTGATAGGAGTCTAAGTGGAATGCCATTAATTGTTTAATTGCTTGTTAAGTACTAAAGGCTGGCCCCCTTTTGTACTAACTATGCAATATAACAAATGTTCATTGATCACAGTGATCTCTCGATAAAATTTTTTCACCTAAATATATATATACATCGAGATTGCGAAGATTAAAGCGATCATGAAATTGCAAAAAAAAAAAAAAAAAAAAATTATTACGAGTGAGGTGATCTCCGGAATTCATAGCGCCTTAGTGATACCGAAGTCACTGCACGTACCAATAAGGTTAATAGTATAAGAACGGACAAGAGCGTATACCGGATGATGTGTTATGCGAAAGTATCAAAGAATTGGTAGAACGGATAAAGGGTGTGTTGTAACACCAGTATGATGTGCTTTAGAAAGATTGGAATGTGTAAGGATCGACCAGAGAATTGGAAAGCGAAATAACCAACAAGTACCCAATTGTCTTCTACTTGATTCCGGGACGGAATCCTTTTAAGGAGGGGAGACTGTAAGAACCCAGATTTTTGGGTAGAATTAAAACTTTTTATTATGTAATAATATGGGAATGAATAGTGGTTATGACTGCGATGTAACGACTGTCTATTTAATGAATGGAATGGATTTGGATTCAATTATTATATGTCATGCAGAATACCTTTGGTTGACAACATAGATAAGAATGATCTATCTCCTAAGAATATGAGAAGATTACTCCAAGTAAGATTATTCTTGTGTCATCCAAATCAATATCTATTATAAGCCTAGCGGTTCCGTAAAAAGGTTAAGGAACACTCGAGGGTGAACCAGGTTCATTTTCCTAATTATAGGAATTAAATAAAAATAAGTGATGAATAGTGATTTTGATGGAATTTGGAATATTATTATAATAATGTTATACCCGGTATTCGGAACGGATTTCTGAGTTCGTATTAGTGATCCAGGAGGAAAATAAGTGTATGTAAAAGCTGTCGGATTCAGAAAAAGAGCACTTTTATTTTCTCCGAGATTTCCCTAGACACTGCAAGACTTAAGGATTTATAAAAGGGAATTAAGGAATTTAAAGTCGAGAAGTATTAAGAAAGATGGAGAATGTTATTATAAATATTACGAGGGTTTTCGGTAAAACCCTAACTAGAAACGAATGAGTTATTCCCTCGAACAATCAACGAATTACGCAATAAACGGACAAAGAAACAAGCAGAGGACCAAGATACATACATGTGCTAGTGGATAAAGGCAAGTAACCAAGTAGTTACATAAGCAACTAGCATACTTAAGGAACTAACCAAGTACTTAGCTTTATCTCATCTTAAACCACAAATCATCAACACTTGTCCAAGCAATTTACATCATCCATGACCACACCACTTTAATAAAGCTACTTTATGTAAGATATTTTCCAAGAAACACAATAATTGAAGAGAACCAAGCAAGCAAAAAAAATCAAACAACACCATTCTCTCCATTTTTTTCAAAACTGCTCAACAAGAACAGCCATGAGAGAAAAATTCATATCTCCATTTTCATCCATGATAAAATCACCAAATTTGAACCACAACCTCTCCACTCCATGGGCAATATTCGCTCCAAATTTCATAGCAATCAAAGTAGTATAGCCTAGGCAAATCATCTCCCCAAGTTGAAGAAGCAAACTGTCCAGATTGTTGGCAGTTTCTGTGATGATTTTCAAACGGCCATATCTCCTTCATTACTCAATGGAATTTGGTGTTCTTTAGCTTTTTGGAAAGCTGGTTGGATGCTCTACAACTCTCCTTTAGAAGCCTTGTCCAGAAAACCTTGGTAAGGCCCTCGTTTTTCATGATCTTTCAACTGCGTTATAGCAGATCCGAAATTCACTAACTATGTTCTTGATGATTCTTGCTAGTTTAAGGTTGTAATGAGTTCTAAGGACTAGATCAAGGCTTAGAAAGGGCTTTAACACTCTCCAAGGAAGGTATAAACCTCATGAACCCTAGATCTTACTTTGAGATTTTGCATGCTCTTGATGGATTTAGTATAAGATGTGTTAATAGCATGATTATAAGCATGATTATTTAGTGATTGTTCGATTTAAGAGATGTGATGATCATGTTGGTAAGGTAGATGAGTTTGGACAGTTGGAGATATGTAATATGTTTACAAGTTGTTTGGATGCCCGGTGTGGCTTTGTGGAATCGTTATGATTTTAGAACGTTCGATTTATAGCCGTCGTAATGCCGAATTTTCGTTAACCTTAAGAAATCATATTTGACAGTAGCCATAACTCACTGACTAGCTTCGTATTCTGCCCTGACAAGGTATATTATGTTATAAGCTTCGTTTTGATATAAAGATCGTATGAAATGGACTTACGGTTTAGGAGTTATGATTAAATTCGTAAAAGTGGTTCGAAATCGTAAACGAAAGTTCGTAATTGAAATTTATTCCCTTAAATGTCGTTTAATCAGTGGAGAATCTTATTAATTAAATATTAGAGGTAAAAAGGAAGGTGTGGGAGAAAACCACATGTCGAATGGATCGTTTTCCGATTTTATAAAAATGTTTGAATCGAGGTTAAACGCGAACGAACCCCTTAAAGGTATGACTTTGGTTATAACTTAGAAAACGGGCGATAACACTCGAGGTATAATCTTGATTCGTAAACGACCAACCTTAGAACTTATACGACTTAAGTATATACCAAGTATAAGCATGATGACATGTCTTGATAACGAACGAATGTCGGATCGTATCGGTGATAAAAAGAGTTACACTAAAAGAGACGTAACGAGATAACTCGAAAGCACATTTCGATTTAAGTAGAGTTTATACTTAGCCTTTTAAGAAGCGTTAAGTGATTAATCTTAAATATTCTGATTGTTTATAGATCGTCGAGCTGACCCGGGACACATTACCCCTACCCGCACTCGATTCCCAGGCAAGTTTCCAATACTTGGAACTGTTGTTGTGATAATATATATGATGATTGTTTTATACATATGCCATAACATGCATGCCTACTTTCAAGTTAATATTGAATTACTTGTTCCCTGAATTGATATCGGCTTATAGACTATATATGAAATATCAGTTATAAGCCGGATTGTTTGGTTAAGACCCTTTGCGAAGGGCGTATGATATCATACTTCAAATATAGACCGGGAGTCGATATTTTATAATATATAAATAGTCGTGGAAACCCGGAGGGATCCCAGCGACAAATTTATTATTTCGAGGATTTTTATTCGATTACGAATCCTTCGAAGAACGTTATTTGAGTATTACCTCAGTGAAGGAATATTTAATGAATATTATTTTAATATTCATTTAGAATGTCATTTATTTAATGAATATTATTTTGATCATTCATTGGAGTTATTTAGTTAATGAATATTATTTTGAATATTCATTAGAGTTATTTGGTTGACAAATATCATTCCCAAATATTCATTTGGCTTACTTATTATTATTTGGAATATTCATTTGATATTTATTTATTTAATGAATATTACTTTCGAATATTCATTTAAGGTTTGATTTACTTAATGAATATTATTTTAAAATATTCATTGGAAGTTCTATTTACTCAAGGAATATTACTTCGAATATTCCTTGAAAGTTTTGATTACTAAATGAATATTATTCGGATATTCATTTAGAATATTATTTGTTAAATGAATATTATTTTGGATATTCATGTAGAATATTATTGGTTTAATGAATATTATTTTGGATATTCATGTAGAATATTATTGGTTTAATGAATATTATTTTGGATATTCATTTAGAATATTATTGGTTTAATGAATATTGTTTTGGATATTCATTTAGAATATTATTGGTTTAATGAATATTATTTGGATATTCATTTGGAATGTTATTTATTAAATGAATATTATTTTCAAATATTCATTTAAGGTTTGATTTATTCAGTAAATATTATTTTAAATATTTATTTAAGTTTATTTATTCAATGAATATTATTTTAAATATTCATTTAAGAAGAGATTTATTTAATAAATAATTCTATATATTCATTCGAGGATTACTTACGAGCAATATTATGATTTAATAATATTCCGTAATTATTATTGACTTAATAAATATTCTTGGAATATTTAATTAAATTCTTTTGAATTCTTTTTGTAATGATTTATATTATTCAAAGGTTATCCTTCACCTTCAGATATTATGTAAAATATTTCGAAGTCTTTTATGACTATTTTATCAAGGGGAGGTTCCTAAACTTTAATTTCATTTAAATCTATCTTAAAGAAGATTTAAATACTCGCTCAACTTCCAAACGTATATAAGGGGATCTCACTAGAGCTATGTTATTTATTGGACTGCCCGGTCCTATACTTGCTAAAACTATCTTGTCACTCACATCTTGATTCTTTCAAGCATCGATATGAGTCTTTTGGTTACCTCCTCAACGCTCGAGGGGTATGATTGATGTAACAAGTTTATATCCATTAACAAGCATCAGCTTGGGAAATATTGGTGAATTTTCCTTTCCAATTAGATACGACTACTTTGTGGAGTCCTATCAACAAGTGTTACACTTGGGGAAAAGGGGAACGAACTTTACGTTTCAGAGTCATGGATGATATTCGAACTAGGAGACGCGTAAGTGGCCGAGTGGCGCCGGTCCAGCAATAGCCCAACCGTTGGCTGAGGAGTTCCAGAGGGCGGTAGATAAGTAATTCCGTCGGAGCTACCTTCTACATGTAGAGAACGACTGATGAGATGCATGACATACGACTGATCATCGTAAACGTCAGGGCATCTGGCGCGGCAATGCTCCCGTATTAGTTCATCTTCTAAAAGTGAGAAATTTCTGCAACACTGTTGGTGTTGGCAAGGTGAAAAAGTGTTGAAACCGGAATTGCAATATTTTTCCTGCAAGTTCCTCTTTTATGATAATTGAGAATATCTTGCTTATCTTTTGTATAGCAGATATTTATTTAAAACAAATATATTTTTGAGTTACCTTGTAACTTCATCTCATACCTTATATTGGTACTACATCGTTAATGCATGGCATATGGTTTCAAAGATATTTTGGACTGTTATATATTATCACTGTTCAATTATATTTCTGGTGGGCTATTGCTCACCCTTGCTTTATTTATTTATATCACAACAACAGCTAGATCAGATGGCCGCGCAAGACGCACACAGCGTAAGCAGGTGTCAACCGTCAGAGGTTTACCGCTAAGGTCTTGGCTACCTTTGTTAAGGATGCAACTACTGGTAGGTTAGTTGTTAGCAATTGAGCCTCAAATGTATTCATATTATGGTATCTATTAATGGATGGCAAAGAGTATGTAATTGTACAATTGTAATTCTTTGGGTTGTAAGAACTCAAACTTGTGATTAATAATATTGTTGGTTACTCTGATTTCATCTCTGGGACTATAACGGGTGTGTTTTATGTTGTTGTTTTGGGTCACAAGGTTGTAATTTAAATTATGTTGATTTTGTGGTTGGATATTGAGACCGTAACGACCAGATCCCTGACCCTGGATCTGGGGGTGTTACACTATTTTCCCCCCCACATAATTTTTCTATTTTTCTTCAAAAAAAAACAATCGACGAGTCGACTAAAGTAGGATCACAACAAACACAAACATGCTCTCATAATATATTTTTCTTCTTCTTTTTTTCTTCTGTTTTTTTTTCTTTTTTCTGTTTTTTTTTTCTGTTTTTTTTTCGAGAGCTAGATAAAACAATAATATAAACAATAACAATGATCCCATGAATTTATTACATATGTCGACTATCAAGTACACAACCCAATTTTCAATATTTCCCCAAAAGTATGACCAACAATAAACCCCTCCTTGCACACCTTATTACTCCCTTAAGCACTCTACTAGCCTTTGACAATGTGGGTTCAAATTAATGTAAGGCCAATACAAGAAAAAGGTCTAGGCAAGTAATGTGGTATGTCACCGAAAAAATAGGATTAAGCTCAACGGGTTAACTAATTGATCATGTAAACATGGTGTGGTAATATGGGAAAATATGCGGTTATTCCTAAATGCCTTTATCATTTTAATCGTCAAATAATGTCATGCGTTTCAAGAAAGACCTCAAACAACTGCTAGCAATGCAAACAATCCGTGGACACTCAAGCAAACGAATAAATTGCAAAAAATATGCAATAAGGCTCAAAAACTCACTTGGTGGAAAAACATACTCAATCCCAAGCAAAAATCTCTCTAACGCACCTACTTGTTTTCAAAGCATGCAAACTAAATCATCTTGCACATATTCATGTCCTTCTAATCACTTACAACATTCAATAAGTCTACTAGCTTCAACTTACTAGTGTATGTGTGTGCACAAGAACAAAGCATATCACTTCTCAATCAAAAGCGTCAACAACACAAAATTCCTATCAAGCATGGGTGCAAATGCAACTATTATGAACTCACATGATATACTAACAAAAAAACAAAATGTCCTATATGAAACAAACGTAGATAACACAAACATAAATGCATAATTTACTACTACTAATATGCAAAGCATGAAATCCTACATGAACACAATGACTAACAATCACATATATATACACTACTTATCCCTCAAACCACCCCCAAACTTAGAATATTCAATGTCCTCATTGAATGGAAGTAAATACAAGGGAAAGTAGAAAACATACCTTGGGTTGCCTCCCAAGAAGCGCTTCTTTAACGTCAATAGCTTGACGTTACTTCCAAGCCTCCATTAAGGATGATAATAGTTTGCCTGGTCATCTCTTCGCGAGACTTCATCGTCATCACGACGACACACTTTCTGCCACTTCTCCTCGCTTGGCCTATTCGTATAACAAATATGTCTTATTCCAATTCCTTCATCTGTTGACCCAAAATCTGTCAATTTATAGAACAACACACATTCACGGGCTTCGCTTGAATATAATGGAGGAGGGTAAATGTAAGTTTCTGAAGCCTTTGGTTCTTCAAAGAAAACTTCCTCCATTGGCTCTAATGCGCTACCTCCATCTTCACACTTTAAGACAAGTAGAAGACCTGCATCTTTCTCATGATCATCAACCTCTTGGTACGCACATACCAATTCTTGAAATTTTTGCAGCTCATCAGTGTCTGTCCCAAATAGTGCCCTCTCCAAATCATCCACCATCCTAACATGATCAAATTCCTCACATGGCTTGTGAATGCTCTCCTCCTCTTGGAATTTGTCTTCCTCAATTACGCATGCAGTACCTTGCTCCAAATCACCGTTATTCTCTGGTATTGCCTCTGGTATAAATTGTTGTTTCTCTTGTTCCAAGGCACTCAAAACTTGAGTAGCTAGTGTCCTCATAGAATTGATAGACTCCTCAGTACTCTTTAGAAGCATCCTAATCTCCTCCATAGCATCAACTTCATCTGACTGAAAAGTAGGAGTAGGTTGCTGATGTTGAAACTCTTCACTTCCATAGAAATATGACATATCTGGAACATCTTGCTGGTACTGTTGAGGATGGTACTGAAAATATGGTTGTTCCTCATAACTCAGAGGTTGAGATTGCCACGGGTCATGTTGCTGCAGAAAATTCTGGTTCTGTTGTTGCAGAATATTCTGAGGATAGTAAGGCTGTGCTCCATATTGTTGACCTTGATACTGCTGATAAGGCTGCTGAGGTTGTTGAATACCACCTTGGTTGCTCCAGCACTGATACGTCTCATGTGCGCCCGCACATAGCTCACAAACACTAACCACCTGCTGAACTCCATAGTAAGATAGAAAATCCATCTTCAACGTCAACGCTCTCTAACAAGTACCTGAAACACCAACGAACTAAACAAGATAGGTGAGAAAAAGAAATCCGAGTCAGTGAACTCTAACGACCACTATTGACAAGCACATAAACCAAAAATAAAACACCAATGATCCCCGGCAGCGGCGCCAAAAACTTGTTTGCACTAAATCACGCAAGCGTACGTGGTCACAAGTAATATATAAGGTTAAGTCCAAATTCGTTCCCACAGGGATCAAGTTATGGTTCTATTCAGTAAATATGCCTATGCAACAATGTATGGTTATTATGCACTGCTAAGACAATAACAATTTTGGGTTTATTAAACTAAATTAACTAAGACACAAATTAACAAAACTAAGAATTAACTAACTAACAAGAATTAAAATCTAATTACGTCTGCAAGAAAAACCATGGAATCCTAACTTCATTAAATACTTCGCTTAGATCTGATGCCTTTAATCACTATATGCAATGGTTATGATATCTGATCGGACAACACGAAACAAGTACACGCTACCTGTCAGCATACGTATACCAAACTAAACATACATCCACAAAAGAGATAGAAGATGAATAGACACCAATTATGCTTAGACCCTATATGTCTATAGAATTTGAAAACATAACGGTTGAAGAACAAGTTATCCACATTGATCACATAGGGCAGTATAAGTATTTTCATCTCACACCACGAATCATATTGATAAACAATTATGAACCTATGCTAGCATGGCAAGTTCTAAATCTCAAGATCCACTTTCACTTCACAAGAGATTAACAAATTAGATGTTCATGACGCATCTATCAATTAAGCATAACCATACGAGGATATCAGATATACATCACACACAGATCTTTAAAGCAATCAAGATACTAAAGCTCCATAAATAAATCCGTTAGAATCCCATGACAACGATTAGTTCATAATCGAACCTCTCGTCATCATGGGATCTGATGAAACCATGATAAAAACAAAGTATGAAAAAATACAAATAAATCTAATTAATTGATATGTAATTGTTCTACTCCTAATTATAATAATCTTAATGATACAATTTACAAGGGTTGGATGTGTTTATATAGGCTCTAGACATCTTGCTCAGCAAGAAAATACCAAAACAGAATTATAATAGAATTTCTGCAAAATACGTTTCCTAAACTGATTCTGTTTTTAAGGAAAATTCGTAGCTGACTTTTCTTCAGATATTCTGGAACGTTCCAATCGTAATTGGACCTCTGGACCACTTTAGAATGATAGAGAATCTCGTTATCTTCGTGTGGACTGATTACGGGCCTCAAACGGAGTTGTAGAACTCAAGATATGGCCAAAATAGTAAAAACTGTAATTTTTCAGCACCGCGCGCGTGCAACTTGCGCCCAACAGTCTGTTCTTCGCGCAGATTGCTCCTACCTGGTGCAATTTGCTCGTGGGAATCCTATCCCAAGTTGTAGAAAATCTCCCAGGCTTCGCGTGGGCAGTAAGATCGCTGAAAACGGACTTCTAGAACTCCAGATATGTCCAAAACAGTGTAGACTGCGCAACCGTCTCAGAAATCCGAATTTTAATTAATTTATTCTCCAAAAACGATAAAAGCATAAACCATTATCAACATTCTTGTAAATCTGCACAACTAAACAAAACACATCAAAACTACCACAAACTTGAGTCCAAGACAATCAATTTAAGCCGATTTAGAATGCTCCAAGTGGATATAAAATCCACTTATCAGTACCCAGCTGATAACAACTCGTACAAATAAAGAAATGGGACGGTGAAACTGATATATACTGCCAGGGGCAGTTTGGTAAAAAGCCAAAACTGAATTATCTACTTTTTATTTACAAAACTGATTTTAATGATTAAAAATCGAAATAAAACAGGGAATTAAGAAAAATATAAATTTTAAAATTCTAAAATAAAGTTTATGAAATAAAAGGCTCCCCATATTTTTAAAATAATATTTGGCTCAAAAATGAATTTATTATGAATTTTCGAAATAAAGGCTCTTTAAAAGAAATTAAGCTTTTTTAAATCATTTTAAAATATCAAAACTCTCAATTAAATACTCCCACTAATTTTAAAAACTAATTCACATCTCAAAGATGATAATGCAAAAGATTTCATGATTTAAATCGACTCCAATGATTTTATATGATTTTCTAAAGATTGAAAATGCACTTTAAAAATAGTTTTAATGCTCCAAAAATATAAATAAAATTTCACAATCATATATGACACATATCAGTCATCATAGAATCACATAAACATGCTTTCACACATATCTTGATTTCACAAAAATTTATCTATCACATAATTCACATAATTTCCACATTTAACAATTAACTAAGCATTTATAAATTGTGAAAAATTCTAGGTCGTTATATAAATCCTTGACCGATCTGCAAGGTTCTTCCCCATCTCTTCCAGTTTTTGAATTATTTCAGTGAATTTGTCATTCATCTGGTGGTAGTTATCATTACTGGAGTTCGAAATCAGCTCCGGTAAGTGAGGACTTTCATCGAACACCTGGGACACGACCAATTCAGGTTGCTGTTCATTGATAACTCCAAATGGAAACTATGTTGTAGTGATAAATGGACTCGTAGAACAAGTCAAAGGTGGGTGATATGGGTTTGGACGAGCTTGAATTTCATGCTGGTAAGTAGAATACCAAGGTATTCCGCTGCTGTCTAGAAGATAAGGGGTTGTGTAAGATGTAGGAGGTGTATAATATGATAGTGGTTGAGGAGTGGTATTTTTATTTGCTCTGATACCACTTTGTAACCACAAGACCCAGAATAACAAGAAATAGAAAATAAAGCTAACAATTAATACAATAAAGAAATGAACTCAACATTGCCCATTACGATTTATGATCTCCTGAATAGTCTTAATACAACTACAGAGAGGAAAATGACAATACAAGAAAAACAGATTTCATCCACAATACCCCTCTCCTCTCTCCACTGAATTTGATACCAAGGCTGAACTGACACCTGTCACTCTCCTACTGGTTGACTCGGAATGCACATGATCCCATACAATTCCTTGGCCCAATCATGTGCCATGCCCAATAGGAAAGCAGACTAATTTATTTAAATAAATAACTAACAAATATTTTTATAAGCGCTACCATGGATCCTTCTCAAATAATCCTTGACCTCAAGGATTGAACTGAGGGTACTGTTCCATGATTTGAGTAGCGTCCTCCCAGCTTGCGTCCTTAGGGATGGTATGAGACCATTGAACCAACCACTGAACCACTGCTGTATTATTCCTTTTCACTGTACGCCTCTGCAACACTTTAACTGGATAAACTACAAACTGACCTTCACTTCCCAGTAGAGGCAATTCAGTCGAAGCAGTGTACTTATCTCCTATCTTCTTCTTGAGCAGACTGATGTGGAAAACGGGGTGAATATGAGAACCCACTGGAAGAGATAATCTGTATGCAACCTTTCCCACCTTCCCTATAACTTCATAAGGCCCAAAATACTTATGTGACAGTTTCAGATTCCTACGAACAGCAGCTGACAATTGTCTGTACGGTTGTAATTTGAGGAACACCCAGTCTCCCACATTAAGAGTGGCTTCCTTTCGTTTCTTGTCTGCATATTGCTTATATTTATTCTGAGCCATTTGTATAGCATCCTTAAGCAAATGATCCATGGCTTCACGATTCACTTGAAAATCCTTAACTGCACCCACAGGAGAACTATGAGAAGATGGTAAACAGATTTGTCGAGGTTTAATCCCGTACAAGGCTTCGTAAGGACTCATTCTGATCGAACTGTTGTATGTCGAATTGTTGCACCACTCCGCAAGGGGTAACCACTTGGTCCACTTCTTTGGTCGTTGACTAGCCATGGCTCGCAAATATTGCTCTAAACAACGATTAAGTCATTCGGTCTGTCCATCGGTTTGTGGATGGTACGACGTACTCATGTGCAACTTGGTCCCCATTACCTGAAATAACTCCTTCCAAAAGTGGCTTGTAAACAATTTTTCTCTATCAGATGTGATAGATTAGGGCATCCCATGTAATTTATAGACGTTATCTAAGAACAGTTGAGCAACCGAGGAAGCACTATATGGATGAGACATAGCTATGAAGTGACCTACTTTCGTGAGCCTATCGATCACGACCAGAATACAGTCTTTACCCATTGAAGTAGGTAGCCCCTCCACAAAATCAAGAGAAACGTGTTGCCAAACTTGCTCCAGAATTGGCAAAGGCTGCAATAAGCCTCCTGGATATTGTCCAGCAGTCTTTATACGGTGACAAGTATCACACATCCTCACATATTCAACAACATCTAACTTAAGCCTTGGCCAAAAGAAAAATTGAGCAATCTTCTTGTAGGTAGCTTCCTGTCCTGAATGACCCCCAACTGGGCTATCGTGTAGCTCCCACAAGATGTGCTTTCTAACATCCCCATTTGACCCCACATATATTTTTCCTTCATGCCTTATCAGTCCTTTCACCATACAAAATTGCTTATACATGTCATCCTTGGATACAACACCCATTAGTATATTCTGGGCCTCTGTATCACCAATGTAAATGTTTACTATGTCGTCTAACCAATGTGGCTGTATCACAGAAATTTCATTGACTACTCATTCTTTTTGAACCTCTAGAAGTTGAGATAACGCATCTACCACCTTGTTATCTCGTCCCTTTTTATACATGATCTCGTAATCAAGGCCCATCAATTTAGCTAGCCATTTTTGTTGCAATGAGGTCGACAACCGCTGCTCCAGCAGAAATTTCAGACTTTGATGGTTTGTTTTGATGATAAAGTGATGTCCCTGGAGATAAGTGAACCACTTTTGAGTAGCCATGACTATGGCTAGCAGCTCCTTCTCGTACGTAGATAACCCTTGATGTTTTGGGGCTAATCCTTTACTTAAATACGCCAGAGGTATGCCTTGTTGCATTAGTATGACACCTATATCATGTGCACTTGCATCTATTTCCAGCACAAAAGGTAGAGAATAATCTGGTAATGTAAGTACCGGAGCTGTCAACGTAGCCGTCTTCAACCTTTCAAAAGCCATAGTAGCTTGTTCTGTCCAACAAAAAGCATTCTTTTTCAACAGGTTGGTCAAAGGTCTGCTTTTTTCCCCATAGCTCTTTATAAATCTCTGGTAATATCCAGTTAAATCGAGAAATCCACGAAGCTGTTTAAGGTTCTTAGGAGTTGGCCACTCCTTCATAGCCCGTACCTTAATAGGGTCAGTTGACACCCCCTCCTTAGAAATAATATGGCCCAGGTACTCAAGTAAAGGCTGCCTAAATTGGCACTTGCTCCTCTTTGCAAATAGCTTATGTTCCACCATCTTTTCTAACAGTGCCTTCAAATGCCCCACGTGCTCTGCCTTAGTTCTGCTATACACCAAGATATCATCAAAAAACATGAGTACGTTTTTCTGTAACTGCTCTTGAAATACAGAATTCATTAAGGTATGGAACGATGCTGGTGCATTCGTAAGTCCGAATGGCATGACCTTAAACTCGTAGAGGCGTTGATGTGTACGAAATGCTGTCTTGTAAATATCCTCATCCGCCACTCTAATTTGATGATAACCGGACTTTAAATCCAGTTTAGTAAACCAAGAAGCACCCCTTAACTCGTCCAACAATTCATCAATTAAGGGTATTGGGGATTTGTTTTTAATAGTAATATTGTTGAGCCTCCTATAATCCACACACAAACGCCAACTACCATCCTTTTTCTTCACTAGTATAATTGGTGATGCAAACGGACTCGTGCTTTCTTGAATTATTCCACTCCTCAGCATCTCTTTAACTTGTTTTTCGATTTCTGTTTTCTGCACATACGGCACCTTATAACTCCTTTGGTTAACCGGTTGGCTACCATTCATCAATGGAATTTTATGGTCTTGACTACGGACTGGTGGTAATCCTTTAGGCTCAGCAAAATCCTCTTCAAACTCTTGAATCACCTGTTGTATCTCTGGTGGGGTAGCGACTGTTTGTGAATGATTTAGTAGTACGGTTCGAAAACCCTGAGAATAGGGATGTTCAAGAACTGTTTAACAAATTAAGACAGGTGGGAACGGTAGTTGACAATATTTTTGATTTTTTTGTAAAAGTAAACTAAGAACAGGAAGTAAGAACAAAAAGGGAAAATGCAAGAAAATATAAAGATAAAATAAAAATTCATATCATTTCATTCATAATCTGGAAAGATACAGAAATCAGTTTATATACTGAGACTTAGGTGGATAGTAGATACTACGCTCCTGGGCTTCCGTGTTGGTTGGGCTTTGTTTTGCACAGGTCCAATACAAGTAGGATCGTTCTTTTGCTAGATCGTGACAAATACCCCCCCTTAAAATCATCCTTGTCCTCAAGGATGAATTCAATTTGTAAACACCTTCTGGCAACTAGCATGGTGACATTGCTATACCATGAAAGAGCCCATTCTCTTAACCAGAAGTGGAGTGTGAAGGGGTTCAAAGATGCCAAGCAAATAATGGACATTTATTCTTGTTCTACTACATCGAAAAACACGGACCATAACATCATGTTTATAATCACTGACCTGCTTCTTTTTGGTTGGAATGATTGTATTTCTCAATCTGAAAACAGTCACGACACTTCTCGTAATTCCCATATCCAGTGACCATGGGGTAACATCCAAAAGTGACAGAAATTGCACCTTAATCACTTCTCTACTTGAAATTGTAGGTTGAAAAATATCAGCATAAGCAATAGGCTTATCAGAAGTGATGCTCGTGGGAAGGTCTTTTCCATTACAAAAATCCATACCCATTTCAGGGCTACTTTGTCTCGATAAACTGTACTTGTAAGACTTCAAGAATTGAATAACTTCAACAAACAGAACATGAACTTTCACACAGTCCTGTGTCCAATCAGGACCGTCAAGGTAGAAACTATTATTTACAGCCTCTGAACTTTTACATCCAATATATGGCAAGTCATATACCTTGATTTCCATTAGTTCAGCTTTCGTGGTGTTCCAAAGCATATCAGGAAGCATGTGTCAATGACAAGTTGTCCTCCAAATTTTTACATTTTCTCGTATTTGTGCCAAAGCTTCTAATCCAAAATATAGTACAGTTCCTTATTATCTTGCTTCGGTGCTAGAATCTCGGAACAGATGTCTCTTAGATCTTTTTTATCTAATGTCCCTCCTTTAATTGACCATTGAAATCCAGCTATAAGAGAATAAACAAGTTTATTAAGATATTGCTGCTTGTTACACACATTGCCGCATTCCAACTCGAAGAACATTTTAACATCAATTTCTACAAGTATTTAATCATCATGCACTCGATAAGTTGAAAGGACTGCCTTCTTGTAATTGTCGCTTCGAATTACCTTACAATAAACATCTCTAGTAAAGGTGAAAGGTCCACCAACTTTGAATGTATGTACAACCCGACAATCGCCATTATATTTTGTTGTGACAATCACCAAGCCAATGTAGACATTGTAAAGACATGTTAGTTGTTTCTCCCGTACGAAAAGAATGACAAACTTCGAAAGCCACTTCTTAAATTAGGACTTGCAAGCCTTGATGATATAATTCATTTCAGCAAACACAACCTTTATAACATAGTCAAATCTCCAATCTGCACAAACAAACTCAGCACCGAGGCAGAGAGAATTCCTTACAAACTTTGAACTCATACACCCAACATTTAGCAAGTTGTATACCCTAACGATTATTAGTTCAGTCTTTCTGTCAGCAGCCTTTTTAAAACAATTCTTGCAGTAGAGCAATGATGTTTCTCTGAAGTTAACTTGCACATTAACAACTAAGACTGTTGCCTTGATGTGACAGACTTGTGTACCAGGTCTTCGCAATTCCTCCAACTTATGACCATGCTCTTGACTTAGATTCAAAACATTATGCATTCTTTTAAGAACAACTTGCTCAAATGCTTCAATCCCCACCAGGTACACATGCCCCCAAAGATAGAGTTTCTCGTATCGTTGCGAAGCATGTATAGCTGTCATAGCAGTTGGGATGTCTTGGCCAACACCCATTGGAAGAGCATCAGTATGAGAAACATCCTGTAAAACTTCAACATAGGCATCTCTCCTACTTTTGTCAGTTAACACACCTTCTTTACATGAAACTTCAAATCCAATTACATGTGAATCCCTCCATTTTTTAACCTTTGCACCTACATCTTCTCTAACAGCAAAAATTCTATAAGCTACGACTATTATTGTAGCATCATTTAGTCTTAATTTTTCACTCCCATTAATTTCCTTCTTATAACCACCGGGATCAAAAATTAACAATTTTTCCTCACTAACAATGCTAGATAGATCATTCAACCCATAAATTTTTGGCAACATATACTGTTCCTTACAGCTTTCTTCCTTGACATTCTCACTTTCTTCTCCGTTTCCTTTCATATCATCACCCTTTACCTTCTCTTTTAAAGTACTGAATTCTGAAACCTTCCCTCCTTTGCCTCCACCTTCATTAAGGGTGCTCTTCCTATTAACACAGCTTAAAGCCAATGAAAATTGAGATTTTAAAATTTTCTGATCTTCAATGTCCTTTAGCTCAAGTTCCTCTTCATTCTCATAGCTAACACTATCATCTTCAACAAAAACATTATCCAAAGCTAGGACATCACCATTGTATTTATCTTTCTCCATAAAATGTAGTGCTCCCACACTATAATCAACTATTTTCCTTTGTGCTTCACATTTATCCTCACAGCTTTCGAAAGTTTTCTCATCTATGTATTCCTTTTTAGGAATTTCATCAAACATGTGAAGAGCAGATACATTAAGTTGAGGCAATTGTAAATCATTTGAATCCTCACTCCCAACATCCAATGTTTTCTTAACTAAACCACTTGTTTCCAGGTTATCAAAATTTGAAACAAGATTTAACGTATGAGAAGGCTGACTTACCAGCTTTGAGGAAATCCCCTTAAGTATTTTTGACGATTCTGCCAGGCTCTTCCCCATCTTCTCAAGAATTTGGATCATTTTATCGTATTTATCCTCCATCTTGTGACAAGTATCAT
This sequence comes from Kitagawia praeruptora, assembly GCA_037693485.1. Classification (NCBI taxonomy): domain Eukaryota; kingdom Viridiplantae; phylum Streptophyta; class Magnoliopsida; order Apiales; family Apiaceae; genus Kitagawia; species Kitagawia praeruptora. The sequence goes on along the minus strand of CM075344.1, from coordinate 154,666,400 downwards.
CAACAGCATTGAAAATCGGCATTCCTGAGTCAGGGCTTTCATCAAACACCTGAGGTACGGGCAATTGATATTACTGTCCAAATTAAGATAAATCCAGGTGGAATTTGTGTTGTAGTGACAGGTTGACTCATGAAACAACTCAAAGGTGGGGAATATGAGTTTGACTGTGTTTGAATTTCATGCTGGTAAGAAGAATACCAAGGTATTCCATTGCTGTCTAGAAGATAAGGGTTTGTGTAAGGTGTAGGAGATGTATAATATGGTGGTGGTTAGGGAGAGTGGTAAACAAGAGGTGGTGTTGGAGGTGGAGTATAGCCAGGATGATAAAAATTAGGGTTATGAAATGGGTATGACGAAGGAGAAGTGACAGGGTAATACCATGGGTTAAAGGTACCAAAATCAGCATTCATTGTGTCCGAGGAACTACAAGCTCTGATACCACTTGTAACCAACCTCTTGGTTATTATCAATAGAAATGGGGCTCTGAACAAGGGAGGACTGAACAACCGAAAAGTAAAACGGAAAAGACATAACGAAATGATAAATGAAAATGATAACTGTATTGAAAAACTGGAAATGGAAATACAATACTGAAAGTAAATTACAGAATTGAATTGATCAAAAGAAGGTACAGAGAAATGTAAAGCTGAATGGATAAGCAATATAAATAAAACTGTTTTCTTATTCGATAACTTCTCTCTGTGATGATCTCGTATATATAAAGTAACATGTGAGAGTAACATGTGCTGAAATGGGCTTGCTCTAGTGAACTAGTGAACCAGCCCAATGACAAAGGCCAGTCCATTTGTTACAAACCATCCCCCTTAAAAAATTCTTGTCCTCAAGAATTGCATGTTGAACAAGAACTTGGTAGCAAGTGGAGCCTCCTAGATAAAAAAATGAGTGTTACAACACTCCAATACCAAACACACGCCATTTTCTGGACAAATGACTTGACAACCGGATGAACAAGCTCCTGGACCGTAAACAGTATACGCTGTCTAGTCCATCTCTTTGTAGATTATACAGCCTTCTCTTTTAACGAAACACTGATCCCATCATTCTGATCCGCTGCATCCTTCATGTCGGCGTCCACAATGTGATTATCTGACACTTCACAATAAAAAGGAAGAGTAAGCAATTTAGGTTGTACTTCTTCATCATCGCAAGAAGGGGGAGGAAGAAGGGACAACTCATTCCCAAGATTTGAGAAAGATGCTAAAACTGATGCACCTGCAACAGTTGAGGGATCGCCACTTGCCTCAAAATGTAGACCATTCATTGGACTACTATGTTCTTCTAGTATGCTTATTATAGGTGGCAAACTATCTGAGGCTAAATTATCTCTAGAAAGTTGCTGGAATATATAAGCATGTTTACCAGATGGACTGAAAACTACTTCATCACCTCCGCTGAGAGGCAAGGAGGTATGCTTAGGGAAAACTTTACCATTTACTTTAACGATCCCTTTTCCACCCGTGACTATAAGTAAAGTACCCGAGGGATTTCCTTCCTTTGTCAATTGCTTGTAAAAAAATTGATCCAATAAATAATACTCTTTCTTCATCTTCCAGTAAAGCTTATTCGAATATTTTTCATTTTTGTCTGAAGCCCACTATTTTTTCTGATTTGTACCCCTACCTTTCTCGTCACTCGCAATGTCATCATTATGAATAGACATCTCTTCAATGTCATCAAGTTCACCTACAACCAGAGCAATGACTTTACAGTGCCTTTCATTATTTTCACCCTTCATAATACTTCTTCTCATTTTCTTATTATGCATCTTGATATCAACCTCCATTACTTTGTGGTAGCAACAAAATGAATATTCATGATAATTATAACCTGGTGGAATAACTATAGAAGCAAAATTCCTTAATACTAGAAATTCGAGCTGTAAAAGATGGCCATTACTAGCATCAACATCAGTCTGAATTCTCATAATATGAACTTTTGATACATACACTAAATTGCCCTCTACATTAGTAAAAAGAGATGCATCGATTATACCTCCACCAGGATCAAAGATAATTGTAATAGCAGAAAAATACCAAGCAGAAGCCATCCTTTTGACAGATGGTATCATGAACTGACTAGAGTGGACCAAAGATCCACCAAGCTTGAATCAATCAAACCTGGCCAGGACAGAATCCTCCTCTTTCACTGTTTCACGCTTAGGATCATATGGAGATGACCCTACATTTTTCGCATTGCCAAGGTCAGTGTGGGGGTGAATGCGAGATCCCACTGCCACATCAAAACTTTTATTCCCAGTTTGGCTTCCAACAATCTGCCACGACATTCCAAAATTAGTACCTTCTAGTTTCACAAGATCTGGCAGAGACTTCCCTTCCACATTACTAGTACTCATATTTTCACCCTGGCATTTTAGAATTTGAAATCCGGCCATGACAGAATTGTCGACATCAGTAACATCGGAATTATCTGGTTGGACAACATTTGGCAGAGACTTTTCTTCCATATTAGTAGCATTCATATTGTCACCCCTGCATTTCAGGATCTGGAATCGGGCCATTACAGATGCGTCATCATCATTAACATCTCCACTATCCCTAAAAGCAACCTTTCCACCAAGAACCGACTCACTATCATCTTCTAATTCTGGTTCTATATCAACATCACTCTCATCGTCCCAATCCCACTCCTTATTCCACGGCTCGCATTCTTCTATAGTATCCCCATTCTCCTTGCTTTCATTGCTCTTAGTTTCCGACACACTCAACTCAGTCTCTTTAAAAAAACCCTCATTACAAGCAACCTCTTCCCTTCTATTAAAGCCAATAGTTTCATTCAAAACCGAGACATCACCAACCCCATTTTTCCTATCTATCGCAACATCGTGGAATTCAGAACCGCTCCCAATAAGCACATCAACCTCAACCTTAGGAAGCACCTCGCCTATGTTACTGGGAGGAGACAACTGTAATATAAGACGCTTTATCTCCTCCATTTGAAGTAAAATTCTATCGGTCGTCTGGATGATTTTATCTGTACCCTAAGTAGTAATATCCAGTGCATCTCCACTCACCTTCTCAGCCAGGGAATTAGAGTTTCTCACATGAATTTCATCAAACAGTTGCGTCTCAACCTCAACATCATCTACACCCACTTCATTCTATATTTCAACAACCTTCTCCACCAATTTACTGCCATCACCAATAATAGCATCAGCTTCACTATTCTGTAACGCCTCATGACACTCATACTTGTCCGAAGACATCGAAGGACTAGTAGAACAAGGTATGGTTAGTGGATGTGTTGATTCAACAGCGTAATATAGTTGGCCAGTGGAAAGAGTTGTATGACAAGTAAGCGTATATGGCGAAGCAAAAACAAATTCTCGTTCAGAACTTGTATCAAATAGCTTATAGGCAGGTAACTCAGAAGGGTATGAAATTGAAAAAGCAGTGGGAGGTGGTTCGGGTGGCTTATATTCACCCGGACAATAAATTGGAGGAAGACTTACGGTAAAGCATCCATCACATCCACTTCCGAGGAAGGACAACTCTGATACCACTTGTAACCAACCTCTTGGTTATTATCAATAGAAATGGGGCTCTGAACAAAGGAGGACTGAACAACCGGAAAATAAAACGGAAAAGACATAACGAAATGATAAATGAAAACGATAACTATATTGAAAAACTGAAAATGGAAATACAATACTGAAAGTAAATTACAGAATTGAATTGATCAAAAGAAGGTACAGAGAAATGTAAAGCTGAATGGATAAGCAATATAAATAAAACTGTTTTCTTCTTCGATAACTTCTCTCTATACTGATCTCGTATATATAAAGTAACATGTGCTGAAATGGGCTTGCTCTAGTGAACTAATGAACCGGCCCAATGACAAAGGCCAGTCCATTTGTCATGATCATGAATGTATTTTTGGGTTTTTTGTGAAATTAAGCTAAGAACAGAAAGGTAAAACAGGAAGGAAAATGCAGAAAAATAAAGATAAAATAAACATTCATATCATTTCATTCATAAGTCCTAAATTGAAGAAGAGAGTACATTATATATCTCCTCAGAGACTAAGTTACTGGGCCGGACAAACCTATAACCCAACTCTATACTTGGCCCAATAATAATATCTGGCCCAACATTGTCCCATAGCTCAAATCGTGACATATTCCTCTCCTTTAAAGCATCCTTGTCCACAAGGATGGAATTAAAAAAAAACTTTGTAATAACTTACAACACCAATGCTCGAATGCAGCTTTTATTTTGTGTAACAGTCTCTTAGTAGCATCAAGTCTCAAGTGTTTCTTTGCACACACATCTTCCACATTTGAGAGAATATAAAAGGTGAACAATAGTTGTTGGAGTTGCAAACATTAAAACTTCAGAACCATCCCATCCAAGTATATTGTCCTCTAGCTCTTTGGGAAAATTCATATCACTATCCCTCATTGGCTCTGTAAATTTACTACTCACACTTACTTTGTAAAGCATAATGTAATGTAATATGTAATAGAGGAAATATATAACTCAACTAGGATAAAAGATAAATAATATTAACTCTATACAGGGATCGTGAAAGTTAAAGAACAGGTATCAACAAGGATCAAGTCGCTGAAAGAAGTTCATTAACATGATCAAGCCTCAGTGACAAAATAAGATGTATAGATGATTCAGTTGAAGGGCCAAAAGATTCCAGTGATAAAGTTTTTATGGTTGCACAAATCTTAGCAGTGTTCTTAAAGACATGATACGAAGACCATGAGTGAATGTTAGTCGTCTGTGAACCAGACCAGTTGCACTAGGCGTCAACACCTCACAAAGGAATCAAAGTATCTAACTCAGAAAAACTGTTAAGAGATATGATTGAGTTTAGAGCAGTGTTGATATCCTCTAGTTAGTTGGAAGCTGAATATTTAAGGATGTCAAATTAAGAGGAAAATGAATAGTATCCGAAATTACTATTCATGTGAATAGTAACTGAAATTACTATTCATGTGAATAGTAACCAACTATTCATTTGACAAAGTAAAAGCAAAAGGTAAAAAACATGTGGGACCATGTTCAAATCAAGAATGTTGAGAAACAACAATTCAGCAGAATAGTTTGAAAAGAAAAAAAGAGGCAGCAGGCGGCGGAGGAAAAAAAGGCTGATAAAAACGTCAGCAGTTACGTTAATTTAGCTGCATAGTAACTTTCTAAAGTCTATAAATAGACCTGTTGTATTTCATTTCAAAACACACCTCAACACACAACTTTCTATTCTCTCTCTTATATCCTCTCTGTGTAAGCTGCTAGGCAGTCCATCTAGTAGGAAAGCCGGCTTAGCCCGCTTTCAGGAAGTGTCGGGTAGAAGGTTCTCGTGCCTAAACTATCCTTAGGAGTGTTTGATTTTGTAACTGATCCATAGGATTAGATTGTGTAACAAACCTCCGGGTTTTATCTATTTAAAGATATTTCCCACACAGTTGTGTTATTTCGATTTAGTATTTTTGATTTTATATCCATATCAAAAATCGAAATATTTTTAAATAACGTATTCAACCCCCCTTCTATGTTATTCCAGACCTAACAATTGGCATCAGAGCCACTCTGTTATTATACAACAGTTAAGATCGAAAAAGCTATACAATCATGACAGAGAAAACACAAACTCCAACAACAAGCAGATATGAATCAATCAGAGTTCCAATACTCAGGGCATCAGAATATCCCATATGGAAGGTGAAGATGAAAATGTTTCTGGAGGCTACTGATCCAGAGTACTTAGATAGAATCCATGATGGTCCACATAAGCCTACCAAATTGTCTATTGCAGTTGCTGGAGAGGAACAGAAAACGATTCCAAAGGAGAAGAAAGACTACACCCATGAAGATATCTCCTCTATTAGCAAAGATGCCAAGGTAAGGCATTTATTACATAACGCCCTTGACAATGTTATGTCTAACAGGGTCATTGGATGCAAAACTGCTAAGGAGATTTGGGACGCTTTGGAAGTTAGATGTCAAGGAACCAAAGCCATCAAAAAGAACAGGAGAACAATACTCACACAGGAGTACAAGCACTTTGACTCAAATATTGATGAGTCATTAACAGATATATATGACAGATTCCTGAAATTGCTGAATGATCTGTCACTGGTAGATAAAGAGTATGATCTTGAAGACTCCAATCTGAAATTCTTGTTGGCTCTTCCTGAGAAGTGGGATTTAAAGGCCACTACCATCAGAGACAATTATGATCTGCAAGACATGTCTCTTGATGAAATCTATGGAATGCTCAAAACTCATGAGCTTGAGATGGAACAAAGAAGCAAGAGGCATGGAGGCAAGTCTAAGTCAGTTGCTCTTAAAGCTGAAGAGAAAGCTTCTAAAGAAGTTGCTGTGAAAAAGAGTCAATCCAATAGAAAGGTTCTTTTTACAAAGTCTGATATTGAGTCATCAAACTCTGATGATGACTCAAACTCTGACAATCTCACAGACTATGATGATGATGGCAGTGATGCTGAAATGAAACAACTTGCAGCCCTGATGGTAAGAAGCTTCAAGAAGATGGCTTACAAGAACTTCGGAAAAAGAAAGAAGTTCACACGAAGAGATTCAAATTTTGAAAAGAATAATTTCAGAAAAGCTGAGGGAAAGGAAAGCAGGTCTGGGAAAGTGGACAAGTCCAAGATCATATGTTATAATTGTGGTGAGAAAGGACATTTTGCACCTGAGTGCAAGAAAGCCAAAGTTGATAAAGGTCAAGCTTACATCACAAAGAAGAAGGACTGGGCTGACACTTCAGACTCTGAAGATGAGGTGAACTATGCCATGATGGCAAATGTTGATAGTATCTCTGAAGCTACTGAGACCAAGGTACCTCACTCTACTCTAGCTTTTGATACTACTGATATATCTGAGTTAAGACTCTTTCTTAAAAACTTGCATGTTAGCTACAGAGATCAGACTTTAGAAAATGAAAGAATAAAATCTGAAAGTCTAGACCTTAGAAAGAGAAATGACTATCTAGAATTAGAATTAGTCCAGATGTTACAAATTCAGAAAGAGAGAGATGATGCTATTTTTGTTAAAACTGAATTATTGAAAAAGCATGCTTATCTTGAATCTGAACTTGCTAAAGAAAGAAACATTATTAAAACTTGGACTAACTCTGGGAAAACTACTCAGATTATCATAGAGAATGATTGTTGGAAAGAAGGTCTAGGTTACACTGATAGAAAGAAAACTGTCAACCTAGAAGCTGAGACCTCTAAACCTGTATTTACTGAAAAGGCTGCAAAACCCAAACTTAATCATATGAGGTTTGTACCAAAATCTGACAAACCAAAACAGGATGAAGTCAAATCAGTAAATATTAGTTTAATGTCTCAGAAACAGCTTACACACAAGCTGAAGGAGTTAAAAAGAGTGAACAAGGTAAAAGAACCTAGGAAAAACAGAAATGGAAAGGTAGGCATCAATAAAAGAACAACTATATGTCCATTCCCAATGCTCCTAGGAAGAAATGTTACAACTGTGGAAATCCTAACCATCTTGCTACTTTTTACAGGAAGAATAAAAATATAAACTCTATACCTTCTAAGTCAGGAGTTAAGAGTGGTTCAGTTAGGTTTAAGCCACAGAATCCTTGTTTTCACTGTGGCAGTATTTGGCATTCTATTTATACATGCAAAGAGTATCATAAGTTGTATTATGATTATTATGAACTTAAACCCTCTTTGAATAAATTCAAGATTGATTCTACATGTATAAATTCTGATAAAAAGAATGTTAGCACAAACTCTGATAAGACTTCTGCTGCAAAAGCTAACAAACTTAATAAGGCCAAAGGATCCAAGCAAGTCTGGGTCCTTAAAACTAATCATTAGTGGTTTTTGTGATTGCAGGGTAACAGGAAAAATATTCTTGTTCTGGACAGTGGATGCTCAGGCACATGACTGGAAATAAAGCCCTGCTATCAAAATTTGTGGAGAAAGCTGGCCCAAGCGTTTCTTATGGAGATTGCAACATAGGAAGGACTCTGGGATATGGCAATATCAAACTTGGGAATGTCATCATTGAATCTGTAGCTCTAGTCTCAGGACTCAAACATAATCTGCTAAGTGTGAGTCAAATCTGTGACAGAGGTTATCATGTGGATTTCTTTTAAGAACACGGTGAAGTTGTAAGCAAATCTACAGGAAAAGTTGTTCTGAAGGGATACAGGCATGGTAACATTTATGAAGCCAAGCTTTCAACAAACTCTGATGGCTCTGCAATCTATCTACTGAGTAGAGCATCAATTGAAGAAAGCTGGGATTGGCACAAGAGACTTTCTCATCTGAATTTCAACAGCATTAATGAGCTAGTGAAGAAAGATCTTGTGAGAGGATTGCCCAAATCATTTTTTACTCCAGATGGCCTATGTGACTCATGTCAAAAGGCAAAACAAAGGAAAACTTCATTCAAAAGTAAGACTGAATCCTCAATTCTTGAGCCATATCACTTATTGCATGTTGATTTATTTGGTCCAGTAAATATAATGTCTATTGGAAAGAAAAAATATGCTTTGGTTATTGTTAATGAATACACTAGATATACATGGGTATATTTCATGCACAAGAAAGAAGAAACTGCATCAATCTTAACAGAGCATGTCAGACAACTGGACAAAGGATATAAGCATACAATGAAAATCATAAGGAGTGATAATGGCACTGAGTTCAAGAATGCAGTCATGGAAGAGTTTTGTAAAGGAAATGGAATAAAGCAAGAATTCTCTGCACCTGGAACTCCACAACAAAATGGAGTAGTAGAGAGAAAGAACAGGACTCTCATAGAAGCTGCAAGGACCATGCTTGATGAAGCAAAGCTACCAACTTACTTCTGGGCTGAAGCTGTGCAAGCTGCTTGTTTCACACAGAATGCTACACTCATAAACAAGCATGGTAAAACACCATATGAGATGGTGAAAAATAAGAAGCCGAACCTGAAGTACTTTCACGTGTTTGGATGTAAATGTTTTGTTCTTAAGACTCATCCAGAACAGCTTTCCAAATTTGATTTAAAAGCTGATGAAGGAATCTTTGTTGGATACCCACTATCCACAAAAACATTCAGAGTCTACAATCTGAGAACAAAAGTGGTCATGGAATCTATCCATGTGTCTTTTGATGATAAGAAGATAACAGGACTTGAAGACTTTGATGAACATGACCAGCTGAGATTTGAGAATGAAGAAATAAATGCTGATCTACAAAATTCTGATACTCTTTCAGACTCTATTGTTCAATCTATACCAATAGATCAGACAGCAGCACATGTTGAGGGGGAGCAAGTGAACGATGAAAATGAACCCCAATCAAGTGAAGAAACATCAAAGAATGCATCTGCTGATTCATTAAACTCTGATTCATCAAACTTTGAAAGCAACAGCTCAGGGGGAGCAAACAATGATTTTGGATCTACTAGTCATCACACTCAACACAATTATGAACTTGGGGAATCATCAAGATCAAATCTGCTGAGACAAAGGGTATGGAGTAGAGCGCATCCCTTTGAACAGATCATTAGTGAACCGGACACGGGTGTACAGACTAGAAGAGTAACACAGAATGAATGCAATTTCGCAGGATTTTTATCTCAAATTGAACCTAAAAAGGTTGATGAAGCTCTTGATGATCCAGATTGGGTAATTGCAATGCAGGAAGAACTCAATTAGTTCGAAAGGCAGAAAGTATGGAAGCTGGTGCCAAGACCAAAAGGTAAATCTGTAATTGGCACTAGATGGGTGTTTAGAAATAAATTGGATGAAAATGGTATTATTACGAGGAACAAGGCTCGATTGGTGGCAAAGGGTTACTCTCAAGAAGAGGGAATTGATTATGATGAAACCTATGCTCTAGTTGCAAGGCTTGAAGCAATCAGGATGTTCTTAGCATTTGCTGCACACTCCAACTTTAAGGTTTTTCAAATGGATGTGAAGAGTGCATTTTTGAACGGAGATCTAGAGGAAGAAGTCTATGTTGAACAACCCCCTGGGTTCGAAGACAAGGAATTTGAAGGTTTTGTGTACTTTCTCTTCAAAGCTCTCTATGGTCTCAAGCAAGCCCCTCGAACATGGTATGATACTCTCTCCAAGTTCTTACTTGAAAATGGTTTTACAAGAGGTATCATCGACAAAACTCTCTTTCATAAAAAGCATAAAAATGATATAATTCTTGTGCAAGTATATGTGGATGATATAATATTTGGTTCTACTAATGATTTGCTATGCAAGAGATTTGCTAAGCTAATGCAGAGTAGGTACGAGATGAGCATGATGGGTGAGTTGTCCTTCTTCCTTGGACTTCAAGTTGTTCAGAAGCCTGATGGTATTTACATCTGCCAATCAAAATACATAAAGGATCTTCTGAAGAAGTATGGGATGGAAGAAGCAGCTACTGCCAAGACCCCGATGCCAACTGCTATCAAGCTTGATGAAGACAAATCTGGTAAGTCAGTTGACATCACGAAGTATCGAGGTATGATCGGCTCTCTCTTGTACTTAACTGCTAGTAGACCAGAATTATGTTCGCAACTTGTCTATGTGCTAGATTCCAGGCTAACCCTAAAGAGTCACATCTTATAGCTGTTAAACGTATTTTTAGATACCTTAAGGGAACCCCTAATCTTGGGATTTGGTACCCTAAAGGAACAGGTTTTGACCTAATTGGCTATACAGATTCTGACTTCGCAGGTTGTAAGATTGATCGGAAAAGTACTTCTGGAAGCTGTCAGTTTCTAGGAAGAAGGTTGGTATCTTGGTACAGCAAGAAGCAACACTCAGTATCTACCTCAACAGCTGAAGCAGTATACATTGCGGCAGGTAGTTGTTGTGCTCAGATCCTGTGGATGAGGAATCAACTTCAGGACTATGGACTCATGTTGGACAAAATTCCAATTCTATGCGACAACACGAGTGCCATTGCCATTGCCAACAATCCAGTTCAACACACCAGGACTAAGCACATTGATATCAGGTATCATTTCTTACGAGAGCATGTCATGAATGGAACTGTGGTATTATATTTTGTTCCCACAGATCAACAAATTGCAGACATCTTTACTAAACCACTGGATGAATCCACTTTCTCCAGGTTAGTTGGTGAACTTGGGATGTTAAATCTGTCTAATTAATTTTGGATAATTAATAACTGCAATTTGTTATAAATTCACAGGTATTTTAAATGTCCATATTTTAGGACTTGTGAATTTACTTTGCATCCAGTCCCCATCTTACAGTTATCTCTATATTAATTGCCATGCTTATAAATGCTATATTTTATGGTAATTATTTAGTAAATAATTGTGTTAATTGTAGCATAATTAAATAAATATTTTATTGACATATATCAATTAATGATATTTTGTTAATTTTATGTCTATTTAATTGTGAGGTTATCTGATTATTGTGGATTAATTCTTGATTTGCTGTGCGACTATTTTTAAATCCATAATAATTAGAAGTATTAAATATGTGTATGCGTATAGGCTGATAGGTTTCGGCGATAAGATGTTTTTTCGGCCGACAGGTTTCGGTGATAAGATGTTTTTTTTTCCGGCTAATTAGGTAGTTAGGTGAGAAATTATTGAGCGGTGTTATTTTTCAAACATAACCTGTCACTATTTCACCTAACCTACTAATCCTTGAAACCTTATAAATGATGAGTTTTTGTTTGTGTTTAACATCATCAATTTTCAGATATACAGAGCATATACACACAATTGCTGAATATTTCAAGCTTTGACCGGAAAGATCTCACAAGCTAGCTGGTGGTTTTTAGAGCGGATTTCATATTCTTGTTATACGCACTAACCTTTGTTTTTGAATTTCCTCAAAGTTTTTGAAAATGGCATTGCAGGGAAGCTTTTTAATTGCTAAAGTTAATCCTGTTTCCATTCAGTAAATCGAAACCATTCAGGATGAGCAATTTCGGGCTTGGACACAATTTCTGAATGAATATTCATTAATTCGCTATGCTTTAGTTACACAGGTGCAGCTTAACCATGATGCATTGCATGAAATATATTGTAGTGCGGTTAACACTTCTGGACAGGACGGGTGTGCATTCACATATCAACTATTTGGTAGGTCGATTAGGGTCACTGAACGAGATGTTAATCGAATTCTTTATTTTCCTATAGAAAATCTCGTTTCTGATCCTACACCCGAACAGATTGAAATGTTCTTTCTCTTTATAAGGTACCAAGATGGCAATTTCAATACTGGTAATCTATCTAGAACGTTTCTAACCCAGTATTGGAATTTCTTCTTTCACACTCTTAACCATGTTTTTTCCTCAGATAGAACAAATCAAGATCGAATACCTGAATTTATTCAAATAATAGGGTATGCGGTCGCCAATAATTTGAGGATTAATTTTGGGAAAATAGTGCTTGGTCAAATCATTTTAAAAATGAAACGCTTGGGAACAAGAGATGTTCGGACTCAAAATGTCAAATGTCTATATCCAAGGTTTCTACAGTTAATATTAAATGATTTTTTGAATGATGAAGACAGGGTACGCTTGGAAAATGGTAAAAAGGTGGAATGTTCTTCCATGAAGACGAATGTAATTAATTACATAAGCAAAAAGAAATATACGGATGTGCCTACAGTCCTAACTGAATATCTAAAGACTGTTCCACTTCCGTTGTTACCACGACCAGTGAGAGCAGGTATACGACAAGGTAATATTTCAATCCCTGCTATTTCAACCTCTGTATTCCCTATTGTGTCACAGGAAATACAGTTTCTACAGCCCCCAGTGGCCATCTTACCCGACCAAGAGCAGGAAATCCCACCGACTCTAACACAGGTCGAAGAGCCCATTCTACAAATGCAAACACAAACACAACAAACTCCTACACCTCAATTGTCACTTAAACGACCAGTCATCCACATTATTGAGGGAGATAGTGCCTCAGCAGCACCACATAAGGAGTTAGTTACATCAGCCGCTCTACCTCATTCTAAACGAAGTAAACCCAATGAACCTGAGGTAACGGCAACTGTTAGTGAAACAATTCTTTCTTATCCAATGAGTGCAAATGTAAATGAGGTTGAATTGACGGGAGCAACTATCTTGAGTTCCATTTCACGGAACATACGAGTGGTTGATGATCTTTCTAAAGATCAAATGCCTTCACAGGCATTCGAGGTGGAGTTACCTACCTCAATAACTGCTGGTGAATCTTTCATTTTACGGAAAGATCCATTGGTGGGTGGTTCTTTTATGAACCAAGTGTCTTCACAGATGTACGAGGGAAACTTGGGTTTTGTGCCATTTAATCGACTCAAGTTTAACCTCCCAGAGGGAAAATCTATGGATCTCTTTCGAGATTTACCACTTTTTACCAGTGGTCGGCAACTCGCTTCACGCGAGGACGGAAGCTCACGAACTTTCATTGCACCATCCGTGACCTCTGAAAAAGGGGCTAGGATGATTTCATTTGCAGGTACACATATCGGTGGAAGCTCTAGAGGAGAGTTGAGGGAAACACGAACAGAACATGTAAGTGTCACCCAAACCACTAAACCGAGTGAATATAGAGTGTTGAGTGAAACACCTGCAGAACGTACGAGTGAGGAACCTACTCAACCACATGCACTTGTAACCAGAAAGGAATATAGCAGACTCCTTACACGGGTCCAAACAATGGAGAAAGAGTTGCAAAATATCTGTAAGTCCATTGCAGAAATCAAAAATTTGTAACTTATTCAACATGATGCATTCCAGGTTCAATTAAGTTCCATGGCATCCCAGTTTAGTCATGCAATTCATTCCTTGGGGAAGACAGCTTCGTCTATTTTACCAACTCCACATCCTACTACTTTGGAGGATAACCCAACTGAGGGGGAGAAGGTGGATGATCAAGAAGCTACTAGGCGTAATAAGGGCAAGAAAAAGGTTGTTGACACAGAATTAACTTTATTTTGGGAAAGGAAAAGCTAATTGGAATATTCGTGTTATGTGGAAAGAAAGCAAAGGCAAACTTGAAGATATGTTCAGTCTAGAGGAACAATTGTCTTGTACTTGGAAATCTGGAAAATGTATATATGATCCAGAATGTACTCTAATATTATTTATCTTTGTAGTTCATTTTTGTGTTTTTGTATCAGTTGAGTTATCCTCTAGGAATTTGCTTGTCAAACCCTAACAATCAAATAGGGGGAGATTGTAAAGCATAATGTAATGTAATATGTAATAGAGGAAATATATAACTCAACTAGGATAAAAGATAAATAATATTAACTCTATACAGGGATCGTGAAAGTTGAAGAACAGGCATCAACAAGGATCAAGTCGCTGAAAGAAGTTCATTAACATGATCAAGCCTCAGTGACAAAATAAGATGTACAGATGATTCAGTTGAAGGGCCAAAAGATTCCAGTGATAAAGTTTTTATGGTTGCACAAATCTTAGCAGTGTTCTTAAAGACATGATACGAAGACCACGAGTGAATGTTAGTCGTCTGTGAACCAGACCAGTTGCACTAGGCGTCAACACCTCACAAAGGAATCAAAGTATATAACTCAGAAAAACTGTTAAGAGATATGATTGAGTTTAGAGCAGTGTTGATATCCTCTAGTTAGTTGGAAGCTGAATATTTAAGGATGTCAAATTAAGAGGAAAATGAATAGTATTCGAAATTACTATTCATGTGAATAGTATCTGAAATTACTATTCATGTGAATAGTATCCGAAATTACTATTCATGTGAATATTAACTGAAATTACTATTCATGTGAATAGTAACCAAAAATACTATTCATTTGACAAAGTAAAAGCAAAAGGTAAAAAACATGTGGGACCATGTTCAAATCAAGAATGTTGAGAAACAACAATTTAGCAGAATTGTTTGAAAAGAAAAAAAGAGGCAGCAGGCGGCGGAGGAAAAAAAGGCTGATAAAAATGTCAGCAGTTACGTTAATTTAGCTGCATAGTAACTTTCTAAAGTCTATAAATAGACCTGTTGTATTTCATTTCAAAACACACCTCAACACACAACTTTCTATTCTCTCTCTTATATCCTCTCTGTGTAAGCTGCTAGACAGTCCATCTAGTAAGAAAGCCGGCTTAGCCCGCTTTCAGGAAGTGTCTGGTAGAAGGTTCTCGTGCCTAAACTATCCTTAGGAGTGTTTGATTTTGTAACTGATCCATAGGATTAGATTGTGTAACAAACCTCCGGATTTTATCTATTTAAAGATATTTCCCACACAGTTGTGTTATTTCGATTTAGTATTTTTGATTTCATATCCATATCAAAAATCGAAATATTTTTAAATAACGTATTCAACCCCCCTTCTACGTTATTCCGGACCTAACATACTTTTTCTTTTACAAGGACATCATATTCAAGTGCCAAATCAAGAAAAAATATATCCACTTTGGAGAATCAAACTTTATCCAGCAAGATGTGACAACGGTTTACCTGTGTAGTATCATCATTTGATGGAAAATGGTTCCTACTGGCACTCACCTTTCCAGCAAAAACATTGTTAAGAAACACCGGCTGGAGGGACTTTGTATAAAGAATTTTTTGTGCACTAGAGACACCAACCTTCAGTCGCCCAATCTCATCTTGAAATATGTAGGTCTTGATGATCAGATTCACTACTACATTCAAAACCTGAACCCCGGCGTAGTTAAGTGTCCAAAGAAGATAATAAATTTTAGTATCCAGGTATGTACTCTTTTTAAGCTCTAAACTGCCAAACCCAATATTTAGAAAGTTATTTCCATCTGTTTCATTTAGTTTAGCCCTCTTAGTACATGAAGGAATACCAAGGAAGCATGTACCAGTAGCGACATGTTTACATGAATATGTGGTTACAACCCTCGACAATGAATGTACAAGGCACTTCACAGCAGCTAGTCTCCGCATTTTCTCAAACAAGTGCACCAGTTTTGGATTCATAATACAATAGATCCCCTCACGAACAACTTGTTCAGGTGTTAATTTTTCCACCACATTAGATCCTAACTCATCCTTAAATCTTGCACTTAAATCAATCACAAATTTACTCCACTCAACCTGCCTACGAATTGACAAGTAATTAGATACCCAAACCTCTGCCTTATCAGACATATACAATGAAGCTAGATCAACCTTTTGCTCATCTGGAATCTTACAAAGAGTGAAGTACTTCACACATTTCTTTACCCAATTACGAACACCAAAACCATCAAAACGAGGAAATTCTAATTTAGGCGTAAAACCTAAAGGTTTAGGGTTAGGATTACCTCCATTACCAGTAGAACTTTCAGGATGATGAGTTTGAGGTCCAACAGTATCCATCGTAATCAAATTTTCTCTCCGAACTTCTGTCGAACGGCTGGTGTTCATCTCTTTAAGATCACGAATCATCTTGATTAATTCATCAATTTTGTCGTCATATCGTTTTTCCTGATCTTCAATCCTTTTCTCCACATTCTTAAGGTGTTCTTTGATCTGCTCATCCATAGAAGCCATCGATACTGTTGAAGCATACGTTTTACGAGTAGTCGGCGCCAGAATTACCAGAAAAATCTCAATTCACCAAAGACTGGATTTGCTCTTATACCATTGATACAGTTTACTCGTACTACCAGAGAACAATTACACTGATTTCAACTATTAACAAGTAAACTGAACAGAGAACAGTAGATATTCAGATCTATAGAAATGTAGAATCAAGAGAGAGAGAGAACCAGAGAGAAGGAGAGAGACAGAGAGATAGGATAGAGAGAGACTAAAACTTGTGTAATTTCATTCATAACTCTAACAATACAGAGACATCAATGTTTTATACAGCTTTCCTCTTAGCAACAAAAATCCAAAACAGAAAAATAACAAACAATTCAAACTGATTTAGGCGCCTAACAAACTTGCCGCCTAAAAGTGATTTTACTATTTTGCCCTTACAAAATAAAGTGAAAGTACATAACTGCACTTATCACAAAGTAACTAAATCCTAAACTAAAACTAAAGATGATCTCCTCAAGATCCACTCCAGTCACAAAATTACTTGGTATCCAAGTTCTGCAAAGCAACATACTATAATAAAAAAAAATACGAATTTTAAAGTATAATTCTACAAAAATTGGATAAAATCACAGTTTTTAAAATATTTATATATATAATGGTAAAAAAAAAAAAGGAACTTCCGTTCAAAAATGCCACCGCCAAAGAATGGTCAAGAGAAGAAAGTTGTGTTGTATTTTTCATGTAAGCGGTTGTCAGGAAAGAGAAGAAAAGAGAGGCTTGAAAAAATAATTTTGATGACGTATTTTTGTATATATTGTACTATTGATACGAACAAGATGCTTTATTTTTGTAGTACACGATTTCTATCCTTGTTACAGAGAAGATATAATTATAACACTAGTTATAGCCAATTCTAGGCAAGCCCTGGGACAAGGTGGCATCATTGCAACTTAATTGTGTTCCAGAAATCGCTCGCTTATAATTTTACAAGTAAAAAAGATTTCTGTTGGCTTCCCCTTGCCCATTTTTTTGGTTCTCTCAACATTTCTTGTGCTCCTAGCTCCCACATAGTTGTTTTATCCTCAAGCAGCACATGTAATTATTCACAAAGGTATAAATTTCTAGGTTACATGCACAGAATAGGTTATATGCATGATCAGAGATGGTTCCAATCGATTGAAGTTTAGGATTATCTAAAACTACAATATCAAGCAAAGGACTTGGGTGATTTCAATTTTTTACTGCAGCCAATGTCGGAGTTAGAACACAGGGGATCCACCATGGATAACGATGTGTTCTTAAATCGTAATAGCTCTGCGCCTGATTACAGCCAAAAGAAGAGAATATATAATTCTGGATATGTGTTCTGTAAATAAATAAATATAATTGTTCCACTCAATGCAATATATAGACCTGCTCTAACCAACTAATGCTAATTACTATCGCAATATGTGGACCTCTGGATGACTGGATCGTCATCTCCACGATCACTACCTCTGTGTTCATTAAACCGAGTTCCGACACCATGTTAAGTAACTGGTTCATTTAAAACCTTTAGGCATTAGAGAAAAACTCCAACATTATGTTATACTATTCAACACTCTGGTCATTCCCATTAACACGGTAATTTCATTTTTGTCACTATTAAACACATCCTAGTTTTGTCAAAATTCGAAATCTCAACTTCCTAGGACCATGATATCCATGGCTATACGTAACATTGCAGGATATTTCCTTCCTGTTATATGTTGTAAAGCAGGACAGGAGAGCGAAAGCAGCGTCATCAAGAGTTTAGAATGAGAATTGACAAGAAGCATCGTTCCTAACCTGATTGTATGTAAACTATCTCAATCTTTAGTTTTCTCAGGAGAGACAATAGTGTAATAGCCTGTGATTCTTCTCCATTTCCACTTGTACATCTGTCCCCAAATAATTAGGTGCAATCAACTGTCCCAACGTCTTGTGGGCCTTGACCGATGCAATCAAACTGATTGTGGACCCAGATAAAGAATCTTCTTATCACGAATGTTTTCACTCTGTCAGTCTCTGGGCCAAGGATCCAAAACTTGACCCAATACCTTTTAGACATATAGCAGCAAGATTTAAAACAGTTAACAGTAATCAACAGTCTTATTATCAAATACTTAATCAACATTCTTCTGACACTCTTCTAAGAGCAAGTAGCTATATTATAGCCCTAAATACAAAATATTGAAATCCAATGATGTTCTATAGTTTGTGCTAAAATAGCACAATGCTATAGTTTGTGCTATATAGCATTGTGCTATATTTTGAAACACCCCAAAGAGGTAAAAAGTGAGTGGGGAATATAAAAAGGAGGCAAATCATTTCTACATTTGCTTTGCTTCATAACCTTTTTAACACAAACACCCCAAAAAAGTTAAATATGAAACAAGATATAGCACAAACCATCGGAGGCATGTTGTTATTTTAGCACCAAAAACCACTTTTTGATGCTATATTATAGCAATAACTCCATCTATTTTAGCACAAACCATTGGCCATGCTCTAAGTAATTCTTAACATCATAATTATGACAATGAACTTCAGCTAAAAATTAGCTCAAGATATTACCAAGGTAACTAGTATGTTGTTCAGTTTTCTTCATAAATTAATTTGCTAGTACCTGTATTAGTATTCCCATCACTTGAAATTAAAATGTTCTCGGTGCACAAATCTTTGTACTAGTATGTGTATCTGGACATCTTAGTTTCAGATTGTTTACAAGAATTTTAAACTGTTGTCTAATAAACCAGTAGACACTTAACTATCGCATATTTGCATGCACAACGAACAACTTCAAAAGCCAAATAGGCTCTACATAATGTCATAGTGAACCTTAATCACATTTTCATGTTTTGCAGCAAGTAGTTGAGGAGTAAATGAATGTTACATCCTTATTTGTTGCTACTCACTTAAAGAAAGCCAGATCGAGCAAGTCAGTCTATTTCTTGGTTATCATATTCACATTATCTTGTTCTATCTTCATATATTTCACACATTAACAATGAATGAATGACACTATCAGTCTACCAGAGGCCACAGCAACTTCATTCTGATCACATCAGTTCTACTTTTCATTCACTATCAACAAACACTTACACCGAGTCCATGTGAGTGCACAATAATTGAGCCCTGCATCTGTTTTTAGCCGTTAATCTCCCGTTCTTGATGCAGACATATATAATTGAAAGATGTGAGAAACTGAAGATTTTATAAACTAGAACTTTGATAAATTAATAATTTTCTAATACAAATACAGTTGAACCTCGATGAAGTAATAATCGATAAAGTAATAACCTCGCGTAATATTTTTTTCCGGACCCGACATAATGGAAACAGTGTATTTTTACTCTCGATAAAATAATAAACTCGATAAAGTAATATTTTCCCCCGATCCCAAACGTATTATTTTAAAGAGGTTTAACTGTAGATGGGTATTTTTTCTGGAAGTGAATGACATGGTCCACCCCTAGACAATCTAGTGCAAATCATTGAAAATAAAGTGAGGCATCCCATAATTTGAATATTTGTTGGGAAACCATTTAAATTATATTATCATATTCATACCTGATTAAGACCTTGGATTGCTTGAAATCATCAACAATCAAACTTCCCAAACTTGTGAAAAACTGGTTGTCGATCACTCTATGGCATTATCACGATCGATAAGATACGATTGAATCATTTTTTCTCTCAATTTCAGTTAGTCATAGAATTAATTAACATATACGACTATGGTTGAAGAATCTGATGGAATCATTCCTATCGTCTTAGGTACTGAGTGTATCATAAGAATGAATACAACATACTAGTTTATAAACTATATTCAAGAAAAGCATTTATACTTGAATTATAAGACCAGCAGATGCAATAGAAATACATATAGATTCATGGAGAGAACCAGTACATGTTCTTCAACTCAAGGTTACAAATAAAGAACATACTCATACATCGAATCATAAAACTGTAACAAGCTCGAAAAAAAACTAGATTCAATGTCCATTTAATCAGACCTGGAATCATTGTCTTTTGACGTCCAAATAATGTCTTTGAGAGCTGGCCGGAGTTCCTTACTGCAGAACTGATTGTACTCCAATGTATCGCCACCACACTTCTTGACCTCCACTACCATCAAAGAAGGTGTCAATTCAAACATCTCCGCGGCTATCCCTAATTTTCCTTTTCTTCCATTCTCCATTCCTTGCAGTCTCACACTCGAATCACTCTTCTTAACACTGAATTTTGCAGAATTGGCCACCTCCTCCAGCTTCGATATCAAACTGCTAGGAGTCTTTGTTGTTGCAAACCTCATTTCTTCCTTCTCATCATTCTTTTTATTTTTAAACAAAGGCGACAAATCGAAACCTTGGGATAACGAAATTATGTGAAAAGCATTCAGTTTTTCTATTTGTTTACCTTGGCATCCTTTATCCTCTTCTAATTCTATACTTGGTGGCACCGCCTTTTTCATCCACGAAGTTTGCATAATTTTGGAGATGGAAATCCGAGTATTCGGATTCGGATCCAACATTTTCACAATAAGCCTTCTCGCATCTACTGAAATCCAAGGCGGACACCTGAAATCCCCACGGTGAATTTTCCGATACAACAAAACAATATTCTCCTCATGAAATGGTAAAAATCCAGCTAAAAGCACATACAGTATTACACCACAAGACCAAATATCCGCCTTGGCACCATCATATCCTTTTCTCCCAATTACCTCCGGTGCAACATAATTCGGAGTTCCACAACTGGTGTGCAAAAGCCCATCCTGCCTCAAATGTTCCGAAAAAGCACTCAATCCAAAATCAGTCACTTTCAAATTCCCGTCTTCATCTAACAACAAATTCTCCGGTTTCAAATCACGATGATAAACACCGCGACTATGACAAAAATCAATAGCCGAAATCAATTGATAAAAATAGTGTCGCGCCTCGTCTTCTTTAATCCTCCCTTTCTCAACTTTCTTAAACAATTCCCCGCCCCGAACCAGCTCCATCGCAAAATAAATCTTCGATTTACTAGCCAAAACCTCATCGAGATTAACAATATTATCATGCCGCACCATTTTCATAACCGATATCTCACGTTTAACTTGTTCCGCCATTCCAACTTTAATAACTTTCTCTTTACTCACGATTTTCATCGCAACATTTTTTCCCGACTGTAAATTACGTGCGTGATACACTTTCGCAAATGTACCATGACCTAATTGACGTCCTAGCTCATACTTACCGTGCAACACACGGTTCCGATCCTCATTCGACATTTTTACTAACAAAAAAACCAAAAATAAAATCGAAACAATAATCGAAGATGAGTCGATAAGAAATACCGAAATGATGACCGAGTTCACCCGTCTTCGACGTGTTTTCGATGACAATTTCTGCCTCCGACAGAATTTATGACGGCGAGTTTAATAGAAAACGAAGCTCCGGCCATTTTGCTGCATTGAATAATGAAATTCTAGGGTTTTATATATGTGGTGATTAAGTACTAGCGGCGGGGTTTATAATTTTGGGAGTGGAGTGATTTTATACAAATACATCTTACGTTTAGATTTTATAATAAGCGGATTATGAGCTAATTTACTATTTCATCCTTTTGATTTGATTTTAATCGATGTGATTAAGGGTTAAATTACTATTAAGTCCTTTCGATTGGATTGTTTAATCTTTTGGATTAATGTTTAAATTACTGTTTAGGCCTTGTGATTAAGGGTAAATTACTATTTAGTCCTTTGATTTGATTATTTAATCTATATGATTATGACGTAATTTTGGTATGGACTCGTGTCATTGTTGGATTTGTTTTTAGTTTTAATGTTTTGGATTTAAGTAATTTAATTAGATCTCGCACCATTAGCAGGTAAATTATCAAAAAATATAAATAGACATATCCTATATGATTGATAAGATCTAATGATGGTGACTAATCTGCTCACTAAATTTTAAATTTTAGGCTATTTTTACATTATTATCTGAATATATTCATTCCACAATTTTTTTTATTTGCTTTCGATATATTTAAATTTTTGAGACACGGTTGAAATTTGAGGAAAGTACAAAAAAATTATGAGCCTGTATGCCTTCTGAATACTTAATTGGAAAGATATTTGCAAATCGCGTTTTCTATTTATCTTGCACATTCTTAACATATTCGTTATATATATTTCGAATAAAATTGATGCACATGAATTTTATGTATCTAGATGATAACCCGTGCGGCACGGGCTCGAATATTTATGTTAAATAATTATTAATTTTTATTTAATTAAATATTTACAAAATTATATTATAAAAAATATAAAAAAACTATGTTGTTTGCATAAAAAATTATGCGATTAACAAAATATAAACTTATATTGTTTAATAGAAGTGCATGGAAGTACGTTTCGGTTGTTTTCATTGAAAAATATTTAGGATAATTAATCGTAATCTTTTTTTATTATAAGTTATAATAAAAAAATTTGCTAATACAATGTAAGAATTATAATTATAATAATAATAATAAGATTTCAATTTTATTATATTTTTTTAAAAAATAACATATAATCGTAGGGAAGAATGTTCTAGAGTAGTGTATAGAAACATGTTGTAGTTGTTCTCCTTGAAAAATCTTTTGAAAAATTGGTCGTATTATTTTTTTATTCTAAATTATGATAAAAAAAATTGTATTATGACTATAATAGGATTTCAATTTTTTATGATAAAAAATTGTATTATAATTATAATAGGATTTCAATTTTATTATTTTATTTAAAAAATAACATAGAATTGTAATGGAATATGATTCTAGGGATAAAACTATTTTTTTTAATTTAAATTTGTAATAAAAGAATTATAATTACAATAGGATTTCTATTTATTAAAAAATAACATAGAATTATAGTAAAAATAGGATTATAGGGATGAAATCAAAATATGGTACGAACCAAAAGTGGTGCCGTTAAAGGGGTGTTCCTTGAAAAATCTTTTGAAGAATCTATCAATGTTTCAATGCACCAAAAAACAGGTAACAAAACTTTCAATGTTTCGCTTATAACCCGTGTAATGCACGGGTTTATTATATTATATTATAAATTTTATTTAATATTATAATTATGTTTTTTATAATCTTTATTTTAATAATTTTTTAATTTTTATTTAATATAATTTAATATACTCATGTTTAAAGATTATATTAATTTTTTCCTTATTATAAACAATGTATACGATTTTTAATATATTTTATTAATAATTGAGAAATATGATGTGATATTTTCGGGTATATATTAATGATTCTAAGATTTGTTGTAAATTAAAAAGGTAACGTGTTTTAATTATAAAGGAAATATTAATGATGGAAATATATGATACGCTTGATGTTTTTATGTGTTTATAAAAGGTAATATGTTCAACTAAAAGTAAATGTGAAAAAGGTAAATATGAAAAAGGTAATCGATAAATTATCATTAATTTAGATTTGTTTTAAATTAAAAAGGTAATGTGTTTTAATTTGAAAGAAAATATTAATGATCGAAAGATATGATACGATTGATGTTTTTAGGTGTTTATAAAAGGTAATATGTTCAACTATAAAAGTAAATGTGAAAAAGGCAATCGACTAATTACCATTAATTTTATTATATTAATGTGAAAAAGGCAATTGACTAATCCCATTAATTTTATTATCTTAATCGACTAATTATCATTAATTATAACGTGTTTTAATTGGAAAGAAAATATGAATGACGGAAAGATATGATACGATTGATGTTTTTAGGTGTTTATAAAAGGTATTATCTCGACTAATTACCATTAATTATATTATGTTGTTATTTATTTTAGGTGTATTTATGTTTCTTTATAATGAAGGGTAAATAAGTAAATTCACTTAGTAACAAAAAACATGTACCGAAACTTTCAATGTTTCGGAATTTATATAATAGTATAGATTTCGTTATCTAGTAAGTAAACAATCCTTACTAGTAATCTACTATAGAGAACATTTTTCTTCCTCAAAATAACACTATCAAATAATATTTATCGTATTTTTTTAAAGTATAAAAAGTTAAAAACACTACTACAAAAGCGGCTAAATTCAACTGCTAAAATTCCGTTGAATTTAGCTTATTTCAACAGGATCCCGTTAAGTTTAACATAAATTCAACGGAAACCTTCATGTTGTACTTGTATATAAGCTTGTTGAAATTAGCATTTCTGTTGAATTTAAGGTTAAATTCAACGACTTCCCGTTGTTTTTGTTTGCACCAAATTCAACCATTTACTGTTGAACACGACCTTGGACAATTTGGACAAAATTTGAAATTTCAATTTTGAATTTCATCAAAAAAACCATTTTGCCGCCAATGGTAATATAATCAACCGAAAATTGTTGAATTTAATTCTTCAATAATCAACCAATTTTCGTTGATTATATCATCTTGCCACGTGGGTCAATAGATTAATTCAACCGACTTTTGTTACATTTAATTCTATCAAATTCAACAAGTTTTAGTTGATTAAAACTTTTTCTCTCTGTTTGTATGTGTGGTAAATGCAACCATATCTTGCTGAACCTACTTGACCATATGGTAATTATTTTCAACAGTTTATTGTTGAATATAATATACCATAAATACAATAATTTATTATAAGTTGCTTATGCAATTCCTGCTACGTACGTGATGCATTTACTATAAAATAACAACAATTAATATAATCGGGTAACTAAAGCAAACTAATTAAAAGTATGTGTTAAAAGATCTTACCCCAAGTACTTTGCAACCTCCGGTGTATTAATAAGAACATAATATTTGATGAGTCTATCTTCATCAACACTCAAGATTCTATGTCCTTTTCTTACAATGGGCTTCGTTGGATATGTGTAAATGTCTAACAAGTTAGGATCATTGCACTTTTTGGGTGCCTGGTTACGACCCAACCGATTATGCACTATTTCGACCTCAGATTCAAAATAAAGTGAGCAAAAATGCACACATTCCTCCTCGATGTAGCGTTCAGCCATTGAACCCTCTGGATGTGCTTTGTTCCTAACTTTCATCTTCAACCCATGCAAGAATCTTTCAAAAGGATACATCCAACGGTATGTGACGGGACCACCCAACTTACACTTGGTAGCCAAATGCAGTGGCAAATGCTCCATCGGGTCAAAGAAACCAGGAGTAAAAATGATTTCGAACTTAGACATTATCCTCACTATATCTTTCTCCATTTTTAACAAATCAGAGTATCTCAAGGTAGATGAGCACAAATCTTGGAAGAAGTTAGACAACTCAATAATGGCATCACCTACTTGCCTCGGTAGTAAATCATGACAAATAATAGGCAATAGTTTTTGCATGAAAATATGATAGTCATACGACTTCATCCCACGAATAGAATGTTTTCCAAAATCCACACACCTAGATATATTTGAAACATACCCATCTGGAAGTTTAAGTTCCGAAATCCACTCTAACAACTTATCAACTTGTTCCCTCAGGAGAGCATAAGGAGCATGTGGCATTGTGTCACCATCTAGAGTCCATAACTCATGCCGTATACCAAGTTCCTCACAATCATGCCTTGATTTCAAATTGTCTTTGGTCTTGTTCTTATCATTTAACATGGTGTAGAATATGTTTTCAAAAACATTCTTTTCAGTTTGCATGACATCAATATTGTGACGAAGAGCAAGTGTCTCCCAATATGGGAGTTCAAAAAATGGAGAATAATGAGTCCAATTATGAGTCACTCCATAGTCCCTAGGTTTTCTCTTGGTTGACTTTCCTGGAGGAGGAAACTCTATGAGTTCACACATTGTCTTTGCCTTTAATCGCGAGTGTCGAGTCGTGACAGACCGTACCTCTCTTTTCCCAAACTTTGTGCTATTCCTAATGGATCATCCGGTTCTAGAAAATATCGAGCAGTGCCAAAGAAGGAAGTTTTACCACCATTCTTGAGTTGAAAGCCTTTAACATCTCCACTACATACATGACATGACAATTTACCCTTAGTTGACCATCCACTTAACATCGCAAGTGCTGGAAAGTCGCTAATTGTTCACAATAATGTTGCCCTCATCTGAAAATTTGTCCGCGATGCCCTATCATATGTTTCCACCCCAATTTGCCATAACATCTTCAGCTCATCAATTAATGGTCGGAGATAAATATGTAGGTCTTTTGTAGGATCAGTGGGACCGGGAACAATGAGAGGCATGAACATGTATGGAGCTTTCATGCACAAAGATGGTGGAAGGTTATACACAACAATCACCACGGGCCATACCGTGTAATCCCTTGCTAGTGGATCACGAAATGGGTCAAATCCATCACTAGAAATGCCAAGTCTGATATTTCGTGCCTCTTTTGAAAATCTTGGAAATCTAGCATCAAAAGCTTTCCATTCATCTCTATCTGCTGGGTGAGATAATTGACCTTCAACTACAACTCTATCATGGTGCCATGTCATATATTTGGTAGTTTGCTTCGACATGTATAAACGTTGTAGTCTCGGGATAAGTGGAAAGTATCGCAAGATCTTTCTTGGAATCAACTTCTTTTCGCTATCCTTTCGCTCCTTGTATCGGTTTGTATGACATATGTCACAATATGTCTTATTGCTATTTTCTTAATTTGTAAAATAGCATGCAATCATTCTCACAAGCATCAATCTTTTCGTATCCCATATTCAGCCCACTTATCATCTTTTTAACATCATAATAGGTCTCAGGTAGATTGTGTTTCTCTGGCAACACTGGTCCAATAAGTTGAAGTAACTCATCAAACCCCGTGTTATTACAACCATGTCTGTTCTTGAAATTCAACAACTTGTTGACGAATGATAAAGTGGTAGAACTGGAACAATTTGGATAAAGAGGTTCAGGAGCACCATCTAACATCTCATAAAATTTTTTTGCTGTTGCAGTCGGTTCCTCCTCACCAATCTTGAAATTTCCATGAGCATATGCAAAATCTCTAAGCATTTCTAGTGCATCATTCATTTCAACATTTCTAGGACCATTATCGCCCGAACTAGTCTCGACTTCAACCCGAGACTTATTCTTCTCACCATGGAAAATCCATGTAGTATACGATTCCATAATGCCGTGTCGATACAAATCATAAGTTACATAATCGGGTAACTTATGCAATGTATTTCCACACTCCTTACATGGACATCTTATCCTCCCCTTTGAATCAACATTCCCTTTCAAAGCAACATTAATAAAATTTTGTACACCAAGTTTATATTCCTCCGTTATATTATTCCTCGCATCAAATCTATGATGCATCCAACTTCGATCAGATGCCATCTAAAAATATAGCATAAAATGTAATTACTTATTATTGTTAAAAACTAAATCTAACAAATTATAATTAAACTAAAAATATCAAAAAATTAAACAAACTCATCATAGTATGCTTGGTGATATCAATTTATGGTAATTATCTCTCTATTATCTTAACATACTTAAGAACACGTAGCTAGTAATGACACTAATTTTGTCACTTTAATTAAGATAATGAACATCATTTTATACAAAAAAATGCAATAATGGCATAATTAACATAAATGATAAAATTATAACAATAAGATCTAAAAGAATACGAAATAATACTTACTTGAACATGAAACCTTGCAAAATTGAAGATCAAATGAAGGAAAAGATATGAGAGAAAAATGGTGGAAAGAGTAAAATGGGAATGGGAGGCGACCAAAGGAAAGGATACTGGCAGTAGGGTTGAGAAATGAATAGAACAAATTTCAACGAGAAACGGTTGAAAAAAAGGTGACATGGCGGTTAAAAGCAACCAGATATTGTTGAATTAAAAAGTAAATTCAACAATCTACTGCTGAATTTAACTATTTGGTTAGAAGAATTAAATGCATAAGTATATTCAACGAGTTTCGGTTGCATTTAATTTCGGTTGCTTTTATTCTGTTGGATTTATTTGTTGTTGGGAGCTTGGCCGGTAGGCGACATAAATGCATAAATAAATTTAACGAGATACTGTTGAATTTGATTTCGGTTGATTTTATTCCGTTGAATTTAACTTTTGGAGGGAAGTTTGGTGCCTGATGAAAAAAAAGACAAAAGTAAATTCAACAAGATACTGTTGAATTGTTTTCGGTTGAATTTATTCTGTTGAATTTAATTTTTGGTGGGAATTTTATCGCCAAATGAAAAAGTCAAATTGTTGAATTATTATCCGTTGAATTTATTCTGTTGAATTTAACTTTTGGTGGGATTTTTGTCGCCCAATGAAAAAAGGGTAAAAGTAAATTCAACGAGATCCTGTTGCATTTGTTTTCGGTTGATTTTATTTTGTTGGATTTAACTTTTGGTGGGAATTTTGCCGCCAGATGAAATAAAGGCATAAGTAGATCCAATGGGATACGGTTGTATTTAATTTCGGTTGAATTTAATCGGTTGAATTTACCGCCCGTTGAATTTGTTCTGTTGAAATTGATGTTCGGTTAAAACTCATATGCCATTGACCATATAATCAACGGGATACGGTTGATTTTACCGCCCGTTGAATTTAGCCACTTTTTCCAATAGTGAAAACATAGTAAAATTTGTAATCAAATAAATATCATAGTTAAAACTTCACTCAGAAAATTTCATGAGACAATCTCAAAAGCATATATTCGCTACATTTAAAACTTCATTTGATTTTAAGAAAAGTATTTAAAAAAATTTCATGAGATACAGAATCATATATTTTCAACTAGTAAAAATGTGACAACTAGTAAATATATTTATCATATATTTTTGTGATAATTCAGATTAAATTTTAGTTTTAGAAAATTTCATGAGATAATCTCATAATCATATATTCTCCGTTAGTAAAAGTGTGACAATCAAATATTATTTAGTGATGGTTTTGTGGTCATTTTTGTGATAATTCAGATTAAATTTTGAATTTTTTTAAAAGTTGGGACAAAATTTGTTTTCAAAATAAACAGAAAAGATACTAGTTCAACTATTGTAAGTAGTCCCAAACCTTCAAAAGATCATGATTAATTAATATATTTAGAAGTAGTATAATTTTTCTTAATTAATTAAAATTCATAATTTTCTATATGTATGATTGGGATGTTATAATTTTAGATTCGTACTATTGCTTTAGGCTAACCAAATTCTCGACACGATGAAAAACTATTTTACGAGTAATGTTCAAATTATCAAATTTGACATCAAATTTGTTTTAAAAAATGACGTAATAAAGATAATATCTTAATTTAAAATTATTTTTTCTAAACAAATAGGCTTACATACCCTATGTTCTCAAAAAATACTTAAGAGATAAACTTTTTCAAGATAAACTTTTTTGAGAAAATGTAATTGATATGACTAATATAAATCTGTTAACACAAAATCACGCAAGTGTACGTGGTCACAAGTAATATAAATATAAGTCAAGTTCGTTCCCACAGAGATCTTGTTTAGGTTTTAATTCAGCTAATGTACCTATGCAACAATGTATGGTTTTTACTCACTGCTAAGACAATTAACAAGATTGGGTTTTGATTAACTAATTTAACTAAAAAGCAAATTAACAAAACTAAGAATTACTTAACTAACGAGAATTAATATTGAATTACTTATTTGAGAATAAACATGGGATAACACAAAACAAGTACACGCTACCTGTCAGCATACGTATACCAAACTACCCATACATCCACAAAAGAGATAGAAGATGAATAGACACCAATTATTCTTAGATCCTATATGTCTATAGAATTTGAAAACATAACGGTTGAAGAACAAGTTATCCATAAAGATCACACAGGGCAGTATAAGTATTCTCATCTTACGCTACGAATCATGTTGATAAACAATCATGAACCTATGCTAGCATGGCAAGTTCTAAATCTCAAGATCCACTTTCACTTCACAAGAGATTAACAGATTAGATATTAGCTACGCATCTAACAATTAAGCATAACCATACGAGGATATCAAATATACATCACATACATATCTTTAAAGCATCAAGATACTAAGCTCCATAAATAAATCCGTTAGAATCCCAATGCAACGATTAGTTCATAATCGAACCGTTCGTCACCATGGGATCAATTGAAAACATGATGTAAAACAAAGACTGAATGATTATAATAATACTAAAGTATGAGTTTAGAAAACAAATCCGATAACTGGAATCCAATGTACGCCTAAGAAAAGAATACAAAAGATGAAGTAGATCTAGATCCGTTGCTTGTCACGAGCGTTATTGAATCCTTCTTTGCTTTTCTTTCTTGCGTGTCTAAGATGTGATGATAATTACATTGATAAGATGTGTTTATATAGGCCCTACAAGTCTTTTCCAACAAGAAAATACCAAAAATACTATTAAAATTCGAAGTAGGAAATTTTTCCAGGAAGTTCAAGGGCCACAACGCTCTAGCCACGCGCCACGGCGCTTCCAGAGATGTCTCTGTTATTCCCAGTTTTTTAGGATGATATTTTGGAATAGTCTTCGAATTAAATCATGGAGATTTGATTCTGAGTTTCCATATATGATTGCCATATCTATTGCAGGACATATATCTTATCTATTGCAGGTCATATATCTTGGGATATCTTTCAAGGATATCGTGGATTTGATTGTGATTAAAATCCTAATAGAGCCGTTGTTAATGATCCTGATTGGTTGTTATCTAATCTCTAATTCATGCTTCATTGATTCTTGTTCCAACAGCTATAATCTCAAGAATTCAAATCTCTAACGGCTACATCTACTAGTGCTATATAAAGACGATCTTTTGGCAAGAAGAACAACAACTCAACACATCTGCAATACAACTTCTATACAAAGACACTCAAGCTTATATATTGCGTACAGAAGTTTCATTTCATAGAGTTGTAATCTTATATTCATTCTATACATACTTGTGCCGGGTTGTGGCAATTAGATAGGATTACAAATCATAAGCCAAGTAGCCAGTGGGCTAGGTAGCAGGTTTGCTAGGTGACAAGTGTGTCATGGGAAGGGTTCTTCCAAGAGGCTTTAAATTTGTAATCGGGAAAAATGTAAGCTTTATATTATTGTTATAATAATATAATCTCTGTGCTAGTTGGCATAGGGACTTGGATGTAGGCCAAAGATTGGGTAGGGGCCGAACCAAGTGAAAATTCCTGGTGTTCTTACTTTATATTCTGTCATTTACTTATTGCTGTTTATTTACTATGTTAGTTAATTGGGACACTCACACATACTAAAGAGACAGTCTCATTTACTTGGTAGTTAAATATATTGTGCTACTCGTTTTACATTTGGTATCAGAGCAGGTGCATTTAACCTTTGTTTAAGTGTTTATTTTGTTAGATCCATGGCACAATCAGGTTGGCAAGAACGTCGTTCAATCAATGTTCCACCACTCTTACTTGGAACGGAAAACTATCATGACTGGAAGTTTCTAATGAAAATATTTCTCTAGAAGGATACATACGAATGGGATGCCGTTGAAAATGGTATTACTATTCCCCTAAAGGATGGCAAACCCAAACCAGTAAAAGAACTCACTATTGATGAAGTCAATTCTCTGAATTATAATGCTCGAGCTATGAATTCTTTACTCAATGGACTATGTGTGATAAGTGGAGTTATATCCACTTGGAACATTCTAAATCGGCTTAAATTGATTGTCTTGGACTCAAGTTTCTTGTAGTTTTGATGTGTTTTGCTTAGTTGTGCAGGTTTAAGAGAATGTTGATTAAGGTGGATGCTTCTATAATTTTTTGGGAATTAATTGATTAAAATTCGGATTTTCTGGGAAGGCTGCGCAGCTTACGCTGTTTTGGCCATATCTGGAGTTCTTTAAGTCCGTTTTCAGCGATCTTACTGCCCACGCGAAGCTTGAGAGATTTTCTACAACCTGGGATAGGAAGCACGTGTAAGTAATATGTTGATTAAAATCGCACGCCTGTTCTAGTTAAAGCATGGCTGGGAAATTCCTGTTTTGCCCTTTTCAAGTTCTAATTATATTCCGGGCAGGTTTTAGCACCTTAATTAAATTCTAATTGTAATAGAAGATAAATTCTTGCTGGGCAAGAAATATAGAGCCTATAAAAACACATCTAAGCATTGTAATACACATTATCATAGCTTTATTATTGTAACCAGCTTAGATCTGCAAGAGAGAAAAGGAGAGAAGGATTCAACGCTCGTGACAAGCAACGGATCTAGATCTACTTCATCTTTTGTTCTAGATTTGTTTTCTCAACTTTTGTTTATTAATATAATTACTTCTTTTATTCATATCTTGTTATTTACCATGTTTTCATCAAATCCCATGGTGACGAAAGGTTTAATTATGAACTAATCGTTGTCATGGGATCCTAGTGGATTTATCTATGTAGCTTAGTAGTTTGCATGCCTTAAAGATTTATGTGTGGTGAATTCTTGATATCCTCGTATGGTTAATCTTAATGCTTTTGGATGCGTAGCTAACATCTAAATTGAATTGTTAATCTCTTGTGAAGCGAGAGTGGATCTTGAGATTTAGAACTTGCCATGCTAGCATAGGTTCATAATTGTTTATCAATATGATTCGTGGTGTGAGATGAAAATACTTATACTGCCCTATGTGATCTAAGTGGATAACTTGTGCTTCAACCTTTATGTTTTCAAATTCTATAGAGATATAGGGTCTAAACATAATAGGTGCCTATTCATCTTCTATCTCTTTTGTGGATGTATGTGTAGATTGGTACTAGTATACCGAGAGGTAACTTTTACTCTTTTCGTGTTATCCGATCAGATAGCAAAACCATCGCATGTTTTAATTAAAGGCTGCAACTCTAAGTGAAGTAGATGATGAAACTAGGGTTCCATGTTTTATTCTCATATTAGTAATTCGACTTTAATCTCTTTAATTAGTTAATATTTAGTTTAATAATTAATTTAGTAGTTAATAAAAATCCAATTTGTTATTTGTCTTAGCAGTGGATAAAAACCATACATCGGTGCATAGGTACATTAATTGAATTGAACACCATTCTAGATCTCTGTGGGAACGAACTTGATTTAATCATATATTACTTGTGACAACGTGCGCTTGCGTGATTTTGCATAACAAGTTTTTGGCGCCGCTGCCGGGGATCATCGGTGTTTTTATTTTAGTTTATGTGTTTGTCATCAGTGGTCGTTAGCGTTCACTGACTCGGATTCTTACTTAGTTTGTTTGTTTCGTGGTGTTTCAGGTACTTAAGTTTGTATGCGAACACGCTTACAAGCTCGTTTAGAAGAACTGGCGGAAGACGATCTAGTAGAGAATAAAGAGAATAAGGAAGAGGAATTTGAAACTACAGTAGCAATGGCAGATGCAGCAGCAGCTAAGGCTTTGAGGGAGTATTCTCAGCCGAAACTCAATGATATCCAGTCTAGCATTATTAGGCCAGCTATTGCAGCAAACAATTTTGAGATTAAGTCGGGCACAATTCAGATGGTGCAGAATTCAGTCCAGTTTGGGGGAGCTCCTACGGAGGATGCTAATATGCATGTTCGGGACTTTATCGAAATCTGCAACACTTTCAAGTGTAATGGTGTGACGGATGATGCTATCAGGTTGAGGCTTTTCCCATTCTCTCTGAGGGATAAGGCTAAGAGCTGGCTACACTCTCTACCACCTGGTTCCATTACTACATGGGAAGATCTTGCTCAGAAGTTCCTTACTAAATTCTTTCCTATGGCGAAAACTGCAGCAATAAGGAACCAGTTGACTCAATTTCAACAGCAATCTGGCGAGTCATTGTGTGAGGCTTGGGAACGCTACAAGGAGATGCTACGCAAGTGTCCTCATCATGGCATGGCTGATTGGATGGTTATTAATGGATTCTACAATGGGTTGGGAGCACAGTCTAGGCCTTTGCTAGATGCAGCGTCTGGTGGAGCTCTGTGGGCAAAGAGCTATGATGAAGCTTATGAACTTATTGAGATGATGGCTGCCAATGAATATAAGAATCCAACCCATAGGCTATCTCAAGGCAAGGTAGCAGGAATTTTGGAAGTAGATACAGCTTTAATGATTACAGCTCAGTTGAAGGCTCTTGCTATGAAGGTGGATTCTCTTGCTAATTATGGAGTTCAGCAGGTGGCTAGTGTTTGTGAGTTATGTGCGGGCGCACATGAGACAAATCAGTGTGCTATCTCTTCTGAATCAGCACAGTTCGTGAGTAATTTCCAGAGACCTGCTGCACCAGTTCCAGCCACTTATCATCCTAACAACAGGAATCATCCCAACTTCAGCTGGAGCAACAATCAAGGTGCACAACAACCTTTTCAACAGCCTTATCAGCAAGCGAAGCCATTCAATCAAGGTTATCAGCAGCCTTATGCTCCAAGGACACCATATCAACCTCCGGGATTTCAGCAGCAACAACCCTAGACTCATGCGGGGCAATCTTCTAATGAAAAATCTGATGAGATGTGGATAGCGTTAAAGAACTTACAAGCTGGTCAGAAGCTCTTAGAAACTCAGATAGGACAGATTGCAAGTGCCTTAGGTGGTAGGCCACAAGGAACTCTTCCTAGTGATATGGAGGTTAATCCAGGCAGGAGGGACAATAAAGAACAGGTGAATGCAGTTACTTTGAGATCAGGGAAAGTCACAAGTGATCCTAAATCAGCAACTGAAAAAGATGAAGATGTTCAGAATCAGCAGGATGAAAAATCTGCAGTGCCAAAAATTGAGAAATCTGATTTAGTGGCTGATCAGCTAGATGGTAAGAAGAGCAAGAAACCTGTTGAAAAGTTTACTCCGGAGCAATCTTCAAAGGATACTCAGATATATCCTCCTCCTCCATTTCCTGGACGTTTGCAGAAAAGTAAAGAGAAACAATTTCAGAAATTTATGGATGTCTTCAAGAAACTGTCCATTAACATTCCTTTTGTTGAAGCGTTGGAGCAGATGCCAAGATATGCAAGGTTCATGAAGGATATCCTTTCAAAAAAGAGAAGGTTGGAAGAATTTGAAACGGTGGCATTGATAGAGGAGTGCAGTGCGGTGTTGCAACAGAAATTGCCTCCTAAACTTAAGGATCCAGGAAGCTTTACAATTCCATGCACCATTGGGAAGTTGTCGTTTGGAAAATGCTTATGTGATTTGGGAGCTAGTATTAATCTCATGCCCTTGTCTATTTTCAAGCAACTTGGTCTACCGGAGCCAAAGCCAACTAACATCTCTTTGCAGTTGGCTGATCGATCTATCACATATCCGAGGGGTATAGTGGAGGATGTTTTTGTGAAAGTTGACAAGCTTATATTTCCTGATGATTTTGTGATCTTGGATTTTGAAGAAGATAAGAAGATTCCCATAATCTTGGGAAGACCGTTCTTGGCTACATGAAAGACTTTAATTGATGTGCAAAAAGGAGAGCTTACAATGAGGGTGCAAGATCAGAGTGTCACTTTTAATGTGTTCAAGGCCATGAAGTTTCCGACAGAGGATGAAGAGTGTTGCAGTGTGGAAATAGTTGATACGGGTCAGAGAAAGAAGTTTGATCAGTTATTGAGTGAAAAATCTGACATGCATATGCTAAAGCATCCTATCAGTGATTCCATTGACAGTTCTTCGGTTCGTGATCTTTCGAAAGTAAAGCTTGGGAAACTTCCACCATATTTGAGGTATGTCCTTTTGAATAATGAGCTAGTGATTTTTGAAGAGGGGCATGATCACGTGTTGCGAAGGTGGAAAGCAGATGATAAGGAAGAAGAAATTTTTGTTCAGTCAGTTGAGTCGGAGAAGCACTTTAGAGGTGAGAAAAAGAAAATGAAGAAGAAGATTTGGCCGTTGGGTAGAAAAATCAAGTTGAAGTCTGAAGGAAGAGATTTGTGGAAAGCAAGCAACCAAGATGTCAACATTCGTATGAGTGGTTTGTCTGTTGAAGATGGTTCGGTTATTCTTTTGAAACCGCCTTGAGTTGAGGAAGTAACGTCAAGCTATTGACGTTAAAGAAGCGCTTCGTGGGAGGCAACCCATGTATTAGTATAGGAAAAAAAAAAAAAAACGAGTACAGCAGAAGCATCCAGCGCATCAGGCGCCAGAATGGCGCAGAAGCGCCCTGTCACGCAGAAAGAGCCTGCGCATCAGGCGCCAAGGCCGCGCAGGAAGCCCCAGTCACGCAGGTTAAACCTGCGTGTTACCCTTGTACCGCGCCGGAAGCCTGTAACGCGTACTGTACATGCGTTACACCCTGTCTGCCCAGATTTTTTTTCGAAAATTGTGTTTTTGCTCATAAATTCCACCCCAAATTCAATCCTAACTCAAATTTCTTCAATTCTAAATTCCAATATCTATCATACATCAAATATTAACCTCTCCCAATCTCTCCTACACTCTAAATTTTTTTTTAAATCTCATCTATGCATCATCTTATATATATACACACCTCTACATACAAATCCAATTCCTCTTCTATTTTATTTAATTCTTTAAAAATTCAATTCTAAAGAGGAATTAATTGCAAGTTCACCTCTCCAATTCGTAGTAGGTTTATTTATTCTCACAAATTTTATTGTTCTTACGAATTTGTGTTCTTGTAAATTGGGATTTTGTATTATTCTTGGAATATTGGGCTATTTTTGGTGTGATATTGCTTGGTAATTTTTGGTGGAGCTGCTTATGAGTTGGGTTTTGATTCTAATGGCTTGTAAGCATGGGAGAGGTAGTGCCAGTGATGGGAAATTTTCGTTTTCGACGGTGGAGGTTAAATTTATTCGGTTGTTTTGAGGCCAGTTGCTAAGGAAAGGGGATTTTTGCGAGAAAAATATTGTTGGGTATTCTTCGGCATTGCAGGTATGTTTCTACTATCCCTTGTATTTACTTCCATTCAATGCGGACATTGAATCTTTCAAGTTTGGGGGTGATTTGAGGGATTAGTAGATGTTGTTGTATTATGTGTTCATGTAGGATTTCATGATTTGCATATTATTAGTAGTAAATTATGCATTTATGTTCGTGTTATCTACGTTTGTTTCATATAGGACATTCTGTTTTTATGTTAGTATATCATGTGAGTTCATAATAGTTGCATTTGCACCCATGCTTGATAGGAATTTTGTGTTGTTGACGCTTTTGATTGAGAAGTGATATGCTTTGTTCTTGTACACACACATACACTAGTAAGTTGAAGCTAGTAGACTTATTGAATGTTGTAAGTGATTAGAAGGACATGAATATGTGCAAGATGATTTAGTTTGCATGCTTTGAATACAAGTAGGTGCGTTAGAGAGATTTTTGCTTGGGATTGAGTATGTTTTTCCACCAAGTGAGATTTTGAGCCTTATTGCATATTGCATATTATTTGCAATTTATTCGTTTGCTTGAGTGTCCATGGATTGTTTGCATTGCTAGCAGTTGTTTGAGGTCTTTCTTGAAACGCATGACATTATTTGACGATTAAAATGATAAAGGCATGTAGGAATAACAGCGTATTTTCCCATATTACCACACCATGTTTACATGATCAATTAGTTAACCCGTTGAGCTTAATCCTATTTTTTCGGTGACATACCACATTACTTGCCTAGACCTTTTTCTTGTATTGGCCTGACATTAATTTGAACCCACATTGTTAAAGGCTAGTAGAGTGCTTAAGGGAGTAATAAGGTGTGCAAGGAGGGGTTTATTGTTGGTCTTACTTTTGGGGGAAATATTGAAATTTGGGTTTGATTGTTTACTTGATAGTCGGCATGTGTAATAAATTCATGGGATCATTGTTATTGTTTATATTATTGTTTGTGTTATATTTAGCTCTCGAAAAAAAAAAAGAAAAAAAAAGAAAAAAAAAAGAAAAAAAAAAGATGAAAGAAAAAAAAAGAAAAAAAATATTATGAGAGCATGTTTGTGTTTGTTGCGATCCTATTTCAGTCGACTAGTCGAGTGTTTGTTTTAATACAAATTATGTGGGGGGAATATGGTGTTGTGTATGATGTATTATGGTACTTACTAGCTTTTGACACTTCACCTGTTTTGGCTTATTTGACATACCTTGTCCCTAGCCCCGTTACAACCCAATTAAAGACCTTTTGATTATCGTCATTGATGTATGTTGTGTTAAGAGTTAGATTGATACCAAATGTCAAGCATGCTTATGATTTTGTTGGACTTGAGTGATACACTTACCCTTGTTCTTGAGTGAATATTCTTTTGTGAGTGGATTGTGAGTGTTTGCTTGTTCTTGCATATGAGATCCCGAGTGTTGTCTCAAAGATGTGATCTTGTAGGCTTAGCATGTTTACTAACTTATTCTTACACTTGACATGGGCTTGTGAGAACTTATGCATGTTCATTGAGTAGACATGTGAATACTTGCACTTTCAACACCAAGACATTGCGTATTTACTTTGATTCTTAAGTTGATATGGCATGAGAGGAATTGAAGGTATGGTAGGATATTAGTACTAGATTAATTGCATTTTCATATTAGTTGCATTCATGATGTTAAAACATCAACCTATCCTATGCTAGCATGGCAAGTTCTAAATCTCAAGATCCACTCTCGTTTAGCAAGAGATTAACAAATTAGATGTTCATGACGCATTTAAACACATGAATCACAACCATACGAGGATATCAAGATATACATCACACACAGATCTTTTAAAGCATCGAGATACTAAACTCCATAAATAAATCCGTTAGAATCCCATGACAACGATTAGTTCATAATCAAACCTCTCGTCATCATGGGATCTGATGAAACCATGATAAAAACAAAGTATGAAAATATACAAATAAATCTAAGTAATTGATATGTAATGGTTCTACTCCTAATGATCCAAATTACAAAGGTTGGATGTGTTTATATAGGCTTTATAATTCTTGCCCAGCAAGAAAATACCCAAAATAGAGTTTAAATAGAATTTCTGCAAAATACGTTTCCTAAACTGATTCTGTTTTTAAGGAAAATTCGTAGCTGACTTTTCTTCAGTATTTCCGGATCGTTCCAGCTGCAATTGGGCCTCTGGACCACTTTAGAATGATAGAGAATCTCGTTATCTTCGCGTGGACAGTAAGATCGCCCAAAACTGACTTCTAGAACTCAAGATATGGCCCAAACAGTGAATCTCACGCGTGCAGCCCAATAAATCCGAATTTTAATAAATTAAATCTCCAAAAACGACAAAAACATCCACCATAATCAACATCCTTGTAAATCTGCACAACTAAACAAAACACATCAAAACTACAAGAAACTTGAGCCCAAGACAATCAATTTAAGCCGATTTAGAATGCTCCAAGTGGATATAAACTCCACTTATCACACCCTCAAACTTAAACCGATGCTTGTCCTCAAGCATAAACAATTACAACTAACTAACTAACTAGTACCACTTCCGTAGGTGATCACGGTTACATTTGGCATATGCAACAAGCCCTTTAAACCCCTAGGCAGCCCTAGTGGACGAGTAAGGTCTCGTGAGGGCCTATAGCGAATGTACCCACAAAATCCAATGCAATGCAATGCATGAATGCAACTAATATGAAAATGCAAATAATCTAGTACTAATATCCTACCATACCTTCAAATCCTCTTATGCCATATCAACTTAAGAATAAAAGTAAATACGCAATGTCTTAGTGTCGAAAGTGCAAGTATTCACATAGTCTACTCAATGATCATGCATAAGTTCTCACAAGTCCATGTCAAATGTAAGAATAAGTTAGTAAACATGCTAATCCTACAAGAGTACATCTTTGAGACAAAACTCGGGATCTCATACGCAAAAACAAGCAAACACTCACAATCCACTCACAAAAGAATATTCACTCATGAACAAGGGTAAGTGTATCGCTCAATTCCAACAAAATCATAAGCATGCTTGACATTTGGTATCAATCTAACTCTTAACACAACATACATCAATGACGATAATCAAAAGGTCTTTATTTGGGTTATAACGGGGCTAGGGACAAGGTATGTCAAATAAGCCAAAACAGGTGAAGTGCCAAAAGCTAGTAAGTACCATAATAAATCATACACAACACCCTATTTCCCCCCACATAATTTTTACTCAAAACAAACACTCGACTAGTCTACTGAAATAGGATCACAACAAACACAAACGTGCTCTCATAATATATTTTTTCTTTTCTTTTTTTTTTTTGCCTTTTTTTTTTCTTTTTTTTTTCTTTTTTTTTCCGAGAGCTAAATATAACACAAACAATAATATAAACAATAACAATGATCCCACAATTTTATTACACATGCCGACTATCAAGTAAACAAACCCAATTTTCAATATTTCCCCCAAAAGTAAGACCAACAATAAACCTCTCATTGCACACCTTATTACTCCCTTAAGCACTCTACTAGCCTTTGACAATGCGGTTTCAAATTAATGTAAGGCCAATACAAGAAAAAGGTCTAGGCAAGTAATGTGGTATGTCACCGAAAAAATAGGATTAAGCTCAACGGGTTAACTAATTGATCATGTAAATATGGTGTGGTAATATGGGAAAATATGCGGTTATTCCTAAATGCCTTTATCATTTTAATCGTCAAATAATGTCATGCGTTTCAAGAAAGACCTCAAACAACTGCTAGCAATGCAAACAATCCGTGGACACTCAAGCAAACGAATAAATTGCAACAAATATGCAATAAGGCTCAAAAACTCACTTGGTGGAAAAACATACTCAATCCCAAGCAAAAAAATCTCTCTAATGCACCGACTTGTATTCAAAGCATGAAAACTAAATTATCTTGCACATATTCATGTCCTTCTAATCACTTACAACATTCAATAAGTCTACTAGCTTCAACTTACTAGTGTATGTGTGTGCACAAGAACAAAGCATATCACTTCTCAATCAAAAGCTTCAACAACACAAAATTCATATCAAGCATGAGTGCAAATGCAAACTATTATAAACTCAAATGATATACGAACAAAAAAAATAGAATGTCCTATATGAAACAAACGTAGATAATACGAACATAAATGCATAATTTACTACTACTAATATGCATAGCATGAAATTCTACATGAACAAATAATACAACAACAACTACTAATCCCTCAAACCACCCCCAAACTTAAAATATTCAATGTCCGCATTGAATGGAAAGTAATACAAGGGATAGCAGAAAACATACCTGAATACCGAAGCATACCCAACAATTTTTTTTCTCGCAAAAATCCCCTTTCCTTAGCAGTTGGCCTCAAAACAACCGATTAAATTTAACCTTCGCCGTCGAAAACGAAAACTTCCCAACATTAGCACTATCTCTCCCATGCTTACGAGCCAAAAGAATCAATACCCAACTCACAAGAAGCTCCACCAAAAATTACCAAGCACTAACACACCAAAAATACCCCAATATATCAAGAATAATACAAATCCCAATTTACAAGAACACAAATTCGTAATCAAAATAAAATTTGAGAGAAGAAATAAACCCACTACGAATTGGAGAGGTGAACTTGCAATTAATTCCTCTTTAGAATTGAATTTTTGGAGATTTAAATAAATAGAAGAGGAATTGGATTTGTATGGATAGGTGGATATATATATAAGATGATGGATAGGTTGAATAAAAAATTTATGTGTATAGGAGAGATTTGGAGAGGTTAGGATTTGATGTAGGATAGATATAAGAATTAGAAATTGAAGAAATTTGGGTTAGGATAGAATTTGGGGGAAAAATTGTAGGTTAAAACACTAATTTTCGGAAAAAATCTGGGCAGAAAGGGGGTGTATAACGCATCTTCGAGCTGCGTTACAGGGCAACAGGCACGGAACAGGCAGACACGCATACGAAGAATGCGTGTTAGGGGACTTCCAGGGGTTGTAACGCCGGCGCAAATTGCGTTACAGGGGCGCAACTTGCGCTGAATGCAGTAACGCTGGCGCATGTTGCGTTATAGGGCGCAACTTGCGCGAAATTTCACTGTTCACTATATATATTTTTTTTTTGCACAGATTTTTTTTTTTTTTCACTACACTCATTTTTATTTTTTTTTCCTACACTAATGCATGGGTTGCCTCCCACGAAGCGCTTCTTTAACGTCAATAGCTTGACGTTACTTCCAAGCCTCCATTAAGGATGATAATAATTCGCCTGGTCCTCTCTTCGCGAGACTTCATCGTCATCATGACGGCACACTTTCTGCTCCTTCTTCTCGCTTGGCCTATTCATGTAACAACCATGACATATTCCAACGCCTTCATCTGTTGACCCAAAATCTGTCAATTTGTAGAACAACACACGGGCTTCCCTTGAATATAATGGAGGAGGGTAAATGTAAGTTTCTGAAGCCTTTGGTTCCTCCTTCCTCCATTGGCTCTAATGCGCTACCTCCATCTTTAAACTCTGAGACAAGTAGAAGACCTGCATCTTTCCCATGATCATCAGCCTCTTGGTTCGCACATACCAATTCTTGAAATTTGCGTAGCTCATCAGTGTCCTCTTGATACGCACATAACAATTCTTGAAATTTGTGCAGCTCATCAATGTCTGTCTCAAATTGTGCCCTTTCCAAATCATCCACCTCACTAGCTTGATCAAATTCCTCACATGGCTTGTGAACGCTAACCTCCTCTTGGAATTTGTCTTCCTCAATTAAGCATGCAGTACCTTGCTCCAAGTCATCGTTATTCTCTGGTGTTGCCTCTAGCATGAATTGTTGATTCTCTTGTTCCAAGGCACTCAAAACTTGAGCAACAAGTGTCCCCATAGATTTGGTAAGCTTCTCATGATTCTCTACAAGCATCCTAATCTCCTTCCTAATCTCCTTCAAATCTTCAACCTCATCTGACTGCAAAGTAGGAATAGGTTGCTGATGTTGAAACTCTTCACTACCAAAGACATAAGACATATTTGGAACATCTTGCTGGTACTGTTGAGGATGGTATGGAAAATATGGTTGTTCCTCATAACTGACATATGGATCAACTCCTCCGTAGTAACAATATTACGAGGTATCATGAACGCCCAAACACCGCTTCACATTGCTGAGGCTGTTGAATACGACCTTGGTTGCTCCAGCACTGATACGTCTCATGTGCGCCCGTACATAGCTCACAAACACTAGTATATGAGAATATATGAGACATCTTCAACGCCCACGCTCTCTGACAAGTACCTGAAACACCAACGAACTATACAAGAATATATGAGAAAAAGAAATCCGAGTCAGTGAACTCTAACGACCACTATTGACAAGCACATAAACCAAAAATAAAACACCAATGATCCCCGGCAGCGGCGGCAAAAACTTGTTTGCACTAAATCACGCAAGCGTACGTGGTCACAAGTAATATATAAGGTTAAGTCCAAATTCGTTCCCACAGGGATCAAGTTATGGTTCTATTCAGTAAATATGCCTATGCAACAATGTATGGTTATTATGCACTGCTAAGACAATAACAATTTTGGGTTTATTAAACTAAATTAACTAAGACACAAATTAACAAAACTAAGAATTAACTAACTAACAAGAATTAAAATCTAATTACGTCTGCAAGAGTAAACATGGAATCCTAACTTCATTAAATACTTTGCTTAGATCTGACGCCTTTAATCACTATATGCAATGGTTATGATATCTGATCGAATAACACGAAACAAGTATACGCTACTTCTCAGTATACGAATACCAAACTAAACATACATCCACAAAAGAGATAGAAGATGAATAGACACCAATTATGCTTAGACCCTATATCTCTATAGAATTTGAAAACATAACGGTTGAAGCACAAGTTATCCACTTAGATCACATAGGGTAGCATATTATCTCTAATCATGCCACAAATCATGATGTTAAAACATCAACCTATCCTATGCTAGCATGGCAAGTTCTAAATCTCAAGATCCACTCTCGTTTAGCAAGAGATTAACAAATTAGATGTTCATGACGCATCTAAACACATGAATCACAACCATACGAGGATATCAAGATATACATCACACACAGATCTTTTAAAGCATCAAGATACTAAACTCCATAAATAAATCCGTTAGAATCCCATGACAACGATTAGTTCATAATCAAACCTCTCATCATCATGGGATCTGATGAAACCATGATAAAAACAAAATATGAAAATATA
Source organism: Kitagawia praeruptora (assembly GCA_037693485.1). Classification (NCBI taxonomy): domain Eukaryota; kingdom Viridiplantae; phylum Streptophyta; class Magnoliopsida; order Apiales; family Apiaceae; genus Kitagawia; species Kitagawia praeruptora. The sequence goes on along the minus strand of CM075344.1, from coordinate 154,621,825 downwards.
CAAATAAATCTAAGTAATTGATATGTAATGGTTCTACTCCTAATGATCCAAATTACAAAGGTTGGATGTGTTTATATAGGATTTATAATTCTTGCCCAGCAAGAAAATACCCAAAATAGAGTTAAAATAGAATTTCTGCAAAATACGTTTCCTAAACTGATTCTGTTTTTAAGGAAAATTCGTAGCTGACTTTTCTTCAGTATTTCTGGATCGTTCCAGCTGTAATTGGGCCTCTGGACCACTTTAGAATGATAGAGAATCTCGTTATCTTCGCGTGGACAGTAAGATTGCACAAAACTGACTTCTAGAACTCAAGATATGACCCAAACAGTGAATCTCACGCGTGCAGCCCAATAAATCCGAATTTTAATAAATTAAATCTCCAAAAATGACAAAAACATCCACCATAATCAACATCCTTGTAAATCTGCACAACTAAACAAAACACATCAAAACTACAAGAAACTTGAGCCCAAGACAATCAATTTAAGCCGATTTAGAATGCTCCAAGTGGATATAAACTCCACTTATCAATTGGCGTAGTACAGATATTTGAGACTCTCAAGTGTGCACCACTTCTATCACCTCCGACGAAGTTTTATCCCTCTTTGGTTTGTGATTTTTACTCTAATTTGACCAAGGGTCATAACTAAATGGTGTATTCAAATGTTAAGGGTATTCCCATTGTGCTTACTGCTGACTGGATTGGATTTATTCTTGGAGTTGCTACAAATGGACCTTGCCCCTTCACTTCACATCAACCATACTCAGAGATTGAAGATCTTCCATACGAAGAGCTGCTTCGAACTATTCTCGGTGATACTTTGATCTTGACTGAGTCCGAACCCTTGGTATCATCTCTCACTCATTCTTGTTTATTACTCTTCAAGTTCTTTCATACTAATCTTTTACCGCGCAAAAGTGGTCGGGATAGGGTTACCTATCAAGATTCAATTTTGCTGTCGCTATTTGTTAAACAAATTCCTTTTAATGTGGCTTCTTTCTTAATTCGTAATATGATTCATTGTGCTTCCCATGACTCAATGCATTTACCGTACCCCTGTCTTTTAACCAAAGTTTTTGAATATTTCAAAGTGACTGATGCCACTGATGAAGTGGATAATTTGACTGAAACTTTTGATCTGAATACCTTAACTCGTAAACCATCTCTCGGTTAATGAGTCTAATCAGCTTGTTTTTTAGAATGATCACTCACTGTCAGACACTTCCTTGCCTCACTCTCCTACTGCTCCACCCTCTTTTTGTAATGTTCAGTTGAATCCTTTTCTTGATGGTCTCTCTGCTCAAGTTGGAGTTAATTCTAAAGCAATTGAGTCTTTTCAAACTAAACTGAATTCTGTTGAGTCTTCCCTTGCTTCTATGTCAAAATCCATGGAGTTATTGCATTCCAAGTTGGATATTTTGAAAGCTAATGATCAAAGCATCTCTCGAAGGATGGATTTCGAATTTGGCTCTCTTCAGGAAGGAATGTCACTCACTGCCAAAGCTTGGGAAAAAGAGTTTGTTAAACTCTTCTTTAAGTTGGGATCTGAGACTCAATTTTTGTCTAAGCAGCTCACTTCAACTCATGGAAAACACATCACGCCGTGGCATAAAAAGAAAGATTGGATTGAAGATTGTACTTTAACCAAAGTTTACCGTTCCCCTGTCTTTTAACCAAAGTTTTTAAATATTTCAAAGTGACTGATGCCACTGATGAAGTGGATAATATGTCAAAATCCTTGGAGTTATTGCATTCCAAGTTGGATATTTTGAAAGCTAATGATCAAATCATCTCTCGAATGATGGATTTCGAATTTGACTCTCTTCAGGAAGGAATGTCACTCACTGCCAAAGCTTGGGAAAAAGAGTTTGTTAAACTCTTCTTTAAGTTGGGATCTGAGACTCAATTTTTGTCTAAGCAGCTCACTTCAGCTCATGGAAAACACATCACGCCGTGGCATAAAAAGAAAGATTGGATTGGAGATTGTACTTTAACCAAAGTTTACCGTACCCCTGTCTTTTAACCAAATTTTTTGAATATTTCAAAGTGACTGATGCCACTGATGAAGTGGATAATTTGACTGAAACTTTTGATCTGAATACCTTAACTCGTAACCATCTCTCGGTTAATGAGTCTAATCAGCTTGTTTTTTAGAATGATCACTCACTGTCAGACACTTCCTTGCCTCACTCTCCTACTGCTCCACCCTCTTTTGGTAATGTTCAGTTGAATGCTTTTCTTGATGGTCTCTCTGCTCAAGTTGGAGCTAATTCTAAAGCAATTAAGTCTTTTCAAACTAAACTGATTTCTATTGAGTCTTCCCTTGCTTCTATGTCAAAATCCATGGAGTTATTGCATTCCAAGTGGGATATTTTGAAAGCTAATGATCAAAGCATCTCTCGAAGGATGGATTTCGAATTTGGCTCTCTTCAGGAAGGATTGTCACTCACTGCCAAAGCTTGGGAAAAAGAGTTTGTTAAACTCTTCTTTAAGTTGGGATCTGTGACTCAATTTTTGTCTAAGCAGCTCACTTCAGCTCATGGAAAACACATCACGCCGTGGCATAAAAAGAAAGATTGGATTGGAGATTGTACTTTAGAAGAAATCACTGCACCTCTTCCTCTCCCTGCAATTCCACCACCTGCAGCTTTTGGACTTACAAAGGATGAGTACATGAACAAGCTATTTCAGTGGATGGATGATCGTGATGGCAAGGCTCCTTCAAAGGACTTCTTTGAACAGAACTTCTCTACCTATGGGGACTCTCCTAGGTTCAAGCCAAAGGGCAAAGGCAAAGATCCAGTGGATATTCCAGACGATGATTAATTCTGTTTTTATGTTGATGAAAGGGGGAGAACTAAGTTGTTTTTGAATATTGTTTTAATTTGTAGTGTTGAATATTTGATATTTTGTGTTTGGATATTTGGTGCTGGATATTTGTGGTGATCCTGAATATTTGTGTTTTTCTCAAAATAGTTGTGCTTTATCTGATGTCTGATATTTGCTTATAATTATCAGCTCATACATGCTGTGATTAATTCTCAGACTACTTGATTACATTGTCTCTATAAGTGCTTTTGATAGGGGGAGACAGAAAGAGCTTGATCGATATTCAAAAATGTTCATCATCATAAAAAAAAAGGGGGGAGATTGTTATTCCCATGTTTTTAGGATGATATTTTTGAATAGTCTTTGAATTAAATCATGGAGATTTGATTCTGAGTTTCCATATATGATTGCCATATCTATTGCAGGACATATATCTTATCTACTGCAGGTCATATATCTTGGGATATCTTTCAAGGATATCGTGGATTTGATTGTGATTAAAATCCTAATAGAGCCGTTGTTAATGATCCTGATTGGTTGTTATCTAATCTCTAATTCATGCTTGATTGATTCTTGTTCCAACAACTATAATCTCAAGAATTCAAATATCTAATGGCTACATCTTCTAGTGCTATATAAAGACGATCTTTTGGCAAGAAGAACAACAACTCAACACATCTGCAATACAACTTCTATACAAAGACACTCAAGCTTATACATTGCGTACAGAAGTTTCATTTCATAGAGTTGTAATCTTATATTCATTCTATACATACTTGTGCTGGGTTGTGGCAATTAGATAGGATTACAAATCATAAGCCAAGTAGCCAGTGGGCTAGGTAGCAGGTTTGCTAGGTGACAAGTGTGTCAAGGGAAGGGTTCTTCCAAGAGGCTTTAAATTTGTAATCGGGAAAACTGTAAGCTTTATATTATTGTTATAATAATATAATCTCTGTGCTAGTTGGCATAGGAACTTGGATGTAGGCCATAGATTGGGTAGGGGCCGAACCAAGTGAAAATTCCTGGTGTTCTTGCTTTATATTCTGTCATTTACTTACTGCTGTTTATTTACTCTATTAGTTAATTGGGACACTCACACATACTAAAGAGACAGTCTCATTATCATTCGATACAGTCTCATTTACTTGGCAGTTAAATATATTGTGCTACTCGTTTTACAGTCTCACGCGCCACGGCGCCTCCTGCTAGCGCCACGGCGCTTCTGCAATCTGCCGCAAAATAATTTTTATGCTTTTTCTTCATTTTTGCACCGTTTTCTCCCGTTCCTTTTCCATTAGCTTCCGTTCTTCACTCCCTTGACTCGTAATCTTCATAGCAACATAATGAGATACTTCATTCTTCATTCCAAGCTCAAAAATCCCATCTAATATCAACCGAACTCACCAACCCTAGCCGACGTAGTTAAATCTGCACAACTACACGAAAACACATAAAAAACACAACATACTCGAGGCCAAGTCGATCAATTCAAGTCGATATCGAGCGTTCCAAGTAGATACAAAATCCACTTATCAAAATCTAAGAATCCATCTTATTAAATATCTATCAAAGCTCAATTCAATTGTGAAATCAAATATTTTGAATCCAATTTAGTACCTCTAATATTTTTTATAGTATACGTTATCCTAAACGAAAAATTGAGATCTCTACAAAAAAAATGATCAAAATTTATTCAATTTAAATATATATTTTTCTAATAAAAATTATTATTTTTAATATTCATTTTCTTTAATTTTAAAAAGAGTACCATATTTAGTCATGAATTCAAGTTAACATATTTTTATAATACTATCTTATAACTCGTGCAACGCACGGTTCCTTTATTAATATCTATGATTATATTAAATTTTATAGGTTATTAATTTTCATATCAAATTGTTATTAAAAAATTGATATATATATATATATATATATATATATATATATATATATATGTAGAAAAAATGCCCAAACTACACTACTTTTACTTAACCCCTGCCCGAAATACCCATCTGCGTTGACTTCCACCCTAATTACCCACGGTCTACGCATTCTGAGAATGCGCAGCCTCGGATACGCATGTTGAACATGCGTATAACAGGTCACGCATTCTCAGAATGCGTGATGATGTCATCCCACGTCATTATCTCACAGACACTGCCGACGCTCTCTCTCCCCCGAAATCGTTCTTCCCGTCGCACCCCCTCCGTTCTCCCTACTCCGGCCACCTCCACTCCTCTTGTTGGTATCAAAATGAAGCTCATACTTGCCTATCCATTTTACCATGTTTGATTTGTTGAGTTTGGCCCCGTAGGGGCGTGTAAAAACGGATCTGAATATTATATCGGAAAAAGCGCTTGGTTTGGGGCTTCCGAAACCGGCAAAAGAAATAAAAAAACGATAGACATAGGTTTGTAGAGGAGAGTAAGGCGATCATTTTGGTGTATAGGATGCAAGTGTTCGATGCCTGGAAAGGATGAACGTTATGGTCAAAATTTTATCGTCAAATCGCCTCCGGCGGCTGCTGAAGAAGACGATGAACAGTACGCCATATACGCATGTTGGACATGCGTATCACAGAAAACGCATGTTCAACATGCGTATACGTGATCACTGTTCACAACCACAGAAACGTTTTTTGCACAATCCACGCAGTCACCACATGCGTGGTTACGTTCAACGCATTATCAGAATGCGTAGTCGGCTGTACACATTGGTGTAATGCGTGATTCGTGGGTATTTTGGGCGGACGATTCCGCCGGTGGGTATTTTGGACATTCGGAATTAAAATGTGGGTATTTTGGTTTTTCACCCTATATATATTTATATATATAAGATTTTACATGTTCGATTTAATATTTGTACTCTATCTTAAATTCTTAAAATTTGATTTGAACGATTACAACCCACGTAAAATTAACAAAATAATCTTTAATTTAGTGATAGTTTAATAAAAAATTTCTAATAAAATATATGTAGAAAGAAAGAAGAGAAAAAATTAAAGACCTTTTACGCTAAAAATTCTATTTAATTTATAAATTGTACTCCCTCTATCCCTCTCATTTCATTACAGTTACTATTTTGGGGTGTCCCTCTCATTTCTGTACATTCCAAAAATAGTAAGTTTCTCCCACTATTACACCCACTATCTCATATATTTAACAATAAAAAACACTATAACACCCACTACTTTCCTCCACTATCTCAAATCTATAATTAAATATTAATATGTCCTACCACTTTACTCACTTTTCATCTAATTTTACTCATTTTTTACACATTTTCTTGCTCTCCGTGTCCATCCCCCATGTAAACAACCATGAGGGACAAAGGGAGTATTAATAATTCGTTTTGATTATCAAAATACCCTTGTAATTATTTGAAAATAGTTCTACTAGCAACCAATTACAATTTTAATAATCGGTAGTCTGGTCCAAAACTTTGATAATCGGTAGTCTGGTTCTCCGTAAGACAAAGATCTTAAAATAAATAGATGAAAACCGTTGGATCTAGCATAAGAAAATATTTTAAATTTTAATATGTTATAAACTAAAATGTGTATTTATATTGTAATACGAAAATGTATATGTCAATGATTTAAATCATATATAATTAGGTTTTTTACATTGAATAACATTATCAATGTTGGAATTCTATATTGAATAAGATTAATTTAAAAATTCATAATTACATTTTCTCTTGAGATTCTAAGTATTTCCATTTGAGTACTAATTATTAAATTATTACTAAATTAAAGATTAAATATAATTTTATGAGGTTCGTGTGTATTGTAAAATCATCCAAATCTGATTTCTATCAAATTAAAGCTCAAATAGTAAGTATGAATTTTTTTTAAATACTAATAAAAAATAAATAAAATTTAATTCTAATACAGCCTTTTTTGATTATATCCTTTTTTTATTATACTTTTTATTTTAAAATTCAATTTTAATACAACATTTTTTAGTTATATCTTTTTTAGATTATAATTTTTCTTTTTAAAATTCACATCAAATACAACCTTTTCTAATTATATTATAATTTTCTTTTTAATGTGATCTAATCTTGATCGTCTATTTTTAATCCAACGGATCATATGATTTTGGTAGTACACTGACAAGACCAGACCAAAAATTTAGATATGATCCCTCTTATGCTTATTATATATAAGGATATAATCAATCAAATTTATATGGTTAAACTTTATTGTAATATAAAATCTTAAATTGATAATTTGGATTGAAGTTTTAAAATCTATATCTATACTATCTATACTATAAGAAACGAAAGGGGTATAATTCATAATTTAATTGGTTAACCCCCTATTTTTGGTTATCCCTCATTCACAATCGTTAGATTTTTAAGTCAAATAGATCATGATCGTTAAATACAATAATACTAAAAGTTGTTATATATAGAAGTCTAAGGTTCGATTCTCGCCAACAACATATTAATTTATATTTAATATTAAAAATTATTATATACAAATATGTAAAGTTCAAATTCTTTTAATAACATATAAAATTAATATTTATAACATTATATTACATTACGAACAATTTACAAAAAATCAAAAATAACCCGTGCAATATAAACAATGTTACAAAAATGTCTACACCAAATAACTACACCAATTTGTTAGATTGTCTCTCCAAGAAGGCTGCAAATCTCAGCGTTATAAGCGAGGGATGCTCCACAGTGCAAGATCTACTCGACGATAGTAGTTTTAATGAAGAAATTTCTGATTTGATCTGTATTATGTGTTCGTTAATGTTTGATTATCTTTGTAGATGCCGTATGACTTATTATTAATGGATCCTCTTCCTTCAAATTTTTTTTTTTTACAAAAATGCCATCTTTTAATAATTATGTAAAAAATTATGAAAATATGTTTGCACTACTAAAAAAAATGCTAATAGACATCAGTTTCTAGCTGATGTCTTTATCGATGATGTTAAAAGTCCCAATCTTAGACATCGTTTTTTGACGATGTTTAGGAAGTTTTTACACATTAGTAAAAAGTATATTTCTGATGTTTATATCTATTTATTTTACTTAAATTGTGTTAGCCTCACTTTCATATTGTTATATTACTAATATTAGATGCAATTAAACATATTGTACAGAGTATAATTTGACATATACGTCATTTTTTGGCAAGAAAATGATGTCTAATTAAAGATTCACATCAGTAATTTGTAAGAAAATCAATGTATAATCTATCATTTGACATCAATTTTTACCGATGTGTAACTAGTCATTAGACAATTGTGTTGGGATTCGAACGACTAACCTTGTACTCTCAAACTCATGGCTTAAACAATTATACAAACTCATGGTTTAAACAATTATGTTGCAGTTCAACTGAGTTTTGTTTAAAAATACTATAAGATAAACCAACTCTCTTCTTTTTTTGTCCCAACCTCTTTTTTTGAGTAAATGAAATGCTGGTTCATATTATTTCCAAAAATATTGGATTAGTAAAATTAGAAAAAATATTTTAATCGACTGAGAATACTCTACAATTCTCTTTTGCCATTTTAAATAATTGATATAGAAAAAAAATAGATTAAACATAATGTAATCGAGTCTAAAAATAAAAAGGATTTTTTTACATACGTCTCCTGGTAGATGTTAAATTATGAAATGAAAAATAAGATTTGATTTTAAAAAATATGTAAATTTTAGTTATCAAATCATACTTAATTAATAATTGCATCACATAATTTTTACTTTTACGTATATAAAATTTTAAATTTATGAGTCATATGAGAGGATTTTAGTCGACCAACTATTTAGACTTGAAACGATTTAAATATATGATTGGTCTAAAAACATAAATATTTAAATATATAAGAAAAATAATTGAAATTATGTTAAAAAGATGAAAATTCTAAAAATATGATCTATGTTATATGTAAAAAAATAATATAATTAACATTCAAATTAAAATAAAAAAATCTAAATTTTTGAATCATAAACATTACGAAAGTACAATATTTAAAATGATCAATTAGATTATAACTCGACTATAAAGTATGGTACATGTAAATTTTTATGTAATATATTGATCAATATAATATATAATATAATATATAATGGTTGAGTTATAACATATATTTAGATCAATATACGATAAAATCAAAAAAATTGATTTTAGATTTCATATACATGCACGCGTCATTAAAGTTGTCATGTTTTGCATCAATTGAAATATTTAGAAAAATGTAAAATTGAGTTAAAAAATAATTCAAAATTATAATATAAAAATATTTCAATTTTCCCAATTTTTAATTGAATTTCTATATTATGTAATAAATATTAGACTAGAACTAAACATTTATGTTTAAAATTTTATAAATGTATACGTTTAGAAAAAATGATTGACACAAGCATAAGGATAACTTTTATTCAATATTAAGAGATTTTGTAATATGTCTCAAAATATAGTCTTACATATATGATCAACATTTTACAACATATTCAACGAGTTTACATATGCTTCTTTTATAAGCAGACAATTTTACTAAGATAATTATTTATGTTATACTCAAATGTTCAATTTGATAAAGTTTATTTCACGCAATTGAAAACTAAATTAATAATGTAACAATTATAAGTATTCATGTGATTATTATCGTACGAATATTTATCCAAATTTTATGAAATATAATTAAATATAAAATATTTGGTTCAAAAAATTGGTATGCAATATTACAAAATAACTATGAAAATATTCGATAGATCGAAATCTTATCGTTTATTATATTTTTAGTTACAAAAGTATTTCAATAAATACAGTTTCAGACGAGAAATTAGTTCTGCTTGCATGGACATTTATGCTAGTTTTAAATTATAGTCTAATAAACCCGTAAACACTTAACTACCGCATGCACGACAACATCAAAAGCCGAATATGCCCTAGATAATGTCATAGTTGAACGTGAATCTCATTTTGATGCTTTGCAGTTGGTAGTTGAGGAGTAAATGAATATTACAAACTTACAATCTTAATCCTTATTCGCTGCTATTCACTTGAACAATGCCAGAGCGGCAGAGCGAGCAAGTCATTGTATATCTTAGTTTTCATATTAGCTTGTTTCATCGTCATTTATCTTACACATCAACAGTAACTGAACGACACTATCACAGCAACTTCATTCCCATCACATCCGTTGTACTTTCCATTCACTATCAACAAGTTCAAAGGCGGAAGACACGTAAAAGTGCAGACCTACCTACCGAGTCCATGTGTACGTAGTTATTATGAAATTTGTAGTATCTGACTCTGAGTGCACAATAATTGAGCCCTTCATTTGTTTGTTTTTCTGATGCATCAATGGAAGATATATATTGTAAGAAGGCTGGGTATTTCGATAAATTAATAATTTTTCTAGTTCAAACAAAAATGTTTAAATTTTGATGAATTAATAATCTCTCGATAAAGGATATATGATATATGCACCCGATTTATCAATCATTTCAGAAAGCGCTCACAGAGCAAATTGCCAGTCACAGGTACCATGAAGTGTCAGCTTATTTACATTGGTACCTGAGCATTGTTGGACTTGGAAGAATGCTTTCATATTTGTGTGAATGTATGGAAGTTCTTAATTTTTATGATTTGATCTATTTGATTGTCAACAAAATTATTATCAACAGAACAAAATTTTAAAATACTCACATAGTAGTTTTTCAGGAAGTGAATGACATGGTCCACCCCTAGACAATCTAGTACAAATAATTGCGATTAACGTGAGGCATCCCATGAATTTTGGATATTTGTTAGGAAACCATTTAAATTATATTATCATACCTGATTAAGACCTTGGATTGCTTGAAATCATCATCAATCAAACTTCCCAAAGTTGTGAAAAACTGGTTGTCAATCACTATTTGGCATTATCACGATAAGATATATATCACGAATTCCATTAATATGCTTCTTGTAATTTATGATTATTTAGGCAATTGATTTCTTGCTCCCTATCCAGGATGTGGAGGTGTGCGTCTAATTATCAAAAAAAAAAAAAAAAAAAAAAAACAGCAGATGCAATAGAAAAACATTGGTTCATAAGAGAACCAGTACATGCATGTTCTTCAACTCAAGGTTACAATTTAAAAACATACTCATACATCGAATCATAATATATATTGTAACAATCTTGAAAACAAACTAGCTAGATTCATTGTCCAGTTAATCAGACCTGGAATCATTTTCCTTCGACGTCCAGATAATGTCTTTAAGAGCTGGCCGGAGTTCCTTACAAAACTGATTGTACTCCAACGTATAACCACACCACCACACTTTGTCAATTCAAACATTTCCGCTGCTATTCCTAATTTCCCTTTTTCACTTCTTACTTACATTTTTTGGTATATTTAAATTTTGATTTTTGATGGGTTGAATTTTTAGGGAAGTACAAAAAATTATGAGCATGCATATTTTGTTTGAAAAGATTTACAATTTTACTAGGATTTGCAAGCGTTTTCCATTTATCTTGCACATTTACAACGTAATTAATATATTTGCTAATAAATTACAAATGAAATTAATGCACATGGATTTTATGCATTTTCTTTTACAATTAAACCTTTTTAAAATAATATCCTTGGAATCCAAAAAAAAATAGAGTAAACTTCAAAGTGTTGACCAGATTTTACACTCATTTTCAAAAAAGAAAGTGATTAGATTTTCAATTTTGCAAGATGGTGACCAGATTTGCCTTTTTCCTTTCAAAAAGGTGTCTACAGGCGATTTTCAGCTTTTTGGTAGGGGTAAAATGGGAAAAAAGTGCTAGAGATCCCAAAAATTGTCCACAAAAATTCCCAAATTAATATTGTCACCATATGATTGGTTATATTCGTAATAATAATAAGAGATATTTACAGAAATACATAAGATTTTAACAATTCTTTCCAATTTTACTACCATCCAACTATCATTTCACTTCTATAAAATCATTTTTTCAAAAATACTACCTCATTATAATTTTATATTTTCAATATTCCAAAAATAATACCTTCCTCATTTGCAATCTCATTTGCAACTTCGATGCTACAAATTTCTGATTGTAAGTTCCGGGGTTCAGATGTCATTTTCGACCACTTTTTTGGAATATATATATATATATATAGGGTCCTACTCCACTACAAACTAAAATTAACTATAAACTAAAAACTAATCAAACATTTCATGCTAATCTAATGATCAAACTAGGTGTACCCCAATACAAAAAATGCTTAAAATACTTGGCTCTATCCAACAAAAAAAAAATCACTGTTCACGTGATGACGTGGCAGTGGATTTCACTGGTTAACGGTGCTTCGCACCTTCTTGTACGGCGCTTCGCGCCTTTATCATTCTAAAGTTGTAAGGAATGGCAATCAATGGTAAAGGCAATAGACGATTGACGGGTGTGTCGAGGGCCTTCGGCCCTCATGACTACCTAACTCATCCGTTTACTGTCTTAAATGCTTCGCATTTCCACGGCAAAATTTTTTTTTAGTTGGATAGAGCCAATTATTTTAAACATCTTTCGTGAAGGTACCCTTGGCGGGAAACTTAGAATAGATGAAATATAATTAATTTAGTGTTAGTTTGTAGTTTGTATTTAAGGATTGGTTTGTATTTGAGCAAAAGCCTATATATATATATATATTCCAAAAAACTAGTCGAAAATGACATCTGAAAACTGGAACTTGCAATCAGAAATTCGTAACATCTCAGTTGCCAGGGGCACTCATAATTGGTGAATTTGGGTTGCAAGGCCCCGTCAGGAACACTCATAATTGGTGGATTTCTGATTTGCAACTTTCAGTTTTCAGTTGCAACTTTTGCAACCTCAATTGCAACTTTTGCAAATGAGGTTGCAACTGAGGTTTGCAACCTCAAACCTCAGTTGCAACTTTTGCAACTGAAAATTAAAAGTTGCAAATCAAAAATCCACCAAATTATGAGTGCAAATATTGAGAGCAAACCTAATGCTATCGTTGGACCAAATAATACTATTGGTATTATTCCTATTGCATAATACTGAATATTATTTGGATTAAAATTTGAAATTGTAATAATGTGTGGCCATATATATTTATTAATTTTAATTTTTTATTTTAGAAAAATTATATAAATATTATTATATGTGGAAATTGACAACCGTGAACCGGACACTTCAAAACATGATTCTAGTCCCGCCCGATTTCCGAAATTTTTATAAAACATGCCCATAATTCTGATCTTATGATTATTAATTTTTATACTTATCAAAACTAAAAGTTGTAGTGCAATTTGATAATTAGCGGTCAACTGTTAATAACAATTGTGATTATTTTAAGAGAAAATGACCAAAATACACCACTTTTGGGAACCCATTGCCCAAAATGCCTATATGCGGTGCGAACCGCCCAAAATACCCACTAAATACGCATGTGTGACATGCGTATTCAAGACCCTCAAATTTTTCTTAAGACCACGCATGTTAGTTATGCGTATATGATTTTAAAAATTAAAAAAAAATAGGCCACGCATAATAGTTATGTGTATACAACCTATACGCATGAAGGTGATGCATATTGTTTGTTTCTGCTTTATTAGTGACTAACCAAAACCATGCTGCTTCAGTTTGAACTTTGAACAGAGATATGTGCATGCATGTTAGTTTTAATATTTTCTTATCTTTAAGCATCTTGTTGCAAATATTTTTCGAAATTTTGGGTTTAAAATTTTTAAATTTTATTTGTATTCTCTTGGGGTTTCAATGGTTAACTTTTAGGGTTTAATAGTTCCATTTTGGGTTTAGAAATATTCGGAAAAACGAATAAACCGTATACGAATTTAGACTTATTCTAATTTTTAAACGCGTTAGCGTTTAAAAATCAGGTCGCCGGATTCATTTTTTTATTTAAAATTTTTAAATTTTATCTGTATTCCTTCGGGATTCAACAATTAACTTTTGGGGTTCAACGTTTTCATTTTGGGTTTAGAAATATTCGGAACGACAAATAAACCATATACGAACTTAGCCCTAAACCCTAAACCCTAACTTATCCTGATTTTTAAACGCGTTAGCGTTTAAAAATCAGGCCGCCGGATTCAATTTTTTAATTAAAATTTTTAAACTTTATTTGTATTCTCTCGGGATTTCAACGGTTAACCTTTGGGGTTCAACAGTTCCATTTTGGGTTTAGAAATATTCGGAACGACAAATAAACCGTATACGAACTTAGGGTTTAGGGTTGTTTACAACCCTAAACCCTAGACCCAAAACCCTAATTTATCCTGATTTTTAAACGCGTTAGCGTTTAAAAATCAGGCCGCCGGATTTAATTTTTTAATTAAAAATTTTAAATTTTATCTGTATTCCCTTAAGAACTTTGGGGTTCAACTTTCCATTTTGGGTTTTAGAAATATTTACGGACTTAAAAAAAAAAACAAACCAAATGAAATACACGCATAACATAAATGCGTGGTAATTTAAAGAAAAAAGGTATACGCAATGCATGAATGCGTGGCTAGCTTTAAAAAAAAAAAAATAAGAAGACTACGCATGTTGGCCTTGCGTGTATGAGGCTACGCATGTCCAACATGCGTATATGGTGGGTATTTTGGGCGGTGTCCAGCGCCGGTGGGTATTTTGGTGTTTGTGTTTTAAAATGTGGGTATTTTGGTTTTTCACCCAAAATACACTCATCAAAACTAAATTTAGCAAAATTAGCGGTTAACTGTCAATGATAATTTTGATTATTTTTATTCTAGTCAAAACTAAAAGTTTAGACCCTATTTGATAATTAGCGGTTAACTGTTAATTATAATTGATTGAATAAATTATTTTGATTTTGCGGAATGAATTATTGATATTGACTAGCGGATTGAAGTAACCAATTTGAATGAAATTGTTTAATAACTAATTATTTAAATTAGTTTGTATTTTAACTAAATACAAGACAATCCTCTAATTAAAAAAATTTCTCCCAGTAAAATTTTCAAAATTAAAGGATTAAATTCAAACCGTTACCATCAATATTGGATAATTCATCGACCCAACACCAATATTAAATGATTAATCTAATAAAACCTCTAATTCATTTTAATACTCTTTTCTAAACACAACTATATATTTTAATGGATACCTATAATTAAGAATTAATATACATGGAAAAATGCATTTAATACATCACTCTTGCACTTAATACATCAATTTACACGAAATTCAATATCAATATAATTATTTAGTAATTGAGATGTTTTTATTGATGAAAATTAATATGAATGTAGGGATTCACTATTATTATCCGGAAAATTAAATTACTGATGCATAGTTAGTAGATGTTAAAAATATAAAAGTATTTAATGATTAAAAATATGAGAGTATTTAATGATTGATTAACATTTTCCAATTTTAATTTGTCGCAAGCCGCCTATCAAACCAGTGGCAATGGGAAGTAATGCCAGAGTAACAAAACCAAGGCCTGCATGGTTGCGTAGATGACATATCAATTACGTTCCTTATTCGTTGCTATAAACAGTTCCAAACTAGAATATTTTGGTAGAGGCATATTTTTTTGAAAAATATAAGGTTTTTAAAAGTTAAAACCATTAAAAACAAAGAGTGAATTGCTCACCAGTAAAACAGCTACTCTACTATGTGGAATAAATCTTCTAACTTTGACTTAATTGCAGGAAGATGGCCTCAACTACTTTTTTTTTGCACAAAAATGGCCCAAGTATTATTTTAAGCAGATGATTGCATTCCGTCTAAATTAATCTAAAAACTGTTGTTTATTTTTATTTTTGGGCCATTTTTGTGTTTAAAAAAACATTGTTCAGCCATCATGCTGCAATTAAGTCACAAATTGAATACACTCATCTGTTTAAAAAAAATAGTTTGGCCATCACCTTGTCTATTTTTATACTTGGGTCATTTTTGTGCAAAAAAATAATAATTGAGGCCATCCTCGTGCAATTAAGTCTCTAACTTTATATTTTCAGCCAAATATTAAAAAATTTGTGTCGGTAAATTAAATTCAAATATAAAATGATAAAATATACACCAAGCCTTTGAAAATCAAATATCCATCTAAGTTTCGAATGAAGTTTTGATACCATGTATAAGAGGATCCAAATCCGTGACAAATCTAATCTAGCCAAAGGTTTTGCTGCGAATTATGTGCAAAAAGGATTTACTTTATTTTTAGGGTTTTTATCTAATATGTTCCATTTCAAAATTTCATTTATAATTGTATCCTATATCTTTATTTGTTATTATAAATATATCCTATTTTTCTAATTTGTCCTATTTTTTATTCTAACCATGATTAAATAACTAACTACACATTTATAAAAGACAATTCTATCCTCTTCTTTAAATAATAATTGTACCAATTACCAACTATAATATACGTATAATATTATAACTTAAAGGTTTTATCTTTACTGCAACAAAAAACAAGGAAAGTTGGTGCTCCTGGCGGGGCCTTTTAAAAAACAAATTTATCCCAGACTGGAGAACATGTGCTAGCTTCTTGTTCAGGTTAAGAACCACTGGGAAAGAACAAAATGTCACTGTCATATGCTTAAAGTAGAATAGAAGAATGAAATACTTCTTAAACTGTTTTTATATATTATGGGTATTATAGTCTTGAAATAAATATGAGATATCTATAATTATATGTATATGAGTTAACTAAATGTCACTGTCATATGCTTAAAGTAGAATAGAAGAATGAGGTACTTCTTAAACTATTTTTATATATTATGGGTATATAGTCTTGAAATAAATATGAGATATCTATAACTATATGTAGGATTTTTTTCTAATATGTTTCATTTTAAAATGTCATTTATAATTGTGTCACATCTTTATTTGTTATTATAAATATATCCTATTTTTCTAATTTGTCCTATTTCTTATTCTAACCATGATTAAATAACTAACTACACATTTGTAAAAGACAATTCTATACTCTTATTTAAATAATAATTGTACCAATTATCAACTATAATATACATATAATATTATACATAAAGGTTTTATCTTTACTACAACAAAAAACAAGGAAAGTTGGTGCCCCTAGCGGGGCCTTTTAAAAAACAAATTTATCCCAGACCGGAGAACATGAGATCTCCTGAGGCTCATGACAGTAAAATTTGCTCATCACCAAATTGATACGGATATAACTCAACTATAAATTAAGGTCACGCCTGCTAGCTTCTTGTTCAGGTTAAGAACCACCGGGAAAGAACAAAATGTCACTGTCATATGCTTAAAGTAGAATAGAAGAATGAAATACTTCTTTGTAAGGCATAATGTAATGTAATATGTAATAGAGGACATATATAACTCAACTAGGATAAAAGATAAATAATATTAACTCTATACAGGGAACGTGAAACTTGAAGAACAGGCATCAACAAGGATCAAGTCGCTGAAAGAAGTTCATTAACATGATCAAGCCTCAGTGACAAAATATGATGTACAGATGATTCAGTTGAAGGGCCAAAAGATTCCAGAGATAAAGTTTTTATTGTTGCACAATTCTTAGCAGTGTTCTTAAAGACATGATACGAAGACCACGAATGAATGTTAGTCGTCTGTGAACCAGACCAGTTGCACTAGGCGTCAACACTTCACAAAAGGAATCGAAGTATCTAACTTAGAAAAACTGTTAAGAGGGATGATTGAGTTTAGAGCAGTATTGATATCCTCTAGTTAGTTGGAAGCTGAACATTTAAGGATGTTTAAGAGAAAAATGAATAGTATCTAAAATTACTATTCATATGAATAGTTTCCGAAATCACTATTCATATGAATAGTATCCGAAATCACTATTCATATGAATAGTACTATTCATATGAATAGTAGCTGCGATTGTTGGAATAGTAGCTGAGGTTGGTGTAATAGTGTCCGGTTACTATTTGGGGTGGGTGAAATAGTGTCCGGTTACTATTTGGGGGTTGTTAGAATAGTGCCAAATAGTGAATTTCTGAAATCTATAAATAGGCCATTTGTATTTCATTTCAAAACACACCTGTTGAGTCATACATGTTTCAAGATGATGATAACAAATACCACAAGGCAGAAAATGAATCAAGGAACCGAAGCTGATAATCTAATCAGGAAGCCAGCTGTATTGCAGATAAACAAAAGCTACATCTTGTGAATGAAACACTGCAATCAGTTAGGGTTTAATCTAAGTAACAAGTCACATCATGCTACAATCAAAAATCCGTAATAAAAAAAGGGGTTTGCCATAACCATGCAAGTATATTCGAGAAGTCAAGAAAAGATGAGTCAAGAAAAGATTAGTCAAAAGATCAGTCACTGTTTATTCGACTTCAAGGGCAACAATAAGAGTGAAAACAACCTCCAACATGATTACACACCTACTGAAAGATTCAAAGAATATTTCGACAAATGCATAAAGATCAGCCGTTATGTCTGGGAAGTTCTAGCACAGCTCAATAAGCAGAAAGATTTATTGACTCTAAAAAAGGATTAACCCTTTTTGCTAAAGCTACTTTCAGAGAAAAAAATCCAAAAGCAAAATGATCTTATGCAGAAAGCATCACGTGGGCTTGGAAGCTAAGTCACCTCAAGAACTTAGTCACTTTTGAAGAAAGAAACATACACTGTCTCAAAGCCTACTGGGATTGTCCAAATCAAGAAGAGAAGACTTTCAAGATAATTCCAGAAATGGAAATCACTTTGAGTATGTGTGTGTGACAAGTTATATCAAAAAATGTATTATTACATTTTATGAAACTTACTTGTCTTCATATAGTTTATAAATAAGCTGTATGAGCAGCATAGTTTGAGTAGAGAAGAAAACACTGATCACAAGGCTGATAGCTTTAGGTTTTCTTGTAAACTCTAAAACTTTGTAACCGCGGCTGTGTATTATTACGCAGATAATTATCTTCAAATACAACCATCAGGTGGATCAAGCTGATAAGCCAACCCACCTGAGATTTTTTATATCGTGTGTTGTATATGCTTTAGATATTCTATTTATCTTGTTTTGTTTACGTTCTTATAACAATCTATCAAGACCTCATCAATTCGAAAGAATTTTGTTGAGATTGTATTCAACCCCCCCCCCTTCTACAATCTCGTGGTGTACAATTGGGACATATCAATTGGTATCAAAGCGAGCTTCTAACATACAAGAAGTTTAAAGATCACCACCATGGGATTCAAGGATGGAGGAGTAAAAATACCAATCCTCGATAAAGATAATTACTTTCACTGGAAAGTAAAGATGTACCTACATCTCTCATCCATTGATAAAGGCTATGTAAACTGCATAGAGAGAGGTCCTCATATCCCTATGAAGGCCAACACTGCAGTTGGAGAAGCAGCTGGATCTGGAGCTGTTGGAAGGCCAATTCCCAAACTGACAGCAGAATTCACAGATGGAGACAAAGAAGAAGTCCATAAGGACAAAAAGGCCATGAATATACTATACAATGGCATTGATCAGGACATGTTCGATAGTGTAATCAACTGCACCACTGCCAAGCAAGTCTGGGACACTGTTCGGACACTCTGTGAAGGAACTGAGCAAGTCAGAGAGAATAAGAAACAACTTCTCATACAACAGTATGAATGATAAGTGGAGTTTATATCCACTTGGAGCATTCTAAATCAGCTTAAATTGATTGTCTTGGACTCAAGTTTGTGGTAGTTTTGATGTGTTTTGTTTAGTTGTGCAGATTTACAAGAATGTTGATTATGGTTGATGCTTCTATCGTTTTTGGAGAATAAATTAATTAAAATTCGGATTTCTGAGACGGTTGCGCAGTCTACACTATTTTGGACATATCTGGAGTTCTAGAAGTCCGTTTTCAGCGATCTTACTGCCCACGCGAAGCCTGGGAGATTTTCTACAACTTGGGATAGGATTATCACAAGCAAATTGCGCCGAGTAGGAGCAATTTGCGCGAAGAACAGACTGCTGGGCGCAAGTTGCCCCTGAAAAATTACAGTTTTTACTATTTTGGCCATATCTTGAGTTCTACAACTCCGTTTGAGGCCCGTAAGCTGTCCACGCGAAGATAACGAGATTATCTATCATTCTAAGGTGGTCCAGAGGTCCAATTACGTTTGGAACGTTCCAGAATATCTGAAGAAAAGTCAGCTACGAATTTCCCTTTAAATCAGAATCAGTTTAGGAAACGTATTTTGCAGAAATTCTATTATAATTCTGATCTGGTATTTTCTTGCTGGGCAAGATGTCTAGAGCCTATATAAACACATCCAACCCTTGTAAATTGTATTAAGATCATTAGGATCATCATTAGGACCAGAACCATTACATATCAATTACTTATATTTATTTGTATCTTTTCATACTTTGTTTTCATCATGGTTTCACTTGATCCCATGATGACGAGAGGTTCGATTATGAACTAATCGTTGTCATGGGATTCTAACGGATTTATTTATGGAGCTTTAGTATCTTGATGTTTTAAAGATCTGTGTGTGATGTATATCTGATATCCTCGTATGGTTATGCTTAATTGATAGATGCGTCATGAACATCTAATTTGTTAATCTCTTGTGAAGCGAGAGTGGATCTTGAGATTTAGAACTTGCCATGCTAGCATAGGATAGGTTGATGTTTTAACATCATGATTTGTGGCGTAAATAGAGATATTATGCTGCCCTATGTGATCAATGTGGATAACTTGTTCTTCAACCGTTATGTTTTCAAATCTTATAGAGATATAGGGTCTAAGCATAATTGGTGTCTATTCATCTTCTATCTCTTTTGTGGATGTATGTTTAGTTTGGTATTCGTATACTGAGAAGTAGCGTATACTTGTTTCGTGTTATTCGATCAGATATCATAACTATTGCACATAGTGATTAAAGGCATCAGATCTAAGCAAAGTATTTAATGAAGTTAGGATTCTATGGTTTATATTGCAGAAGTAATTCGATTTCAATTCTTGTTAGTTAGTTAATTCTTAGTTTGTTAATTTGCTTTTTAGTTAGATTTAGTTAATTAAAACCCAATTTGTTATTTGTCTTAGCAGTGAATTAAAACCATACATTGTTGCATAGGTACAATACTGAATTAAAAACCAGATCTCTGTGGGAACGAACTCAAATTATATCTATATTATTTGTGACCACGTACGCTTGCGTGATTTAGTGCAAACAAGTTTTTGGCGCCGCTGCCGGGGATCATTGGTGTTTTATTTTTGGTTTATGTGCTTGTCAATAGTGGTCGTTAGAGTTCACTGACTCGGATTTCTTTTTCTCACCTATCTTGTTTAGTTCGTTGGTGTTTCAGGTACTTGTTAGAGAGCGTTGACGTTGAAGATGGATTTTCTATCTTACTATGGAGTTCAGCAGGTGGTTAGTGTTTGTGAGCTATGTGCGGGCGCACATGAGACGTATCAGTGCTGGAGCAACCAAGGTGGTATTCAACAACCTCGGCAGCCTTATCAGCAGTATCAAGGTCAACAATATGGAGCACAGCCTTACTATCCTCAGAATATTCTGCAACAGCAGAACCAGAATTTTCTGCAGCAACATGACCCGTGGCAATCTCAACCTCTGAGTTATGAGGAACAACCATATTTTCAGTACCATCCTCAACAGTACCAGCAAGATGTTCCAGATATGTCATATTTCTATGGAAGTGAAGAGTTTCAACATCAGCAACCTACTCCTACTTTTCAGTCAGATGAGGTTGATGCTATGGAGGAGATTAGGATGCTTCTAAAGAGTACTGAGGAGTCTATCAATTCTATGAGGACACTAGCTGCTCAAGTTTTGAGTGCCTTGGAACAAGAGAATCAACAATTCATACTAGAGGCAACACCAGAAAATAATGGTGACTTGGAGCAAGGTACTACATGCGTAATTGAGGAAGACAAATTCCAAGAGGAGGTTAGTGTTCACAAGCCATGTGAGGAATTTGATCATGTTAGGATGGTGGATGATTTGGAAAGGGCACTATTTGGGACAGACACTGATGAGCTGCAAAAATTTCAAGAATTGGTATGTGCGTACCAAGAGGTTGATGATCATGAGAAAGATGCAGGTCTTCTACTTGTCTTAAAGTGTGAAGATGGAGGTAGCGCATTAGAGCCAATGGAGGAAGTTTTCTTTGAAGAATCAAAGGCTTCAGAAACTTACATTTACCCTCCTCCATTATATTCAAGCGAAGCCCGTGAATGTGTGTTGTTCTATAAATTGACAGATTTTGGGTCAACAGATGAAGGCATTGGAATAGGACATATTTGTTATACGAATAGGCCAAACGAGGAGAAGGGGCAGAAAGTGTGCCGCCGTGATGATGATGAAGTATCACGAAGAGATGATCAGGCCAACTATTATCATCCTTAATGGAGGCTTGGAAGTAACGTCAAGCTATTGACGTTAAAGAAGCGCTTTTTGGGAGGCAACCCAAGGTATGTTTTCTACTTTCCCTTGTATTTACTTCCATTCAATGAGGACATTGAATATTCTAAGTTTGGGGGTGGTTTGAGGGATAAGTAGTGTATATATATGTGATTGTTAGTCATTGTGTTCATATAGGATTTCATGTTTTGCATATTAGTAGTAGGAGTAAATTATGCATTTATGTTCGTGTTATCTACGTTTGTTTCATATAGGACATTCTGTTTTTATGTTGTATATCATGTGGGTTCATAGTAGTTGCATTTGCACCCATGCTTGATAGGAATTTTGTGTTGTTGACGCTTTTGATTGAGAAGTGATATGCTTTGTTCTTGTGCACACACATACACTAGTAAGTTGAAGCTAGTAGATTTATTTAATGTTGTAAGTGATTAGAAGGACATGAATATGTGCAAGATGATTTAGTTTGCATGCTTTGAATACAAGTCGGTGCGTTAGAGAGATTTTTGCTTGGGATTGAGTATGTTTTTCCACCAAGTGAGTTTTTGAGCCTTATTGCATATTATTTGCAATTTATTCGTTTGCTTGAGTGTCCACGGATTGTTTGCATTGCTAGCAGTTGTTTGAGGTCTTTCTTGAAACGCATGACATTAATTGACGATTAAAATGATAAAGGCATTTAGGAATAACCGCATATTTTCCCATATTACCACACCATATTTACATGATCAATTAGTTAACCCGTTGAGCTTAATCCAATTTTTTCGGTGACATACCACATTACTTGCCTAGACCTTTTTCTTGTATTGGCCTTCCATTAATTTGAACCTCCATTGTCAAAGGCTAGTAGAGTGCTTAAGGGAGTAATAAGGTGTGTAAGGAGGGTTTATTGTTGGTCTTACTTTTGGGGGAAATATTGAAAATTGGGTTTGGTTGTTTACTTGATAGTCGACATATGTAATAAATTATGGGATCATTGTTATTTGTTATATTATTGTTTTATCTAGCTCTCGAGAAAAAAAAAAGAGAAAAAAAAGGAAAAAAAAAAGGAAAAAAAGAGAAAGAAAAAAAAAAGAAAAAAAATATATTATGAGAGCATGTTTGTGTTTGTTGTGATCTTATTCAGTCGACTAGTCGAGTGTTTGTTTAGTAAAAATTATGTGGGGGGGAAATAGGGTATTGTGTATGATTTATTATGGTACTTACTAGTTTTTGACACTTCACCTGATTTGGCTTATTTGACATACCTTGTCCCTAGCCCCATTACAACCCAAATAAAGACCTTTTGATTATCGTCATTGATGTATGTTGTGTTAAGAGTTAGATTGATACCAAATGTCAAGCATGTTTATGATTTTGTTGGAGTTGAGTGATACACTTACCCTTGTTCTTGAGTGAATATTCTTTTGTGAGTGGATTGTGAGTGTTTGCTTGTTTTTGCGTATGAGATCCCGAGTTTTGTCTCAAAGATGTACTCTTGTAGGCTTAGCATGATTACTAACTTATTCTTACACTTGACATGGACTTGTGAGAACTTATGCATGTTCGTTGAGTAGACTATGTGAATACTTGCACTTTCGACACCAAGACATTGCGTATTTACTTTGATTCTTAAGTTGATATGGCATGAGAGGATTTGAAGGTATGGTAGGATATTAGTACTAGATTAATTGCATTTTCATTTAGTTGCATTCATGCATTGCATTGCATTAGGTTAAATGGATTTTGTGGGTACATTCGCTATAGGCCCTCACGAGACCTTACTCGTCCACTAGGGCTGCCTAGGGGTTTAAAGGGCTTGTTGCATATGCCAAATGCAACCGTGATCACCTACGGAAGTGGTACTAGTTAGTTAGTTAGTTGTAATTGTTTATGCTTGAGGACAAGCATCGGTTTAAGTTTGGGGGTGTGATAAGTGGAGTTTATATCCACTTGGAGCATTCTAAATCAGCTTAAATTGATTGTCTTGGACTCAAGTTTGTGGTAGTTTTGATGTGTTTTGTTTAGTTGTGCAGATTTACAAGAATGTTGATTATGGTTGATGCTTCTATCGTTTTTGGAGAATAAATTAATTAAAATTCGGATTTCTGAGACGGTTGCGCAGTCTACACTATTTTGGACATATCTGGAGTTCTAGAAGTCCGTTTTCAGCGATCTTACTGCCCACGCGAAGCCTGGGAGATTTTCTACAACTTGGGATAGGATTATCACAAACAAATTGCGCCGAGTAGGAGCAATTTGCGCGAAGAACAGACTGCTGGGCGCAAGTTGCCCCTGAAAAATTACAGTTTTTACTATTTTGGCCATATCTTGAGTTCTACAACTCCGTTTGAGGCCCGTAAGCTGTCCATGCGAAGATAACGAGATTATCTATCATTCTAAGGTGGTCCAGAGGTCCAATTACGTTTGGAACGTTCCAGAATATCTGAAGAAAAGTCAGCTACGAATTTCCCTTTAAATCAGAATCAGTTTAGGAAACGTATTTTGCAGAAATTCTATTATAATTCTGATCTGGTATTTTCTTGCTGGGCAAGATGTCTAGAGCCTATATAAACACATCCAACCCTTGTAAATTGTATTAAGATCATTAGGATCATCATTAGGACCAGAACCATTACATATCAATTACTTATATTTATTTGTATCTTTTCATACTTTGTTTTCATCATGGTTTCACTTGATCCCATGATGACGAGAGGTTCGATTATGAACTAATCGTTGTCATGGGATTCTAACGGATTTATTTATGGAGCTTTAGTATCTTGATGTTTTAAAGATCTGTGTGTGATGTATATCTGATATCCTCGTATGGTTATGCTTAATTGATAGATGCGTCATGAACATCTAATTTGTTAATCTCTTGTGAAGCGAGAGTGGATCTTGAGATTTAGAACTTGCCATGCTAGCATAGGATAGGTTGATGTTTTAACATCATGATTTGTGGCGTAAATAGAGATATTATGCTGCCCTATGTGATCAATGTGGATAACTTGTTCTTCAACCGTTATGTTTTCAAATCTTATAGAGATATAGGGTCTAAGCATAATTGGTGTCTATTCATCTTCTATCTCTTTTGTGGATGTATGTTTAGTTTGGTATTCGTATACTGAGAAGTAGCGTATACTTGTTTCGTGTTATTCGATCAGATATCATAACTATTGCACATAGTGATTAAAGGCATCAGATCTAAGCAAAGTATTTAATGAAGTTAGGATTCTATGGTTTATATTGCAGAAGTAATTCGATTTCAATTCTTGTTAGTTAGTTAATTCTTAGTTTGTTAATTTGCTTTTTAGTTAGATTTAGTTAATTAAAACCCAATTTGTTATTTGTCTTAGCAGTGAATTAAAACCATACATTGTTGCATAGGTACAATACTGAATTAAAAACCAGATCTCTGTGGGAACGAACTCAAATTATATCTATATTATTTGTGACCACGTACGCTTGCGTGATTTAGTGCAAACAATGAACATTTTCACTGTAATACAGGTGAAGACTTAACTGACATATTTAGAAGGTTTCAAAAACTGTTAAATGGGTTAAAGTTATATGGAAGAATTTATAAAACCAAAGACTCCAACCTAAAATTTCTAAGGTCTTTACCTAAAGAATGGAAGCCAGTGACAGTCTCATTGAGAAATTCCCAAGACTACAAAGACTATACACTTGAGAGACTGTATGGAATTCTAAAGACCTATGAGCTCGAGCTTCAACAAGATGAAGAAGTTGAGAAGAGCCAGAAGACAGGTGGAAATGTAGCTTTGGTGGCCAATATTCCAACCTATCAAGATGGAGAGAAGATGAAGGATGTTGAAACCACACCAAGTCAGAGAACTTGTGAAGGTGGAGCTGGAACTAGCAAAGGCAAAGGCAAGATGATTGAAGAACTTGAAGCATTGAGTGAGGATGAATCTGAAGATCTAGATGAATACTTGGCATTTCTATCAAAAAGGTTTCCAAAGCTAAGATTCAAGAAGAATCCAGCAGGAGCCAGGCAATTCAAGAAAAGCTATCAACCAAACAAGGGTATGGTTGAGAGGTCAAAGATCAAGTGCTATAGCTGTGGAATTACTGGCCACTTTGCCAATGAATGCAAAAAATCCAAAGCTGAGAATGAAAAGAAACAGTCTGGAACTGATGACTACAAGAAGAAATACTTTGATCTTCTCAAGCAAAAGGAAAGAGCATTTGTGTCTAGAGATGAAGACTGGGCAGCTGGAGGAAACTCAGATACAGAAGAAGAGTTTGTCAATCTTGCACTCATGGCAAAAGAGAATGATGAAGAGGCTAGTTCAGCAAGCAACCAGGTATACTCTACGAACCTAACTGAGCTTTCTAAAGATGAATGTGATGATGTTGTCAATGAAATGTCAAATGAACTGTATAACATGCATGTCACATTGAAATCACTTAACAAAGAGAATAGCAAGATTAAGGATCTGAATGCTAAGTTAGGTGATAGGAATACACTGTTAGAAACTCAGTTAATCGACTTTGAGACAATGAGAAGAGACTACCAGGATGTAAAAGATAAATTGCTTGAGGCCTTAGATAGAGAAGATTGTTTAAAGGAACAATTAAAAAGGGAACAAGATTTAATTGCCAAGTGGGGTGGATCAAAGGTTAAAAATGAAGAAATTTGTAAAGTTCAAGGAATTAGATCCTTTCACAAATTAGCAGAAGCAAAGTTAGATGTTGATAGAGAGAGTGCATCAGACAGTGACTCTGTGGATGTTGATTGTTCCAAGGAGTCGAAACCTGTCAGTAATGCAACCTTGATTAAATTGCATAAGAAATATGGACCTGTCAGCAAAACCTTTGTGTTAGGAGAGTGTAGCAAAACCAAGTCAGTTGAACAAAGCAACATAGGCTACTTGTCTACTGAGAAATCAACAAACAAGTTAGAAAAGACTGAATCTAAGACTAAGGTTAGTAAGAAGAACAGAAACGGCAAGGTAGGAATTAATAAACACAGTAACTACACACCTGATAAATATGCTCCTTGAAAGGAATGTGCATACTGTGTTAGTGTAAATCATTTGTCTACCAACTGTAAATCTGTTAAGAAAACTTCTGTGCCTAGTATGCCTATGTCTGTGCTTGTGCCTGCCATGAATGTTATGCCTAACATGGTTGTTCAACCTGCTCAAGCATCTAGTCACTATGCTAACATGCCATTCATGCATAATCCATACTACAATGCTTATAAAATGCCTCAGTTGCCATGGATGATGAATAACATGTTTGCACAGAATATGCCAAATTGTACAACTAGCTTGAATGAATATGAGTATGTGAACCAACCTGTCTTTCAGAGTCCTACACCTAGAGTAAAGATTGATTTAAGTCAATCAGAACCCTTGGGTGGTAAAGGCTTGAAAAACAGGAGAAAGGCTAACAAGGCAGGACCCAAGGAAACTTGGGTACCAAAATCAACTTGATTTTATTTTGATGTGTGCAGGGAGACAGACAGAATCTTTGGTACCTGGATAGTGGTTGTTCTAGACATATGACTGGAGATTCTACCCTGCTCACTAAGTTTGAGGAGAGAGCTAGCCCTAGCATTACCTTTGGAGACAACAGCAAAGGATATACTAGAGGATATGGCTTGATTTCACAAGGAAATGTTGTCATTGAAGAAGTAGCACTGGTTGATGGACTTAAGCATAACTTGCTAAGTATCAGTCAACTGTGTGATAAAAATCAAAATGTGTGGTTCACATCTGAAGCTTGTGTCATCTTCAAGAAGAACGACAACAAGATAGTGATGACAGGAAACAGAAAAGGAAATGTATACATTGTTGACTTCAACTCAACGAGTGCCAATTCTGCTACATGCCTCATCAGCAAGGCAAACATGGACGAAGGATGGCTTTGGCAAAAATGCCTGTCACACTTGAACTTTAAAGCCATGAATGAATTGGTCAAGAAGGATTTGGTTAGAGGTATTCCAAAATTGGAGTTCTCCAAAGATGGACTCTGTGATGCTTGCTAGAAAGGAAAGCAAAGAAAGACCTCTTTCAAATCCGAGTCAATGTCCTCAATCGATCAACCCTTGCAGCTTCTGCACATGGATCTATTTGGACCAGTCAATGTATTGTCGATAAGCAACAACAGATATTGTCTTGTAATTGTTGATGATTTCTCCAAGTTCACTTGGACCTTCTTTCTTCGTTCAAAAGATGAGACAGGGGAGGTCATTATTAAACATATCAAGACAATCAACAACAATCCACACTTCAAAGTGAGAAGGATTAGAAGCGACAACGGAACTGAGTTCAAGAACTCTGTGCTAAGAAAGTTCTATGAAGAAGAAGGAATCACTCAAGAATTCTCTGCACCAAGAACACCTCAACAAAATGGTGTGGTGGAAAGAAAGAACAGAACTCTCATTGAAGCAGCGAGGACTATGCTTGAAGAATCAAAATTGCCAACATATTTCTGGGCTGAAGCTGTTAATACTGCATGCTATACTCAGAACATCTCTTTGATCAATCAAGTAAAAGGCATGACACCTTACCAACTGTTCAAAGGCAAGAAGCCAACAATTAACTTTCTGCATGTATTTGGATGCAAATGCTTTGTATTGAAGAATTTTGGCGAGAGCCTTGGAAAATTTGATTCAAAGGCAGATGAAGCTATATTTGTTGGATACTCTGCTGGAAAATCTTACAGAATCTACAACCTAAGACTCAACATTGTTATGGAATCCATACATGTTGTCTTCGATGACAATAAAATATCTGGTCTTGTAGATGAAGGTTTCCATGAGTCTTTCTCATTTGAAAATGAGACAAGTAGTGGAGTAAGTGAAGATGATGATGAAGAAAGGATAACGATTGGTGTAAACGACAAATATGAACCATCAAATGAAGTGAAGAATGGACCATCTGTAGAAAAGCAACTCACACCATCTGATGAGAATCACGTTGAAGCATCAGTTGAGAATCAAAGGGAAATATCTGTAGATAACTCTGTTAGAACTCCTCTCAACTCGAGGATAACCCACTCAGGGGGAGTTTCTCATAGTCAACACTCAACAATGAATCAAAATGATCAACATCAAGAAAACGAAGCAACTTCATCAAGATCAAACTTACCACCTCAAAGAAAATGGACTAAGGATCACCCTTTTGAGCTGATCATTGGTGACTCCAATGCAAAAGTCCAAACTAGGAGAGCAACTCGAGAAGAATGCTTGTAAAGCAGCTTTCTTTCTAAAGAAGAACCAAGGAAGGTAGAAGATGCTCTTCTAGATCCAGACTGGGTTTTAGCAATGCAAGAGGAGCTAAACCAGTTTGAAAGAAACAAAGTTTGGACACTTGTACCCAAGCCTAAGGGCAAGTCAGTGATCGACACTAAATGGGTATTCAAGAACAAGATGGACGAAAATGGCATAGTCACAAGGAACAAGGCTAGACT
Organism: Kitagawia praeruptora; assembly: GCA_037693485.1. Classification (NCBI taxonomy): domain Eukaryota; kingdom Viridiplantae; phylum Streptophyta; class Magnoliopsida; order Apiales; family Apiaceae; genus Kitagawia; species Kitagawia praeruptora. The sequence goes on along the minus strand of CM075344.1, from coordinate 154,592,194 downwards.
AGTTGCCAAAGGCTACTGTCAAGAGGAAGGCATTGACTTTGAAGAAACCTTTGCACCAGTAGCAAGGTTAGAAGCAATCAGAATCTTCCTAGCCTATGCAACCCATGCCAATTTCAAAGTCTATCAAATGGATGTCAATAGTGCTTTTCTAAACGGGATTTTGGAAGAGGAGGTGTATGTTAGTCAACCTCCTGGCTTTGAAGATCCAAACTTTCCAGAATATGTTTATTACTTGCTCAAAGCACTCTATGGCCTGAAGCAAGCACCTAGAGCCTGGTATGACACTCTTTCACAGTTCCTCATTGAGAATCACTTCACCAGAGGTACTGTAGATAAAACTCTCTTTTATAGATCGGTCAATGGCTCTATGATACTTGTCCAAATTTATGTAGATGATATAATATTTGGGTCTACTGATGAGAAACTTTGCAAAAGGTTTGCCAAACTTATGCAAAGTAAATATGAAATGAGTATGATGGGAGAATTAACTTATTTTCTTGGTTTACAAGTTAAACAAGTAAATGAGGGAATCTTTATAAGTCAAACAAAATACGTTTTTGATCTACTAAAAAGGTTTGACTTAGCAGACTGCTCTTCTGCAAAAACACCCATGCCACTGCCACCAAGCTTGAATTGAATACTAAGGAAAAGAAGGTGGACATTTCAAGATATAGAGGCATGGTTGGATCTCTTTTGTATTTAACTGCTAGTAGACCTGATATTATGTTTGCTACATGTTTATGTTCTAGATTCCAAGCTGATCCTAGGGAATCTCATTTAGTAGCTATTAAAAGGATTTTCAGGTATCTCAAGGGGACACCAAACCTTGGCATTTGGTACCCTAGAGATTCTGGTTTTAATCTAATAGGCTATTCAGATGCAGACTATGCAGGTTGTAAGATGGACAGGAAGAGTACCACAGGCACCTGTCAATTTCTAGGAAACAAGCTGGTCTCTTGGTTCAGTAAGAAGCAGAATTCAGTTTCAACTTCAACAGCTGAAGCTGAGTATATTGCTGCAGGAAGCTGTTGTGCACAGATTTTATGGATGAGAAATCAACTGCTGGACTATGGAGTTAAGGTTGAGAAAATTCCAATTTTCTGTGACAACACAAGTGCAATTGCAATTTCTGAGAATCCAGTGCAACACTCAAGAACCAAGCACATAGATATCAGATACCATTTCATCAGAGAGCATGTGATGGAAGGTACTGTGGAACTTCATTTTGTTCCAAGTGAGAAACAATTAGCAGATATATTTACTAAAGCTCTGGATGAAGCAACCTTCTCAAGGTTGGTAAGTGAGCTCGGTATGTTGAACTTCTCATAATCTTGAAGTATCTGTTCAAATTGTTGCAGCCAGTGAATCTTATTCTCTGGATTATCTGTTTATTTTTATTTATTTTTATTATTATTTTTATTCTGGAGTTATCGAACATTTAATTAACAAGAGATATCGAATGGATGTGTGCACCAGTTTGAGTTGTCGAATGGATATTTTGCTTGAGATATCGATCAACTAATTCTCTAAGATATCGAACTAGTGTAACTAGAGATATCGACTAGTGAAATGTTGAGAGATATCGAATCAGTAAATGTTCAGACAAATCGAATGGTCATGGTTAGAGATGTCAAACTGTTTAATTAATTGTTGATATTATTTTGCACTATCTTTCGTCTAGAATAATTGAATCTTTTGTGTGCTCTGTACTCTAGAAATATTTGTCTTGGTTTGATTAGACTTAAACCGTCAGATATAAATGTTTTTGGAACGTATCACACACATATTTTTTTTTCTTTTTACTCTTTCTAAATGATCTGTCGGGATGATTATAGGTTACCATGTATCTCTTTTGCATGTGTAAATGTGCAATAAAGGTGAGTGACCCTTGGTTATCCTTGCACTCGGTTTTCTCTTAGTTTTTAAGACGTGTCTTTAGGACTTCCGAGCTTATAAATAGGAAGGGGCATAGATCATTTAGACATACTCTTAACAAAAACAAAACCCTTTCTCTCCTTCTTCAAACCCTCTCATCAAAATGACCAGGAGCATTCTCAGAGTTTCAGTGGAGGAGTTCGAGGCCATGCCCTTCTACGAGAAGGTGATGGCTCTCCAGGAGAAGATCGATGAGCTCCTCGCTGTCGAAGAAAGGAACCTTGCTGCCATGCGAGTGGCACTGGAGGTTCTCCGTGCCCGCAACCGGGAGGACGCTATTGAAGACCCAGCAGGCCCAGCCAAGGCTGATTAGCTGGCTTCGGTGGGGGGGTCTAGTTTAAGTTTTTGTTATTTTTATTTGTTTGTGTCAATGGTCTTTTTGACCATTTTTGTAAGTTTTTTTTAATGAAATGGAATTTGCTCTTATCTATATCTTGTTGATGCCTGTTATAGTCTTGATCTACTTGCATGTTCCTTTGGTTCGACTTGTCAGATTCACTTTGCTTGACTTGAACACATCTCTGAACACTTAGATAAGATTAAAATGAGCAGTGCATGAATCACCTAAGTTGTCTTAATAATCTATTTTGTGCGAATTAGTGTCTTAAGTCAACTTATGCGTTTATCAGATCTGTTAGTGATTTGGCACACATTTCATTTTGTTATCAATAATCTAATCAACCTGTTTTGTTTTCTGAATCAGACTGGCTAGATTTGATAACTCACATACTATTCATGTTGTTTTAATTCTAATTTCACATTATCATCTAACCTTACAAGTGAGCCTTAAAAGGTACACAGTTGCATAGTTTTGAGTCTAAACTGCAGTCATCCATATGACTCAAACTGACAACGAAGGGTAATGATAAGGAAGTGATGTGCTCTACTCAGCAAACTTGGTGATTGCAACAACCAGGTTCAATAATTCTTTCATATGCCATGTGTACACACACTCTGAATTAGAATTTAATTAGAAAAGAACTGATCTGTACTCTGTGGTAAAACAGGACTCATTAGTTAATCCAAAACACATGAATAAGTATTTTTGCTGATCAAACTCATGCTTCGAATTGACTAACAATGGTACTAGGTTTAAGTTCCATATTCTTGCAGATGATTAAATGAATATCCATGACTGTCTCTGCAAACCTTTTCTTAAGTACAGCTACAAGCAATGTCAATTTGATTAATCAAGTTCAGTAGTGCTCTGCAATCTTAAGAGACTAAACCTTCATGTGGAGAAGGCTCTTACAGTAGTTCACTCAGATCAGGTATTGAGTTTAATTACTTTTCATCAGCATTCTCTTTCCTTAATCTTTGTCTAAACTTGCTGGAATGTCCTCCAGATTCTCTACCTACTCAGCACACCATACATTCACATTTCCATCCTTAAACCCCCTCTACAGTTTCTCTACAAGCTGTAGTTGATAATACTTGTAAATCTTACCTTGAGGGGAGTGATCAGGAGGATAGTGAGGGTGAGGGAAGTGGTGAACATCAAGAAGCCACAAGGACAAGGAAGGTAAGGGTGTGTAAAACCAGCCTAACCATCCTATGTCTTCCCAAAAAGGCATAGTGAGTAAAAAGGACATCCACACTTCTAGTTCTAGCCTCTCAACAGGCTTTAACTATTAAATGAAGTTCCCATCCAGGAACACAATCAGTAAGGGTAAGGGACACAGTTGTGCAACCTATATCACTTGTCATCTAGCCAGGAGTTAGTACAAGATACATTGACAAAGGGGGAGCACACACATGTTACTCTTAACTATTTCTCAAATTCAGGTTGATGGATCTTCTGTAAATGTGAAGATTCAACCCCACTCATGGATACCTAATTTGTGACATTCAACCACTTCATTAACAACTCCAAACACTCTTGATTCTGCATTTCATTTCTTGAAGAAGCCAACACTCAATCCTTAGCTCACTGAGATTACTCTACACATTTTTTCCGGTGTGATTAAGAGTGGTCTTTCATTTATTCTCGGAAAACAAAAGGAGAGATTGAGTACCCCTTTAGAAAGGGAAGGTGAGTTGTGAGAAGTGAGCCCGGATGAGATCCTGATGAAAAAACAGAGAGATTACAGAGAGATTTTTTTTTTTGCAATTTCTAGGTTCTCATTCTGTTCTAATTCTACTACTCTGATCCTGCTGATAACAAAAAAGGGGGAGAAGTTACTAGAGGGAAAGTGACTTCGATCAAGGGGGAGAAGGGTTAGTATTACCTTCAGACCAATCAGCATATGGAGAAACAGAACAACCTCTCAGGATATATGCTATACTTAGGGGGAGTAGGTAGCAGTTCTAAGTACTCAAGGAAAGTGAGTAGTACAATTCATAAAATGTGTCAAAGAAGCTTGATCAATAATTTCTGCTCTGCTGAAAGTCAAATCTAAAGAGTGGTTTTTGTTATCATCACTCTCAGGATTTATGTTCTTTCCTCAAGACATAAATAGGGGAGATTGTTGAGTCATACATGTTTCAAGATGATGATAACAAATACCACAAGGCAGAAAATGAATCAAGGAACCGAAGCTGATAATCCAATCAGGAAGCCAGCTGTATTGCAGATAAACAAAGGCTACATCTTGTGAATGAAACACTGCAATCAGTTAGGGTTTAATCTAAGTAACAAGCCACAGCATGCTACAATCAAATATCCGTAATCAAAAGAGGGGTTTGCCATAACCATGCAAGTATATTCGAGAAGTCAAGAAAAGATGAGTTCGAGAAGTCATTCGAGAACTCTACCAAAAAGGGTTTATTCGAGAAGTCCCAGTTCGAGAAGTCAGAGTGTTATATTCGAGAAGTTCAGACTGTTCTATTCGAGAAGTCTGCAACAACTCTATTCGAGAAGTCTGCAACAACTCTAATCGAGAAGTCTGCTCAAGAAACTATTCGAGAACTCTGAGGAACTATTCGAGAAGTCATCATTCGAGAACTCAAGATACATCTGTTCGAGAACTCAACCCTGTGTTAATAAAACAGAGTTCTCTAAAAGAATCATATCGAATGAAGATCAAACCCAGAATTACTTTGCAACCCGTGACTTATAGACAGCGATCAATTACACAGAGGATGTTACGAGTAGGGAGTCAAATTGTAAATATTCGAAGGCTCAAAATCTTCCAAGTGAAAGGTAAAATCAGTCACTGTTTATTTGACTTCAAGTGTAACAATAAGAGTGAAAGAAACCTCCAACATGATTACACACCTACTGAAAGATTCAAAGGATATTTCGACAAATGCATAAAGATCAACCGTTATGTCTGGGAAGTTCTAGCACAGCTCAATAAGCAAAAAGACTTATTGACTCTCAAAAAAGATTAACCCTTTTTGCTAAAGCTACTTTCAGAGACAAAAATCCAAAAGCAAAATGATCTTGTGCAGAAAGCATCACGTGGGCTTGGAAGCTAAGTCACCTCAAGAACTTAGTCACTTTTGAAGAAAGAAACATACACTGTCTCAAAGCCTACTGGGATTGTCCAAATCAAGAAGAGAAGACTTTCAAGATAATTCCAGAAATGGAAATCACTTTGAGTATGTGTGTGTGACAAGTTATATCAAAAAATGTATTATTACATTTTATGAAACTTATTTGTCTTCATATAGTTTATAAATAAGCTGTATGAGCAGCATAGTTTGAGTAGAGAAGAAAACACTGATCACAAGGCTGATAGTTTTAGGTTTTCTTGTAAACTCTAAAACTTTGTAACTGCAGCTGTGTATTATTACGCAGAGAATTATCTTCAAATACAACCATCAGGTGGATCAAGCTGATAAGCCAACCCACCTGAGATTTTTTATATCGTGTGTTGTATATGCTTTAGATATTCTATTTATCTTGTTTTGTTTACGTTCTTATAACAATCTATCAAGACCTCATCAATTCGAAAGAATTTTGTTAAGATTGTATTCAACCCCCCCCCCCCTTCTACAATCTCGTGGTGTACAACTGGGACATATCAACACCTCAACACACAACTCTCTCTTCTCTCTCTTATATCTTCTCTGTGTAAGCTGCTAGACAGTCCATCTAGTAGGAAAGCCGGCTTAGCCCGCTTTCAGGAAGTGTCGAGTAGAAGGTCCTCGTGCCTAAACTATCCTTAGGAGTGTTCTGGTTTTTGAAGCTAATCCATTGGATTAGAAGTTGTAACACCCCTTGGTTTTTTATCAATCCAAAGATATTTCCCCGAATTGATTATGTTATTTCGATTCAGTTGTTGACCTTATTTTTCACATTTCAAAAATCCAAATATTTCGAAATAACGTATTCAACCCCCCCTTCTACGTTATTCTGGACCTAACAATTGGCATCAGAGCTAGTTGATCGACATACAGATCAGATCCGCGTTCATCATCCAGAATCATGAGTACTCAAAAAGTTAGCAGTATTAAGGTTCCTTCATTTAAACGTGATAATTACAGCATGTGGAAAATGAAGATGTTACTATTCATACAAGCGTCAAATCCTAGATACATGGAGACGTTGACTGAGGGTTGGTCTAAACCAATGAAAGCTGCTCCTGAAACTACTGAGGATGGTGAAAGTAGTGTAGCTGTTGGAGGAATGATTCCAAAACGTCCATCGGAGTATACCGCTGCTGAAACTGAAAAAGATGGATTGGATACCAATCTTAGACTAATCATAGTTGACTCCATGGATGATGAAATGAATCATCAAATTATGAACTGCACTAGTGCGAAACACATGTGGGATACGATTGGAATGATAATGGAGGGAACTGATGAAGTTCGTGAAAATTGACTGGATATTCTGACATCTCACTACGAATCTTTTAAATCTCTTCCTGGTGAAAGTATCACTCAAGTTTTCGAGAGATACAATAAGCTACTGAATGAGTTGAGCATTCACGGGAAGAAGTATCCTCTAAGAGAGACAAACAGGAAATTCATGCTGACTCTACCACACCATGTAGAACATAAAGCGTCATCCATCAGAGAGAGAGATGACTTTGCTACAATGACTCTTGAGAAGTTGTATGGAAAGTTAAGAACTCATGAGATGGAGCAAGAGCAAAGGAAAATTATATATGGTGCTGGAACAGTAGACAGCAAGAATGCTGAATTATTGAAGACAACTGCTCTTACTGCATCCAGCCACAAAGAACCTGAAACAAAGGTTGTGAAACCGCAGAGCAAGAAGGATGTGTTCTTTGAAGCTGAAATGGACAATGATGATCTACTTGGTGACGAAAGTGAGTACTATACTCTTGAGGAGTTGCAGGAACTGGAGGATCCTACTATGGCTACATTAGCAGCTAACTTTAGCCAAATCAGATTCAGGAAAAATGCTAAGTACAGATCTTTAGGAAGTAGCAACAGATCGCAGAGAATTGGTTCATCTTCTGGGTCTGAATCAGGAAAGAGTAACAAGACAGGGATGGTAGACCGTAACAAGTTTCGGTGCTACAACTGTGATAAGATGGGGCACTTTGCCAGCGAATGCAGAGAACCTAGACAAGCAAATGAAAGGAAGAAAGCTTTTCAGAAAAGGGACTCTAGCTCTCAGAGAAAGTATCTTGTCAAGTCATACATTGCCAAAGGCAAAAGCTGGGATGACACTGACGATAAAGAGGACTATGATCCTACTTACGGATATGAGGTAAAAAATATGCCTGCTTCTATGGCTGATAGATTTAAATGTCGTAATCGTGATTGTGTCAAGCATGTGATAGACTCTAGCAAATCTATAAGTGATCTTAGATGGGATTTAGAATATGCTTTAAAAGACATAGCAACTGCTAAATCTGAGGCTGAAAATGCTAGGGCTGAACTTAGTAAAATACAAGCCAGGAATGAGGAACTAGAACTCACGAATATGCAGATAGAAAATCTAAAGGAAAGAAATGAGTATCTAGAAAACAAATTCCAGGTTAGTGTTGAGACAGAGAAAGATCTTAAAAATCAAAGAGATGAGCTAAACACTAAGTTAAGTGCCTATCAGAACTCTGCTAATCTTGCAAAGGAACTAATTGACAATCAGATAATTGGATCTAAAGTCGCTATTGGGTTCGACTATGGTTCTAAAAAGTTTGGTAAGAAACAAGTAGTGGATCCTGAACCAGCTAAGGCTAAAAGTAAGGATGCACCACTTGTTCTTAAGAATGTCAATGATCCTTTGTTCAAGAAAACTAGTTCTGAACCCTTTGATGAAAATACTTTGCTTATTAGACATGAACTGCTTGTTGAGGATGTTGAGAAACTTATAAATGAAAAGGCAAAGTCACCTAGTAAGTCAGTTAACAGTGAAGAGACAATAACTGGACTAGGTTATAAAACAGAGACTAAGGCTAAGAAGAACAGAAATGGAAGGATAGGCAAAAATGGTCCTAGGAAGTTATGTAACAACTGCAACTCTGCTGCTCATCTTACTCATGCATGTAAGAATGTTAAAGTAAAGAATAATCATAATATTAATGATCATGTTCATAACATGTCTGCCATGCCTATTCATTCTAAGTGTGCTTCAACTGCTTGCATATCATGCACTGTTAATCTTATGACTGCTTTTCTAAATGTGACACATGCATCTCCTGTTGTTAATAATTGTTTACATGATGATAAATGTAAGAAAACAAAGCATGATAGAAATAACAGACCTAAGACTGCTAGTCCTCCTAAAGCTAGGAAGGAATATACTCCTCTTAAGTCTAGAAGCAAATCTCCTGAGGCTATTGCTAGGAAAGTAAAGACAGTCACTGAAAATGCAAAGAATGTTAAGCATGCTACTTTTGTTCATAAAAATGGCAAATATGAAAATGTCTCTAAGCCCTCTGGACCCAAACAAGTTTGGGTACCAAAGAAAACTTATTCTCCTTTGAATACAGGGCATAAAGAAAAAGCGAGTCATGTGGATTCTGGACAGTGGATGTTCGAGACATATGACCGGTGATAGAGCCTTGCTATCAAAGGTGGTTGAGAAAGCTGGCCCAGTGGTTACCTTTGGAGATGACAGCAAAGGATTTACTACGGGATATGGCAATTTGGAATTTGGGAATGTCATCATCGAAGAAGTCTCTCTTGTTAATGGTCTTGTACATAATCTCCTCAGCATCAGTCAATTTTGTGATAAAGGTTATGAAGTCTTGTTCAAAAAGGAGAAATGTTTGATCACTAATAAGAGAGACCAGTAGCTCGCTTTGCAAGGAGTGATAAAGGGTGACTTATTTATAGCTGACTGGAATTCTGGATCTAATGGAGAAACTTTGTGTTTCTATGGAAAACCATCTTCAGAAGACAGTTGGTTATGGCATAAGAAGCTTTCATATCTTAACTTCAAGACTATGAATTCTCTAGTCAAGAGGGAGCTTGTGAGAGGATTACCCAAGATGGAGTTCTGTCCTGACGGACTCTATGCAGCATGTGAAAAGGGAAAGTCCAAGAGAGCATCACATAAAAGGAAGACAATATCAGACATCACTGAACCATTGCAACTTCTGCATATGGATTTGTTTGACCCAGTTAATGTCATGTCTATGTCCAAGAAACGATACTGTTTAGTATTTGTGGATGACTATTTCAAATACACATGGGTGTTATTCTTGCATTCTAAGGATGAAGCAGCGCAGATGATTATCGATCATATCAAGAAGATTGAGCTAGAAGCTGGAGTGCCCGTACGTAAAATCAGATCAGATAATGTGACTGAATTCAGAAACTCAGTTCTTAATAGCTGGTGCACTGAGAAGGGTATCTCAAGATAGTTTTCAGCACCCAGGACCCCACAACAGAATGGAGTGGTTGAGAGGAAGGATCGAACGTTGATTGAAGCTGCCAGAATAATGCTGAATGAAGCTAAACTTCCTACTTATTTCTGGGCTGAGGCAGTCAATACAGCTTGTTATACTCAGAATAGAACCCTGATCAACAAAATGTATGAGAAGACACCATATGAACTTATGGCCCCCATTAAACCATCCGTGAAGTACTTTCATGTGTTCGGAGGAAAATGCTATGCTCTTAAAGATGGCTATGAGCATCTTGGTAAGTTTGATGCTAAAGCAGATGAAGGCATTTTCCTAAGGTATTCATTGGAGTCTAAAGCGTACAGGGTGTATGTGATCGATAGTCAGAAGGTTGTGGAAAGCCTTAATGTGAGATTTGATGATGCAAGATCTGCTAGTATTCAGAAAGAAGATGATGATGAATCTCTAGCTTTTGAGAATCTTTCTGATGATGAGGATGATGAAACCGAACCTGAGGTTGCTGTTGATAATGTTAATAATAATAATGGAGATGGTAATAATGGTGATCCAGGTAATGGTGATGGCAGTGAGATCACAGGACCTCAAAGTCAGACTATTTCTGGTTCCAGTCCTCAGGAGAGTACATCTGTAGATCATACCAGCAACAACTCAGGGGGAGCAGAAGAAGGGTACACTATTCAGAATGATGATAATGGGGAATCATCCAGAATTCATCTACCAAGGCAAACTGTTTGAATCGTGATCATACTTTTGATCTAATCATTGGTGATCTTGACTCAAGAGTTCAGACTAGAAGAGCTACTCAGAATGAATGCTTGTATTCTGGTTTTCTATCAGAAATTGAACCTAAGAAGGTTGGAGAAGCTTTGGAAGATCCAGATTGGGTGATTGCAATGCAAGAGGAACTCAATCAGTTTGAAAGACAGAAAGTTTGGAAGCTGGTACCCAGACCAAAGGACAAATATGTAATTGATGTAAGATGGGTATTCAGAAATAAACTTGATGAGAATGGAATTGTTACAAGGAACAAGGCGAAACTGGTTGCCAAAGGCTACACTCAAGAAGAAGGTATTGATTATGATGAGACTTTCGCACCAGTTGCTAGACTAGAAGCCATCAGGATGTTTCTAGCATTTGCTGCACATTCAAACTTCAGAGTATATCAGATGGATATGAAAAGTGCTTTCCTGAATGGTGAGCTTGAAGAAGAGGTCTATGTTGAACAACCTCATGGTTTTGTTGATCCTGAACTTGAGGACTTCGTCTACCTTCTATTCAAAGCTCTCTATGGTCTTAAGCAGTCGCCTAGAACATGGTATGACACTCTTGCTGAATTCTTACTTGAAAGTGGTTTTACTAGAGGTGTCATAGATAAAACTTTGTTCTATAAAAAGCATAAAAATGATATTCTACTTGTGAAAGTTTATGTTGATGACATTATATTTGGCTCTACGAATGATGCACTTTGTGCAAGATTTGCTAAGTTGATGCAGAGTAGGTACGAGATAAGCATGATGGGAGAGCTAAACTACTTCCTTGGATGGCAAGTGAGCCAAAGAACATATGGTATCTTTATCTGTCAATCCAAGTATATCAAGGATCTTCTTAAAAAGTATCATCTTGAAGATTCAGCACCTTCAAAGACTCCCATGGCCACTGCCACTAAGCTTGATCAAGATAAATCTGGAAAACGAGTTGACATAACAATCTACAGGGGCATGATTGGTTCTCTACTCTACCTCACTGCAAGCAGACCAGATATAATGTTCGCAACGTGCTTATGTGCGAGGTTCCAAGCTGATCCTAAAGAATCACATCAGATAGCCGTGCAATGTATCTTCAGATATCTTAAGGGTACTCCGAATCTTGGTATTTGGTATCCTAAGGATACGGGTTTCGACCTAGTTGGCTATACAGATTCTGATTATGCTGGTTGCAAGATTGATCGCAAGAGTACTTCTGGAAGCTGTCAATTCCTTGGAAGGAGATTGGTTTCCTGGTTCAGCAAGAAGCAGCATTCAATAGCCACATCTATAGCAGAGGCAGAATACATTGCAGCTGGTAGCTGTTGCTCACAAATCTTGTGGATGAGGAATCAACTCATGGATTATGGTCTGTTACTGAACAAAATACCTATATTCTGCGATAACACAAGTGCCATAGCAATCTCGAATAATCTAGTACAGCATTCTCGGACCAAGCACATCGACATAAGGTATCATTTCATTCGTGAACATGTTATGCATGGTACTGTGGAACTTCACTTCATTCCCACTGAGCAACAACTTGCAGACATTTTCACGAAACCACTTGATGAATCTACATTCAACAGGTTGGTTATTGAACTTGGCATGTTAAACTTGTCCTCTTAACAAGAAGTCAACAAATGCAAGTTGTTGTACATTTTCATGATTTTATCTACTAATTAGTTGCCATGTGTTTAAGTGTTAGAAATTTGTGGTAATTAGTTGGTACTACTGAAGCGATACTTGAGTATTAACAGGTTTGCATGTTATATCTCTGTATAATACTCGTGTACTGAAGCAATTCAAGATTGGATCTCACCTGTTCTGATATTTGATTATTAAAATAAATTGTAGCATAATTAAATAAATATTTTATTGACATATATCAATTAATGATATTTTGTTAATTTTATGTCTATTTAATTGTGAGTTTATCTAATTATTGTGGATTATTTCTTGATTCACTGCGTGATTATTTTTAAATCCATAATAATTAGAAGTATTAAATATGTGTATATGTGTATAGGCTGATAGGTCTTGGTGATAAGATGTTTTTCGGCCGACAGGTTTCGGCGATAAGATGTTTTTTCGGCTAATTAGGGTGTTAGGTGAGAAATTATTGAGCGGTGTTAGTTTTTCAAACATAACCTATCACTATTACACCTAACCCACTAAACCTTGAAACCTTATAAATGATGAGTTTTTGTTTGTGTTTAACATCATCATTTTTCAGATATACAGAGCATATACACACAATTGCTGAATATTTCGAGCTTTGATCGGAAATATCTCTCAATCCAGCTGGTGGTTTTTAGATCGGATTTCATATTCTTGATTTATACATCATCCTTTATAAAAACTAACCCTTGTTTTTTAGTTTCCTCTAAGTTTTGAAAATGGCATTGCAGGGAAGCTTTTTAATTGCTAAAGTTAATCCTGTTTCCATTCAGCAAATCGAAACCATTCAGGATGAGCAATTTCGGGCTTGGACACAATTTCTGTATGAACATTCATTAATTCGCTATGCTTTAGTTACACAGGTGCAACTTAACCATGATGCATTGCGTGAACTATATTGCAGTGCAGTTAACACTTCTGGACAAGACGGATGTGCATTCACATATTGACTATTTGGTAGGTCGATTAGGGTCACTAAACGAGATATTAATCGAATTCTCCAGTTTCCTATGGAAAATCTCGTTTCTTATCCTACACCTGAACAGATTGAAATGTTCTTTCATTTTATAAGGTACCAAGATGGCAATTTCAATACTGGTACTCTTTCTAGAATGTTTCTAACCCAGTATTGGAATTTCTTCTTTCACACTCTTAACCATGTTTTTTCCTCAGATAGAACAAATCAAGATCGAATACCTGAATTTATTCAAATAATAGGGTATGCGATCGCCAATAATTTGAGGATTAATTTTGGAAAAATAGTGCTTGGTCAAATCATTTTAAAAATGAAACGCTTGGGAACAAGAGATGTTCGGACTCAAAATGTCAAATGTCTATATCCAAGGTTTCTACAGTTAATATTAAATGATTTTTTGAATGATGAAGACAGGGTACGCTTGGAAAATGGTCAAAATGTGGAATGTTCTTCTATGAAGACGAATGTAATTAATTACATAAGCAAAAAGAATTATACGGATGTGCCTACAGTCCTAACTGAATATCTAAAGACTGTCCCACTTCCGTTGTTACCACTGTAATAACCCTAACTTCAGTAATGCTACAGTGGTCACATGAATAGTAAATTTCGAGGATTTAGAGAAATGGTATATAGGTACTCTATAAAGGAAATGGAAAATGAATAAACAGAAACCATATTAGTGTTGTACAATGAAAATAAGTGACTCAAAATGACGTTAGATTTCAAAAATTCCTGAAACATGGATTTTGAAGATTTTGATTTCGAACAAGCTTCTATTGGACATTAAGGAGCATGGAAACATTATAAGAATTATATATTGAGGGATTAGTGAATTTAGATTTGAGCCAGGGGATTATTAAGTTAAGAGAATACCAATGGAATTTGGATTGTTAAATGATTTCAAAACCACTGAGATAATGAGGTACATTCGAAACGAACCACAATTAGACGAATATGGAGATTAAGCAACCAAGATTTATAATATAACAAGGATACATACCCCATTATAATTACCAAGAGTACTAGCATTATAATTAGAAAAGAAAATCAAGAAAAAAGAGAATTATGAAGTCATGTTAATGATGTCATCTTCCACTAAACCAAATTAAGGGTAGATTAGTCTTTTAACACCTAGATTTTTTACCAAGCTTCCAATACACTCTAAATTAAGTAAGATTAAGATTAGATGAGATCAAACCAACACAAAACTCTCTCCCCTTCTTGTTTAGCAACATTCGGCCAAGGTAGAGGAAAAAAAAAGAAAGAAAGGAAAAAATAAAAATCAAAACTCAAGTTCTAGCCAACTAAAAATCAAGAGGAAAATCATGGATGCTCTTGGAGGATAGAAAGAGAGATTCACAAAGTTTCATAGCCAATCATCATCATCTTCATAGGTAATAAAATCATTTAAGTGCAAGATGAATAGTAGTGAATAGTGTTTTTCAAGTTTTAATCTTTGTTTTAATGGCTCCTTTAGTTAATCCAAGCTATACTAAGGTTGTTAAAGGTGTGCCCAAGGCTTGTTAAGTGTTGTAAAGCTTCAAGAAGGTATAAACACTCTTGCCCCTTTTTATATTATGATGAATATTGTTGGTTTAAGTGATTAAGTGGTGTAAAGATTAAGATTATGATGTTATAAGTGTTTGTAAGTGAATTAAAGTTGAATATGGAGGTGTTTGGAATTGTAACCATGGCTGGTAATGAAGACCACATGGTGTAGGTGATGATTATGGTGTTTGATGATTGATTTGGAGGAGTTTGATTTTGGAAAGTATGAAATTACAGCAGTTATAATGTCCGATTTTCGTTAGAACGAAATCTGCCCTGTTTTTAGCAACTGTGCACACACGTTAGGTTACTGTCCAGCACACTAAGGGACCATGAGATGATAGAGCTTAGTTCATAGATCGTTTTGATATAAGGTGCGTTAAAATCTGATGAACGGTTTAGGAGAAAAGTCAGTTTTAGTGAAAGGTGTTCGAAAACCGAGAAACTGTAATTGTATCAACTTTGAGGCTATGATCAACCTACTTAGACATTTTTAAAAATTATGAAACTTTGGGATAATATGGTAGGGTAGTCAAAGAGACATTACCAGTTGACCTTGTAGTAAAAATCGAAATCTATAATTTATGGGGATTTTTACAGTTAAGTGTGGTCGTTAGGGGAGATAGTGAAAAACCACTGAAACTTCGATTGAGCTTATAAATGGTTAAATTCTTGAGCCTTTGGGATAATAATAATACGTTAAACATATGTTGAAGTGTAAAGGGTGTTGTTATACGAGAGGGTAGTGAGTAAGAGGTGTGGTATTCTAATGACGGTCCTTTTGTGTTTATAGAAATTCCGGAGGAGGAACCAGCCATACTGTCAGGATACAGGAACAGAGGCAAGATTCTTCTTTCCCTACTTTAAAAATTATTTATCTTCGGAATAATAATGATATCATGGAATATATTTATGTATATGTGATGCTTTTGTTGCTATATTGCAAAGAATATATTCTCTTAATTGTGGGAAGTTAAAGAGAGATGGATATGTTTTCTGAGATATGAATATAGAGATGATTACGAATGGAGCGAATATGCTCTAGGGTAAAAGAGATATGAAAGAGAATGGTATTAGTTGTTATCTAGGGTTATATGGTTTATAATGCTATATTATAAACATTCTTTTTAGTGTATGTTATATACATATATTTTATAGAAATAATGTGCGAGAATGAAAGTGATATATGAGAATGGAAATGTGGAATGACATTTAGTAAATAGAATAATGATTGGACAAAGGGGGATAGCAATAAAAAGCATAAGAGGCTGTGTGCTGCACAGTCCAGCAATCAATATTTTAATTCGGCCCAAGAGTTGCCGAAGGAGGATGTAGTGGTGGACCTTCCTCCAGGGGGATGTAGTGGTGGACCTTCCTCCTTCTACCGGTAGTAAAAAGGGACGGATACGGAGGGCGACTGATCATCGTGCCTCACGTATTCGGCAACAGTGAAAACCCCTACAATATGTGAATAAAGAATAAATGATAAAGTCAGATTGGTATACTGGAAAGGGAAAATGATATGAAAGATGGAATTATTGTTATAGATGAAGAGAAACTGATTTTATATTCATTTATAAAAATTGTTACATAAGAAGGAAATGAGATGATGATAGTAAGAGATTTAAGTAAGTATTCATATTATCCTGAGATATTACACTGAAAGATTATATTGATTGTTATATTATTTAAGAAGAGAAACTGATACTGTATTATTCTAGATTTCCTTCTTATAATAGTAAGTGGATGATGTATTATTAAATAAGAGTTTTATTCTTCCTTAAAGTTTATAACTGCTTACCATTTACGTATGTATATACATGTATACTTGGTCACATTTTTTAAACTCTAGTTATAATAATATCTTGCTGAGCTATTATAGCTCACTCTTGCTACTTATCTATATACAGCTAGGTATGCCAATACTACGCAGAACGCCCCGCAAGAGGGTAAGGGAAAGGCGACCTACTGAGAGCTCGTTAGCATCAATCCCCGAGGTAGACGACCAGCGCAAGGGGTTTAGTGGTCTTATGTACATTAAGTGTGTAAGTGTGCAAGGTTGTAATAAATTTGGTTGTTGAAATGCTTCTTGTAGAAGCATCACTCAACAATGTACTTAAGTATGATTCTGGGTTTGTAATAACTTTCTAACTCTAAACTTTTACTATGGTGAATGTTGTTCTTTGAGCATATGACTGGTGTGTGTGTGTGTGTATTACTGTGGGGTCAATTGCATAAGTATTAAAAAAAAAAAACCAAGGGATATTGATATTGAATGGAAATTGGTCCGTGATGACCTGGATCCTTGACCCCGGATCTAGGGCTGTCACAGTTTGGTATCAGAGCTAAGAGTCATAATGCTCAGGAACAAGAGTGATAATAATATTGTATCATTTATAATATAAATTTTGAACTTCCATCAAGTTCAGGGGTGGTATATCGCAGGTAGTATTTATTTTAAGTATTGTTTATAATTTTATAGACCGTTACTAATAGAATTTTATGTTTTATTATAGGGAGCAGAGATGGGTGAGCCGAGTCGAGACCCCCAGTGGCTAGGACTACCCGAGCAGGAGATTAGAGACTTGTTGCTGGTAGGTGTAGAGGTTCCAGAGTATGCTATTGATGATCTCAGGGAGAGACGACGGGCGAGTGCTAGAGAGAGATATGAGCAGAGACTGAGGGAGGAGGCTGAGGAGCGCAGGCAGAGGGATGCTGTGGCCATAGTGCCATATTCTGGTAGACCATATGTAGGACCTGATGGGGCCGGACCTTCCCGAGTGCGGACGGATATTCCTGAGGAGGAGATGCCCTTACGTAAGAGGCCTAGGCTATCTGTTATACCTGAGGAGCCGATTGAGTGGAGGGACATTCACGTGACTCCTACTCCTGTTCCACCTGTCCCAGTGCCATCACCAGTTCCATCTCCTCTACCTAGCCCCGACCCTTTTGAGGACCCAGTTGAGCAGTTCACTCCACCGGGACACTTTATCTTGTCAGAGGATGAGTTGGAGGATGACCCTTCCGAGGATGCGGACACAGAGCCTGTTCCTCCGTCTCCACAGGCAGTTCCATCCCCACCATTTGCACCACCACCACCTCCACCAGTGGATGCACCCCCACTTGTAGATGTACCTCCCCCAGATGCTATGCCACCTCAGGAGGCACCTATGTTTCCAGCTGGTCAGTTGCCAGCTATTTTCTTGTCAGATTACTTTGCCCTTCAGGGACAGCTGGATGAGTCCCGTCGGACTATAGATACGCTTATACAGAGGTTAGACAGGGCGAGAGGAGGAGGAGGTGTGATACCAGATGGGTTGACTTTGAGCATAGTTAGTATCGAGCTGCGGGCACTCGGTGATATTAGGACGATGTTGGGAGACAGAGGGGATCCAGTGTGGAGGGCTCAGATAGTTGATACAGTCACCACTATGGTAGTGCAGATCAGAGACGTTATCAGGGCGTCGTTACCATGATTAGGAGTAGTAGTTTTGGATACTAATCAGACTAGTCATCTTGTGGATGTCATTTTGGGGATTAGGTTAGTTGTTTACTGTCTTAATCCCAGTCTGATTAAAGGACAGCTAGTAGTGCTTTTGTTATAGCGAGTTAGTATGTACAGTTATGCTTTTGGGGTTTCGAACCTTGTACTTTATGATGTATGATATTAGTAGTAAAAGACGTTGTACCCAAGTTGTGAAATATTTATGTAAATTAATGAAGTTTATGTGCTTTGCCTAATTTTATCGTATTTTGATATTAAATGTTGAGAATCAAAAATATTGATATATATGAGGTGATTGACTTAAATGAAAAGGTTATTGTGCTAAAGGTACTAAGCTTAATTGTCAAGGTTGTATTATAATTAAATATTACTTGTGTGAAGTTAAAAATACTGGGATGCATAAATAAGTTAATTAATGATATAATTGTGCATATATGGAAACGATGTATATTGTACCCTAATTTTGGGTGATTAATGAAGAATATTATTATATACAGAATCATGCCGCCTAAGCGTAATAATAGAATGAATGCAAGGGAAAATGAGAGAGAGGAAGCAAGTCAGAATAGGCAGGGTGAAAACGCTCATAATGAACAAGATCATGAGGAAGAAGAAGATGAATCAACTGGCCAACAGGGAAATCAGGGTGGTAACCCTTTTAATCAATTTATGGAACTTTTGAGGCAGAATTTAGCTAATCCACAGAATCCGCCACAACCACCTGTTCTTCCCAACCAGGCAGCTAACTCTTTTCGTGATTTTAAGTCACTAAAACCCCCAGAATTTGAGGGAACCACTAACCCAGTAGCAGCCAGGGCATGGCTGAAAGAAATGGAGAAGGCTTTTGAGATACTGAGGGTAGAGGAAGATCAGAAGACAGTCTTTGCAGCCTATCTCCTAAAGGGAGAGGCAAATTATTGGTGGGAAGCTAAGAAAAATCTCGAGGGAGCGGGAGTGATAACTTGGGAGCATTTCACTAGGGTGTTTCTAGACAAATATTCCCCTAGGTACTTAGAGAACCAGATGGAAATAAAATTTTTGGAGCTAAAGCAGGAAAATCTAACAGTGGCTGAGTATGAAACGAAATTTACCGAACTGTCGAGGTTTGTTCCAGAATTCGTGCGTACTGAAGAGCAACGAGCGAAAAGGTTTCAACAAGGATTGAAACCATGGCTACGGACAAGAGTGGCACCATTTGAGTTGACTGATTATGCTGCGGTGGTTCAGAAGGCATCTATTATCGAGGCCGAGAGTGAACAAAACCAATTAGGTCGAGAGAACAAGAAAAGAAAATTTGAGGGTCCAAAAGGAGGGTCAAGTGAGGGAAGCTACTTTAATAAATTTGGTAAAGGACAAAAACCCCAGTTTGGAAAGTCAGGGAATAATAAGACTACTAGTGAGACGGTGAATCAGGGTGGTAGATCCACAGGAACCTTTCAGTCTAATCAATCGCGACCACCATTGCCAGATTGCAACACGTGTGGTAAGAAGCATATTGGAGAGTGTAAGATGTTAGGAGTAACTTGCTTTAAGTGTGGATAGAAAGGACATTATCAGGACAGGTGTCCATCAGCTGATAAGAGTGATGCAAAGTGTTATCAATGTGGAAGACTAGGACATATTGCTAGGGATTGTCGTTCTGGTGGGTCGTCTGCGTCAGGACAGAGTGTGACTGCTTCAAACAGGCCTACTGCTAGAGTGTATAACATGACTTTAGGAGAGGCATTGAGAAAGCCGGATACAGATGCAGGTGAACATTTTTCTAGTATTTAAATTTTTAGTGTAAATGTTTGGTTAGGAATCAATGTGGTCAATGAATGGTATAGGTAGGTTGATAATCTAGATAAGGAAAATCAGTATCTGTTGGGGTTTAGGAATTCTATGAAAAGGAGAACAATAGTATTTTGAGGGTAAACCACAGACTTGTTTATATACGAACAGGAAATATATATTATAGGTAATATTTTCTTACAATTGTTTCAAAGAATCTTATTTTAGTCGGATTTCTGGAAGATTTTACAGAGACAAGATATAATAAGAGCGAAATATGTATATTTTATGTCATGATAGAGATCAACATAGGGATAAACCATAAGTGAGATACACTACCATTCAGGAGAGGCCAATGTGGTGGCCGATACCCATAACTAAAAGAGGGATGTTGATGAATGACAAGCAAGTTATGTTGGTGTAATTTTGCGCAAACAAGATAGAGATATTATGAAGGAAAAAGGATGGAGAAAGTGATATAGAAGTTATAAGGTGTAGATGAAAAGGTATCTATGGACATTTCTGACATGATTCCGGGACGGAATCCTTTTAAGGGGGGAAGGATGTAATAACCCTAACTTCAGTAATGCTACAGTGGTCACATGAATAGTAAATTTCGAGGGTTTAGAGAAATGGTATATAGGTACTCTATAAAGGAAATGGAAAATGAATAAACAGAAACCATATTAGTGTTGTACAATGAAAATAAGTGACTCAAAATGACGTTAGATTTCAGAAATTCCTGAAACATGGATTTTGAAGATTTTGATTTCGAACAAGCTTCTATTGGACATTAAGGAGCATGGAAACATTATAAGAATTATATATTGAGGGATTAGTGAATTTAGATTTGAGCCAGGGGATTATTAAGTTAAGAGAATACCAATGGAATTTGGATTGTTAAATGATTTCAAAACCACTGAGATAATGAGGTACATTCGAAACGAACCACAATTAGACGAATATGGAGATTAAGCAACCAAGATTTATAATATAACAAGGATACATACCCCATTATAATTACCAAGAGTACTAGCATTATAATTAGAAAAGAAAATCAAGAAAAAAGAGAATTATGAAGTCATGTTAATGATGTCATCTTCCACTAAACCAAATTAAGGGTAGATTAGTCTTTTAACACCTAGATTTTTTACCAAGCTTCCAATACACTCTAAATTAAGTAAGATTAAGATTAGATGAGATCAAACCAACACAAAACTCTCTCCCCTTCTTGTTTAGCAACATTCGGCCAAGGTAGAGAAAAAAAAAAGAAAGAAAGGAAAAAATAAAAATCAAAACTCAAGTTCTAGCCAACTAAAAATCAAGAGGAAAATCATGGATGCTCTTGGAGGATAGAAAGAGATATTCACAAAGTTTCATAGCCAATCATCATCATCTTCATAGGTAATAAAATCATTTAAGTGCAAGATGAATAGTAGTGAATAGTGTTTTTCAAGTTTTAATCTTTGTTTTAATGGCTCCTTTAGTTAATCTAAGCTATACTAAGGTTGTTAAAGGTGTGCCCAAGGCTTGTTAAGTGTTGTAAAGCTTCAAGAAGGTATAAACACTCTTGCCCCTTTTTATATTATGATGAATATTGTTGGTTTAAGTGATTAAGTGGTGTAAAGATTAAGATTATGATGTTATAAGTGTTTGTAAGTGATTTAAAGTTGAATATGGAGGTGTTTGGAATTGTAACCATGGCTGGTAATGAAGACCACATGGTGTAGGTGATGATTATGGTGTTTGATGATTGATTTGGAGGAGTTTGATTTTGGAAAGTATGAAATTACAGCAGTTATAATGTCCGATTTTCGTTAGAACGAAATCTGCCCTGTTTTTAGCAACTGTGCACACACGGTAGGTTACTGTCCAGCACACTAAGGGACCATGAGATGATAGAGCTTAGTTCATAGATCGTTTTGATATAAGGTTCGTTAAAATCTGATGAACGGTTTAGGAGAAAAGTCAGTTTTAGTGAAAGGTGTTCGAAAACCGAGAAACTGTAATTGTATCAACTTTGAGGCTATGATCAACCTACTTAGACATTTTTAAAAATTATGAAACTTTGGGATAATATGGTAGGGTAGTCAAAGAGACATTACCAGTTGACCTTGTAGTAAAAATCGAAATCTATAATTTATGGGGATTTTTACAGTTAAGTGTGGTCGTTAGGGGAGATAGTGAAAAACCACTGAAACTTCGATTGAGCTTATAAATGGTTAAATTCTTGAGCCTTTGGGATAATAATAATACGTTAAACATATGTTGAAGTGTAAAGGGTGTTGTTATACGAGAGGGTAGTGAGTAAGGGTAGTGAGTAAGAGGTGTGGTATTCTAATGACGGTCCTTTTGTGTTTATAGAAATTCCGGAGGAGGAACCAGCCATACTGTCAGGATACAGGAACAGATGCAAGATTCTTCTATCCCTACTTTAAAAATTATTTATCTTCGGAATAATAATGATATCATGGAATATATTTATGTATATGTGATGCTTTTGTTGCTATATTGCAAAGAATATATTCTCTTAATTGTGGGAAGTTAAAGAGAGATGGATATGTTTTCTGAGATATGAATATAGAGATGATTACGAATGGAGCGAATATGCTCTAGGGTAAAAGAGATATGAAAGAGAATGGTATCAGTTGTTATCTAGGGTTATATGGTTTATAATGCTATATTATAAACATTCTTTTTAGTGTATGTTATATACATATATTTTATAGAAATAATGTGCGAGAATGAAAGTGATATATGAGAATGGAAATGTGGAATGACATTTAGTAAATAAAATAATGATTGGACAAAGGGGGATAGCAATAAAAAGCATAAGAGGCTGTGTGCTGCACAGTCCAGCAATCAATATTTTAATTCGGCCCAAGAGTTGCCGAAGGAGGATGTAGTGGTGGACCTTCCTCCAGGGGGATGTAGTGGTGGACCTTCCTCCTTCTACCGGTAGTAAAAAGGGACGGATACGGAGGGCGACTGATCATCGTGCCTCACGTATTCGGCAACAGTGAAAACCCCTACAATATGTGAATAAAGAATAAATGATAAAGTCAGATTGGTATACTGGAAAGGGAAAATGATATGAAAGATGGAATTATTGTTATAGATGAAGAGAAACTGATTTTATATTCATTTATAAAAATTGTTACATAAGAAGGAAATGAGATGATGATAGTAAGAGATTTAAGTAAGTATTCATATTATCCTGAGATATTACACTGAAAGATTATATTGATTGTTATATTATTTAAGAAGAGAAACTGATACTGTATTATTCTAGATTTCCTTCTTATAATAGTAAGTGGATGATGTATTATTAAATAAGAGTTTTATTCTTCCTTAAAGTTTATAACTGCTTACCATTTACGTATGTATATACATGTATACTTGGTCACATTTTTTAAACTCTAGTTATAATAATATCTTGCTGAGCTATTATAGCTCACTCTTGCTACTTATCTATATACAGCTAGGTATGCCAATACTACGCAGAACGCCCCGCAAGAGGGTAAGGGAAAGGCGACCTACTGAGAGCTCGTTAGCATCAATCCCCGAGGTAGACGACCAGCGCAAGGGGTTTAGTGGTCTTATGTACATTAAGTGTGTAAGTGTGCAAGGTTGTAATAAATTTGGTTGTTGAAATGCTTCTTGTAGAAGCATCACTCAACAATGTACTTAAGTATGATTCTGGGTTTGTAATAACTTTCTAACTCTAAACTTTTACTATGGTGAATGTTGTTCTTTGAGCATATGACTGGTGTGTGTGTGTGTGTATTACTGTGGGGTCAATTGCATAAGTATTAAAAAAAAAAAGAACCAAGGGATATTGATATTGAATGGAAATTGGTCCGTGATGACCTGGATCCTTGACCCCGGATCTAGGGCTGTCACAACCACGACCTGTGAGAGCAGGTATACGACAAGGTAATATTTCAATCCCTGCTATTCCAACCTCTGTATTTCCTATTGTGTCACAGGAAATACAGTTTCTACAACCCCCAGTGGCCATCTTACCCGACCAAGAGCAGGAAATCCCACCGACTCTAACACAGGTCGAAGAGCCCATTCTACAAATGCAAACACAAACACAACAAACTCCTATACCTCATTTGTCACTTAAACGGCCAGTCATTCACATTATTGAGGGAGATAGTGCCTCAGCAGCACCACATAAGGAGTTAGTTACATCAGCCGCTCTACCTCATTCTAAATGGAGTAAACCCAATAAACCTGAGATAACGGCAACTGTTAGTGAAACAACTCTTTCTTATCCAATGAGTGAAAATGTAAATAAGGTTGAATTGACGGGAGCAACTGGTAAATCTTCCATTTTACGGAAAGATCCATTAGTAGGAGGTTCTTTTATGAACCAAGTGTCTTCACAGACATACGAGGGAAACTTGGGTTTTGTGCCATTTAATCGATTCAAGTTTAACCTCCCAGAGGAAAAATCTCTGGATCTCTTTCGAGATTTACCACTCTTTACCAGTGGTCGGCAACTCACTTCACGTGAGGACGAAAGCTCACGAACTTTCATTGCACCATCCGTGACCTCTGAAAAAGGGGCTAGGATGATTTCATTTGCAGGTACACATATTGGTGGAAGCTCTAGAGGAGAGTTGAGGGAAACACAAACAGAACATGTAAGTGTAACCCAAACCACTAAACCGAGTGAATATAGATTGTTGAGTGAAACACCTGTAGAACGTACAAGTGAACAACCTACTAAACCACATGCACCTGTAACTAGAAAGGAATACAGCATACTCCTTACACGGGTCCAAACAAT